>CM029498.1:10143023-10415103 GCA_017140595.1 Eucalyptus curtisii
CTTGGAGCATCATCTCTAGCAAAACCAGCCTGTCAAATTCAGGTTATTACGTGAGCACATATACCACCATACACTATAGGAAAGCCCATAGCAATGGACCGATGCATCGATATTCTCACCTTAACCATGCCAATTCCATTATCAACAACGAGAGGCCGAATGTCTTTCTGCGTCTGCCATTTCCTCATGCTAATCAAAGGAAAAACTCTACATGATTAATACAGGTAAATATCAATGTCCAAGTAAGATCCACGTAGGTAAGTTCTAATGGATCCTCGATTATGTTTTATCATAGAAATATCTTGGGGATAATACATAACTGTATAGTGAACTGCACTCAACGATCCAACAAAGCTAATTGAATAGAGCTTTTGTGGAGATACCAAGATAAATCAGGAGATCTAAGCCCAAAACCAAGAACAAAGATACCTTTAGTAGCTTTTTAATTTCAGAAAAATTAAAGCCTTAAGGATATATTTTCAATTACGCAGGCTCCATCCCTCACTATCCAACAGCAAAACAATGAAAGCTAATTCCAAATAATACACTGGCCAGGAAAAAGAAAATGAATAATTTTTGAAGAACTTCTTTAATTACCATAACAATATGGGAAAAAAGGATAACAGAGGGTGACGGGAATCTTAAAGATATTCACGGACTTTTCAACCCATTACGGTCGTCGAGTTCAAAAATCATGCTTTCATTGTTGATCACGCTTTAACTCGAAACACCACAGCAGCTCGCACACCAACTATGCATCTATTCATGAAAGGAATCTCCTCTCGATGCCTTGAAACAGATTAAGCTAAATCATCCCCAATTTCCTCTTGGTCTCGCACAATCCGTTGATTTTGGGAAAGCTCCACACGCGTTCAACAATCGGCAAGCCATCACCCAGTCCGATTCCGTAAAATTCAATGGCGAACCGCCTAAATCAGCTCCTAAGCCTCCAAAATTCGACGGGTAACATGGCCGTGCATCGGTCAAGACAGACGAGGGAACGAAACCCAACTTCGAATTACATATAAAAGGGTCAAATTCCATTCGATTTACCTTTTCATTCTCTGATTCAGAACCGAACGATAAAATCCAAAACAGAAGCAGGAGACAAGCTTTAGTTCAGAGCTCAGACACGCCCAACGACATAATCGTTTGAGTGTCATCCACGGTAAGAAAGGTTCTAGAGTCTTACGTGTTATATTATTAAAGATTCGTGACAGTATACCATTTATTCGCGTGTTATCTTAGGTTTTAAATTTATTACAAAGCGAAAGTTAACGGAAAGAATTAATATATATTTCATAGGCGGCCTTCTTAGAAAAGTGCACATGTCCAGTGACCAATTTCTAGAGCAGCAAAAAAAAAAAAAATGAACACGCCAATAGAGGAAACATAAGATTGATATTCGAACAAATGAAAATACTCAGGAAAAAATTTTCAGTTGAGAAAAGGAAGAATTAAATAAGTCCCGCCAGAATTGTATTAATATATATATGGGATAAGTACATTGAAAATTTTTAAACTTGTCAAGAAAATATAATTTAATTTTAAAACTTTCAAAAAGTATAATCGAGTCTTAAAACTTATCACAGATGTATAATCAAGTCGTAAAAGTTTCCAAAAGTATAATCAAGTTTTAAAATTTATCACAAAAATGCAACCGAATCATAAAATTTCAAAAGGTGCGGTTAATGAAAGGACTCGATTCAATCAATTTGACAAATTTTATAACTCGATAGCACTTTTTGAAAGTTTTATGCCTCGACTGCGCTTTTGGGGCAAGTTTACGACTTAATTGCACTTCTTAAAAGTTTTATAATTCGATTGCACATTCGCGATAAGTTTTAGGACTCCCAATATGCTTGTTTCTACATATTTTCAGGTTCATTTCATATCGCGAGACAAAAAGTAAATAACTTTGGAGTTTTTATAGAACATTTTCAAGTGGTTAAATTGACTTAAGAAATGGTTCGTTTTTCGTACAGCCATTCCAACTTATGCTTAGATAACTGTAATAAAATCACCAAGACATATCAATCAACTGAGAATATAGGAAACACGAGATTGATATTCAAACAAAAATGTGAAGCTGAATATAAGGAAAATACTCACACAAAAATTTCAACAGAGAATAGTAAGAATTAAATGATTCCCGCCGAGATTATATTAATACATATTCGAGATAAGTACATTCTGTCACGCCCCGATCCTCGAACGCGTGCCCATCCTCACCTGGTCGATTAATAGCGACGTCTCAGTGACGCACGCCAACCCATTCATTTGATATACGCATGCGGAAGCATAAGATAATCCCTGCATAATAAAACATTGGGATAGAAGAGTAGGCCACAATTTTCACAATATGAAAACACCATACTTTTATACAAGGCAGGCTATATAGTATAATACAATACTATTCATAAATCCGATCTACTATACATCCAATCAAAATCCAAAGTTTGCTCAAAACAAGATGGGATCTCGCCCTCATCCGGATCGTACTTGGGATCCTCCTCGTGGTCATCTTCTTCTCCAAAATCTTCCTCCTCATCGTGTCCACATCGTGGTTCTCCTCTTCGATTCCTCCTCCTTAGGCTCCTCATCGTAGTCCTGAAATGGTTATTCAATAACCATTGAGACCACGTCTCGGCAAGAAGTTCTACCTCCTAAGACTCGATTAGTAAACCAATACACTAACCGGGCTGCCTATGCACACGCGGTCGAGGACTTACCTTGGCCTCGATTCCACCGCATATTAGCAAAGTTCAATAGGCACCCAAGAAATCACATCACGATCGATATCTCGATCAATCCGACCATTCATCGGTCATTTCAATTCAATCAATCAATTCACGACATCGATCAAAGTAATGATCAATCGACCTAGTCGATTATATGTCATCTCGACCCTTTCTTGGTCGCTCATCTCATACTATCTATAAGTCCGTTCATATCGACCGCCACTACTAAGCTGATAAATAGATAGTATAGCTCCCTTCGAGATGATCGGGTATACCGCTCTCTACTAAGTTGCCATATCGCCTTAGGCCGATATAGTATACCGACGCACTCAATCTAAACCGATAAGGTATACTGCCATCTCCTAAGCTGACATATCGCCATTAGGCTGATATAGTATACCGACATATTCCATCAAAACTAATAAGGTATACTGTTCTTTGCTAAGCTGACATATCGCCCGTAGGCTGATATAGTATACCGATATAATGCTTCTCGCTAAGCCGACATATCGCTCGTAGGTCGATATAGTATACCATCCCAATCATACAATCAATTCCATCTTTTTATCATTCTCGATAAAATAGCCGTGTGGACACGATCGGCCTTAACCAAAATATAATATTTTCCTTTCCATAACTCCCACATTTTCTCGTAGTCCACTCAAATATTTTTGGCATTATCAATCGATGCCCGGTTATTTTTAATTAATAACCAACGATTGTCCAATTAAAGAATAATTCCCACTTTCACAAATAATTCAATTCAGCATGAAATAAAGCTCAATTAAATAAACGGACTGCAACATGACAATCAGCATAAAATTCCGGTCCGTCGGCTATCCCGCCTAATTTCCGAAAAATAAATAAATAATTAAATTAATTTCGAAAATTAATAAATAAATACTAAAAATCCAATTTAGGCTAGTATTGCCTAATTGAAGCCCGTGACGGGTTGGGAAAAATCCCGAGATGCATTTAATAAATAGAAGTACGTCTCTACTTGCTAATTACATTAACCAATCGCCTAACATGCATCATTAAGTCACTAATTAAATATTCTAAACTAATCTAATCACCTAATTGCACTTAATTAAATATAATCAACCCATAAGCATCATTAGCATACTAATAAGGGATTAGTGAGCAAAACTTATCATTAGCATACTAATAAGGGATTAGTGAGCAAAACTTACTTGATTAAAAGCGAAGACCGGATCACCGCGATGGCGGCCGAACCAAATTTTTTGCGGTGTCACGGACACGCGGCCGGGCCTAAAAGCCTTGCAAGCCCACAACAATGCTGGGCTTGGCTTCGGGGTTGGGTTGCTTCGCGGGCCTCAAGTGGACTTCAAAATCGCGGGCTTTGCTGGCTTCTTAGGCTCACGCTAACAAGTGAAGATGGGCTGCCGCAAAGAACACCGGCCCGGGCCGCCGATCTTGGGCTCGGATGTTGGGCTGACTTCAACACAAAAAGGCCGGAAGAAATAGAGTTGATGTTGGGCCGAATCTTGCGGTTGGGCTGAAGCTTGACGGCAGCTGAGCTTCGTGCAATGCAGTCTTCGATGGCGTAGGGGAACATGAAGCAAGGAAACCGCAAAGATGGAGGGAAGCCGCGTCGATGAAGAGCAAACCGGTGGAAGAGCTGCAGTAGGGGAAGACTTCGATCGTTGCCGGACGGGAGCTGCGGGACGAAGGAAGAGGAGACAAACGTGAGTGGAGGTGCAGGCATTGATTTCACGGCAGAGAAGGAGACCGAAGGAGATGGCCTGCTTCGGCGGTCTTCGCTGGGTTGTTCGATGAGAGGGAGATGCGAGGAATTTGGAGTGTTGCGGTCAACGAAAATAGAGAGAGAAAGTGGAGGAGATCGTGGGGTTGATGGGCAGACGGTGGGATGACGATGGAGGAGCAGCACGTGGAAGTGAGGGGTGAAGTGAAATGGTGTTGGCTTTGTGAAGTAAAAGAAAAAGAAGAACAAGAGAGGAAATGATAGCGGCCGAAGTTCACGCGAAGGAGATGGGCGGGCGGATTGGCGTGCGACGGAAGCTTGAGGGAGAGGAAGCCAAAAAATCCAAATAAATATCTCACACTCATCATGATTTTGGCCTCAAAAGTCCTTAGGCCTATCTACTTGGTCGGCAAGAAGAGAGCCCAAGTGCCATAACTTGGCACGGGGACACTTAAGTGCCATAACTTCGAAAAGGTACACTTAAGTGCCACTTTCTTTGAAAAGTGGGACACTTAAGTGCCACCTCCGGCGACCCTTATCGGAAATCCTACGTGGCAATATTTTATTATTTTTTATTGCCTACGTGGCTCACGGGAGAGCCGAGTCGGCTCTAATCGACCAAACGACGTCGTCTCGCATAATAAAAGCCCCGAATCTTCCAAAAACGACGTCGTCCCCCAAATGCCCCAAATCTAAAACCCTAAATCGGCCAAAAGCCCCGTTGAAGTGCTCGAATCTAAGTCTCGAACCCTAATTGTCATTTGCCCAAAATTTCTTCGTCGAATCTTGGAAATGGAGAGCAGGACTTCGCAGCTAGCCGCGCCTCAATTTCCTCTCACCGAAGCGAAGGAGAAGGCCAGCGTTTCTGTTTTTGTGGGTTACCGAGTCCAAGAAGAACATCGTGGACTCGAATCAATCATGGGAGAAGATTTTATGGATGCGCCCGATATAAAGAAGCGTCGAAGTGCAAATACTTCAAATGGGTCGATGCGAAGTTCTCCGACCTAGCCACAGAGGTGATATTGGATCTACTTCATAAAAGACAGCAATCTCCATCTGTGTTCGTGGACGACTTGGACGATGTTGACTCAATGCAAGCTCAAGCGTCTTCAGTTAAACTTTTCAAGAATGAAGTCTCAATGCACGCTCAAGCATCTTCAACTAAACCTTTCAAGAATGAAGTTTCAATGATGAAAATTGAACGAAAGTGTTACCAAGCATTTATTATGGTGTTGTTTTGTTGTCTATTGTACTTTATGATGAAATGTAAAGCACTTGAAAATGAGAAAAAAGTTTCGCCGACTACCATAGTTAAAAATGGTGTTGTTCTGGATTAAACATAGGCTTTTTTCTTTTTGAAAGATGCGAAGAAGTTTGTGTTGTTTCACAAGATCATTGTGGCTTTGTTGTTGTTTGTGCTGTCATATGGAGTTGCCATAAGTTAAATTATCATCATCTTCTCTGTTTTGATGCAGACCAACATATACACAAGACAAACATGAGTGATTACCTGTGACATCCCAAATTTTCAGTCCTGTCCTCTACTGAATAAATCGGACATTTCATTGACACGCCTATAGGGTTGTTCTCAAAGCTGATCACTCTTGAGATAACTAGACTATCTGGGGAAATCATTAAGAATTTTAAGGCAAATAGACTTGAGAATTCGACCATGAATCGGCTTCTCGATCGTGCTCATCTGTCGAGATCATTACGGCACAGATATAAATCGATTTGAGATCAGAGATAGGTCGGTTCGACTGAGATGTGTGGCTAATCGTGGGTGACACCACTAAATTGGAAAATTCTCGTCGGTCGACACTAGACTGATTTTCTTATTATTTTGGTATCTTGTGTCCGTATTTGAATCCTCGAGATTTTCACGACAACCGAGAGTCGCCAATGTGTCGAGTGGGTTCTTAGTGGCTCGAAGAAAATCGACCACGGGTCATTTGCACTAAAAATTTCTTAAAGTTACCCGATAGCCTAGGTCACGCTAAAAACGCGTCGAATGGAAATTAACCGTGAATTCGAGTTCGATTTCAGAAATTGAAGATTCTGTCATGTCACAATAAATTCTAGGAACATCGACTCGGTCTTAGAAGACTTTTCGGAGATTCCGAGATTTTTACGGAAAATCGATTCGGACGTCAGAAAATTAACAGAAATTCGTATGGGCCGAATATAAACGAGTTTGGACTTTCAAGCCGAGCCTTTGAGTGTCGGGAGTTACAGAAAATTGTTCGGGATTTTTCTTCATCGAAATCGACATCAATTTAGGGATTCCGTCGAAGAAATTGAAAACCAAAAATGAGTGAAATTCGGAATCAAGAGAGGGCAGCATTATTTTTGCTTCAATTTGGATAATTTGGTGGATATTACAAGTTAGAAAGTAATGGGAGACATGTAGGATAAGTTGTGGGCTTTAAGGGGACCAAGCATTCAAGTTAATGGATATGGTTTATTGACTTTTATTTTCCTTCTTAGCTGGCTTCTCCTTCACTTACGCCAACTGCTTCCCCTTGATCTTCAGCTTTTACTTTCATTTCTTCTCACGGGGATGAGCTGCCTTTGTTTTTCTCCTTTCTCTTCAAAGACTCCCCCCTCATTCCACCGAAATCCCTAGTCAAAGTTCACAGCTTCTTCTCTACCCCAATTTCGTGAATTTCTCTCAACCTAAGAAGTCCACCGGAGACTCCAGAGCTTTCGGTCACGTCCGTACGCCACACGTCCTCCTCCACCAGCTCTTGTTGTCCACCACCGAAGCCTCTCTCTCTCTCTCTCTTCATGCCGTTCCACCGAAGTCCCTCACGCCTGGATTCTTCTTCGGTCAACTCCAGCTCCACGTACACTGCCCATGTTTGACCGGAGCCTAGCCGTTTGTTGCCACGCCACCAACTCCGCTTCTCCATTTTCGTTTATTCTCGCTGCCCGATCCTTATGCAAGCTGCCATGAAGCAACTCCACCGAGAATGGTTGCCAAGCTCAGTCAACCCAACATCGTGAAGCCCCCCATAAAAGACCACGCCGTCCCACCGAATTCGCCCAGCCAAACAACCCAGCCAATCGTCTACTTCAACGCCAACAAGCTACCCGAGGATTCTTCGTCCATCTTCTTTAGCAATCGGTCTTCGGCCTCGAAACCCGGCGTCCTCCGTTGCTACTTCAATTTGCTACGGCTCGGCCCATGCCGCAACCCACCGAGCAGTCCAAATGGGGGTTCTCCACGGGCCCAAGCGAATTCAACTCACCGCAGCAAGCCCAGTTCGGTTTTCGGGGCCCAAGTCTTCAAGCTTCGGTCCAGCTTTGAAGCCCATCTTCACAACAGCTGTTCGGCCCATCTTTTGAGCTCAAGAACTCGAGCCCAAGCCGGTGAAGCCTACAAGATTTCGGCCCAGCAATTCCAGTCCACGAGCCAACAATTTCAGCCCGTTAATCTCAGCAACTCTCAAGCCTAAGAAGCAGCCCAAACCCAGCATTTGCCGTGGGCTTGCGAAGCTTGTAGGCCCGGCTCGGCCCGTGTCCGTCGACGCCGCCGAAAGTTCGGTTTTCGGCCGCCGTCGCGTCGCCGTTGCGGTGATCCGATCTTCGCTTGTCACAAGTGAGTTTTACTCACTAATGCTTTCTTAGTTTGCTAATTATGCCTAAGGGTTGGTTAGATTTAATTAAATGCAATTAGGTGGTTAGATTAATTTAGATAAATTAAATTAGAGACTTCATGATGCATGCTAGGTGGTTAGAAATAGACATTAACAAGTAGATATGCCATGTTATTTATTGAACGAGTCTCAGTAATTTTCCAGGCTCATCTCGGCCTCCAATTAGGTATTATGGGCCTAAATTGGATTTTTAATATTTATTTATTTAATTTTCGAAATTTATTATTTAATTAATTATTTTTCCGGAAATTCAACCGGGATGGCCGGTGATCGAAATTTTATGCTGATGATCGTGGTGCAGTCCGTTTATTTAATTGAGCTTTATTTTGTGCTAAATTGATTTATGAGTGATTTTAGGATTTATTCCTAAATTGAATAATCTTTGGTTATTAATTGAAAAATAACTGGGCATCGGTTGACAATGCCAAAAATGTTTTGGTAGACTACAGAAAATGGTGGGATTTATAGAAAGGAAATTATTCTATTTTGGCTAAGGCCGATCGTGTACCCACACACGATATTTTATTGGGTATCTTTGATACTAAGGAATTAGGCCAAGATATTATGAAATTGAGGAATTTAATTATGAAGTGCAATATCGTTGGCCGCGGTTGAAATGATCGAGTGGGACCGTAAAGCCATTGAATTTTGAAAAGGGTCGAGTGGGATCGTAAAGCCATTGAATTTTGAAAAGGGTCGAAAGTGGGACCGTAAAGCCATTGAATTTTGAAAGGGTCGAGTGGGACCGTAAAGCCATTAAATATTGAAAGTGCCGAGTGGGGCCGTGAAGCCACTAAATCTAAGGAAGTTGCTTGGTGGGGGCTGTGATTACCACCTATTATTAAGTTGTGTCCTAAGGAACGTGATTCATAACTCGGGATTGAGTTGGAATAGTTGAAATGACCGGAAGTGGTCTTGTTGATATGTAATCGACTAGGTCGATTGATCATGGCTCTGATATGATGTTGTGAATTGATTGATTGAATGGAAATGACCGGAAGTGGTCTTGTTGATATGTAATCGACTAGGTCGATTGATCATGGCTCTGATCTGATGTTGTAAATTGATTGATTGAATGGAAATGACCGGTATTGAGACGTAATCGACTAGGTCGATTTGATCGATACTTCGATCTGTGATGTGATTGCTTGGGTGCCTATTTGATCTGTGCTAATATGCAGGTGGAATATGAGGCCAAGGTAAGTCCTCTAACTTGTGTTGTGCATAGGCAGCCCTAAGGCGTATTGGTTTACTAATCGGGTCTTAGGGGGTAGAACTTGCTGAGACGTTGTCTCATTGGTTATTGAATAACCATTTCAGGTCCCTAGATGCAATAGACTTGGATTTTGAAGATCTCGAAAGTCCGGTGCAGTGTGCTGAAGGCTCCATGTTGGAGTGTGGAGGATGATGAAGAGGAGAACGGGGATCTGTAGTTTGTGGAACCCCACCCCTACTTGTAGACCTTGTTTTTTAAACCGGCTTCAGTTAAATTTAAATTAATAGTCCACCTTGAATATACGTGCACTGGTTTGCAATGTATATAAGTGTTGATGTTTTTAAAGGTTTGAAATTTAGTCCTACTTGTTCTATCCCAATGTTTTATTGTCTTGGCAATTTAATAATTGCTTCCGCATGTGCTTATGAAAAAGAAAGGGTCAGCGATACGTAGTCCCGGGATATCGCATTTAAAATCGACCAAGGTAAGGGATGTGCGCGTGCCTGAGGATCGGGGCGTGACATTACCCGAGTGCCATAAGTTGTATTTAGTAATCACTTAAGTGCTAGTCGCGATGAAAAAAGGATCACTTAAGTGTCAAGTTATTATTAAAGTGATCAGTTAAGTGTCACTTGTAGTTAAAAGTGAACGAGTTAAGTGCCAAGTTTTTTAGAATATGACCAGCTTAAGTGCCAATTTTTTTGTGGGTTTTCTCTAAAAATTGCGCCACCACCACCACCAGCCGCGCCACCAACCATCACCATTAGCCACACTACACACTAGGCGCTCCAACCACCACCATGCTAGTGGTGTTGCTGAATAAGGTACTAGTGCAAGCTGAGCCTTACACTAGCTTGCACCAGTACACATGGTGTAAGATGTGCAAACTGCACACTTGCACCAAGTGTGTAGGTGCAACATAAGCCTATAACCGCCACCACAAACCCATAATCATCGGGCATCACCACCAGCCACACCAAAGCACCCCAGCCACCACATTAGCACCCCAACAACAAACTCACTACCACCAAACATCACCATTCACCACCACCAGCCACACCAAGACTCCAACTACCACCACACCAACACCAACAACAGAACAGCAAAGCAGCAAGTAAAAGCAGAATCCATGACAAACAGCAAAAATTGACAAGCAGCGCAAGATAATTTCATTGATATTGAAATTAAGTCTCACAACATCAATGACAAACTAAAGAAAAAAAAAAAGATAACCATCCATAGCAAGTGTTATTATAACGTTAACATTTACATAACTGTTTTGACTCCTAAGTTCCACAAATCCTATCACGTCCCATCTCATCAATCAATATGCACGACACCCCCTGTTCGTGCTCCTTTCGATGGGCCTTTCACTTGATTCATAATTCTTGCACTCTTTCTAACCGGACATGCAACTTCTTCTTCAACCTTCTCGCATCCACCGACTCGATGGAGCTGCAAATGTCCCAGCCGTATTGATTCAAAAGGAGCCGCAACCGGGTTCTTTCTCTTCTTTCTTGTTGGCGCGGTTGATGTTTTCTTTTTTGTTGGTGCAGCCATTGATTCTTGAGTTGGGCCTTAGATAAGAACCTCTGAACTTTTCCCAAGCTACAAAAAAACAATAAATTATCAGCAAAAGTCTACAAAGCATAAATTAAATTAAATGCAGCCAATAAAACTTACATTCAAATAACTGTTCCAGTACGCTCATCTGTATAAAGGCCATAGCCATATTGTCTTAACCTCTTCCCAAGTGCCCCTCTTGTTTGAATAGGGACATCACTTTCAGGAACTTGTGATTTGTTGGCTCTTTTTCTTGCTTTCTTGGGCCCTTCAGCTACAGCCGGGGCTTCTTCGACCAATTCTTCAGCTGGGCGTCTTCTAGATGGCCTTTATGTAGCTGCCCCTTCACTTGGCCTTCTTCTAGTTGTCCTTATTTGTAGCCTTTCAACTTCAGTGACACCTCCTTCTATTGGGCCTTCGGTGGTACCGGTGGTGGTACTTGTGGTGCCCTTGTAGTGATTCTTCTCCGTGGCCCCCGTAGTGACCCTTGAGGTGGCTCTTGTGATGGCCCTTCGCCTGGCGCTGAGTTCCAACTTGCTTTCTTCGAACCCGAGAAAGAGGCAAAAGACACCATAAATATAACATCGGGACATATAATAATGTAAAGAAAATGAAAAACTGAATACAAATGGTTGAATTTACCACTCGGGTATTTCTTTCGCCGCAAGAACAGTTGACGAACCGGCCGTGATGCTGCTTGGGCCAATCCTTCAGCTGGCCATGATGCTGCTTGGGCCAATCCTTCAACTGGCCGTCTTCTACCTTGCCTTCTTCGAACAGGCTGTTCAGTTTCATGACTTACTGGGGTTCTTCTTGTGACCTAACAAACACATTACATACAAGGCCAAATAGGATATTATGTACATTTTTATGATAAACGACAAAGCAACTTAAACATAAAATAAATTTCATGACTTACCGGGGTTCTAGTTGTCGACTGAAGAACAGTCGACTCACTTGGCCCTGCTGTTTGCATTTCTCCAACCTGTCTCTTCACTAGGCCCTTCACCTTGCCTCAACGGTTGTTGTTACTTCCTCAATTGACAACCTTTAATATTGTGGCCTGCTAGGCGACAATAAGAGCACGTTATCTTTGCACCATGCCTGCTCATTCTTTGCTGACCCGAGACCTCTCCCTCCGCCATTCTTCGTCTTCGTTTTGGCCTTCCAATTTTCTTCTTCAGTGGCAAAGGTTGAGGTGCTTCATGATCCGTGGGCTCCCAAAACTTGCTACTTCTAATTGGCTGCATCATGAACTGATAGGAAGCAAGGTATTTTGATTTATGGTACCAATCATCGATGTAATCATTTGTATTGTCGCCCTTCAACTGGATGGTACATATGGCATATGCACATGGAATTCCACTTACTTGCCATGCTCTACATGAACACTTCCCGCTTCCTAGATTGACAACATACTTATCAAGACCCTTCATTATCTCATATCCGACATCTCCATTCCAAATGGGATGACAATGCCTACTTGCAGCCAAGTTCTCATCCAATTTCTTGGCAATCCTAGGACCATATTGTCTTGTCCACTTTGCAGCCTCATCTCTTTGTTTCTGTAGCCGAGTCATAACCGCAACTCATATATCTTCAAGCATTGAGATGACTAGTTTGCATCTGGCATCTATTATCTTCGAATTAAATACTTCACAAATGTTGTTGTTGACGTTATCGCACTTGAACTCCTCACTGAAGAATGCCTTGCACCAATGCTTCGGTTTTAGTTGAAATAGGGTAGCACAACCTTCCTTTGTCAACTGAAGCGGTCCTTCTTTGGCTATCCTAAAGTCAGCTATGTTTGCACTCTTTGCTAATTGCCAAAATTGCAACTGCAGCTTATCCCCTTTGTAGGTCTTTGCCCAATTTCCGTATATGTGCTGCGCACACATTCGATGTTCAGCATGGGGCAACAACTCGGTTACTACCGAAACCAATCCCTACAATAATTCAAAGTAAGAAATACTAGAGCAAATTACATGTTCATATTACAAAGCAAACTATTGACTAAATTTTTCAAAAAGCAAGCATTACCTTTTGTTGGTCGCTCATGAATGCCCACCCTTCCCCGTTTGTTATCTCCAAGTCAGCCATCAGATTTTTCAAGAACCAGGACCAATTGTCTTTGTTCTCAATCTTTACAATAGCCCAAGCTAGTGGGAACATTTGGTTATTCGCATCTCTTCCAATCGCCGCCAACAATTCTCCCTTGCACAAGCCCTTCAAGAAACAGCCGTCCAATCCTATAATCCGTCTACAACCAGCTAAAAATCCCCGTCTGCATGCATCAAAGCACACATGGAACTTATCGAACTTGGTCCCATGATCAGGAAGCGGTCTTTTAACCACCTCTATGTACACTCTACTTGTAGGGTTTTACAGCCTACACTCCCAAGCATACTCCCACACTTGCCCATATTCCTTAGCATACTGACCAATAAGTATCTTTATCACCTTTTGCTTTGCTCTTTTGCACTAAGTCCTAGATACATTGATGCCTACATGCTCCTTCACCAGCATCCTAAAGTTAGTAATTTTCATCTCGGGCATCGCTTGATCGGATCGAAGAAGTGCTTGGACAACCATGCACTTGTTACCCTTTTGTTTTGAAAATTAATGGAACAAGTGTGTTCCTCTTGGTAGGCTCTAATCTGGAAAGACCCACTCTTCTTAACAAACGCGCCGTAAATCTTCCATGGACAATTTTGCTGCGAACACCTAACTCTTACAAATTTCTTAGTGTTTCTAATGAAATCAATATTTCTTTGTGCAGCAATGGAGTTCTTCAGTATAGCTTCCCTAAATTGTATCGCATCATGGAATTTCATACCTACTGACAAAGTAGGAGAGGCAACGGATGGATAATAGGAAGGAAACTTACTTTTCCTTCTACGCACAACTCGTTGATCTTCTTCAAGTTCGTCCTGGGAAGTAGCGGTGTCGATGCTTTCTTCATAATCTGTCTCCTGGCCAGCAACACCAACATCTGCAGGGCCTTCGTCTCGTTTGGAACTTCATTAGCTACCTGCAAAGTTGCAAATCTATCTGACAAAAAGTCCCTTTGTTTTTTCCTTGACTGTGTAAGCTCCTCATCGTCGTCGTCACTTAAGGTTAATAAATTTTCAGCAGCCAACCCTTCATCGTCATCGTCATCATCACCATAACTGGATTCAGCTACTTCCCAATCTAATTCAGTGATGGTGACATCACCTATGTCACCATCGCTCTAGTGAATAGCATCTACGCCCCTCTCCTCCCCGTCCTGTCCATCATGCCCTGCTTCATCCCTAACCTCAGTACTAGCTTGAATACCATCTCCTCCTTTTCCTACTTGGGTGATATCTCTGTCATCATCTTCATCCTCACTATCACTATTGTTTTCAACAAATACTTTCGCCTCTTCGCCATGAAGATAATGATATAGGACATCCCTAAAACCATTATTATCTTCCAAAACTCTCAAACCATCTCTCAAGCCTTTCCCGGGAACACAAGACATCAACTTTTGTACTCTACAAGGCAAAAATGTCACTATATCCCTAACAAATCCAATATAAGATGCCTTCTTTATATCTACAAAGATAGTACCCTCATTCCCCCCCTCATACTCCCACTCATCCTCCCCAATCACAAAATCCCCACCGTAGTAAACGATGACAGCAACATAGTCCTTATCATGAGCCATTTCTGCAACAAAAGAGGAAAAACAATTAACTTTTGGGACCACATTCACAAAGGACAACAGATAATTGCAAGTAGGGGTCCCTACACTCTTTATTAAAGAAAAGAAGAAAGAGGGAAGATGCATAGGTCGTCCGACACCCGCAGCAGCTTGAAAAGAGGCCTCGGGACAAATAGAGATGGGACCCGACAACTACTTTGATTATGTCGTCGCATTCCTTTAAAATATGGAGAGATCCCCGGATAAGCATGGATCCTCATGACACCAATTTCAACAATGCAATTTATTAAAAAAATACCCGTAAGTCCCCATCCCCACGACAACAAGAGATTCGATTCGAACATGTCCAAGGTCCAATACTCCGAACCCTAACAATCACCAATCACCATCGCACATTTCACATCCGACCACTACAAATTACTTTCGCACATCACAATTCAACATCAAAGCCCTAAATCACACATCACAGTGGATGGGGCAACGTCGAGCCCTACACCGAGCCCTACATTTCGAGGCCGATCCTAAACTGTCAATTCGAACCCCCCAATAGGATCTAGCACCACATCTGAGCCATAAATCTCACATCAATACCCTCCAAGCCTAAGCTTTCCCAGCTGACCCCTAAATTTCAAGTCCGAGCCCTAATAAACGAGTCGGAGCCCTAATTTCACCATAGGGGAGAGGAAGAAGAGAAAAAACCTGAGCAAATCGACGACGGCGAGCGACGACGGCGAGCGATGACTTGCGAACGGCGACCTGTGAATGGCGATGGAGAGGACGTCAGATCTGGTGTGAACCGATGGACGAACGGTTAAAATCCAAATAAGCTAAACGACGTTGTTTAGCACTAACGAAAAACGACGTCGTTTAGTTTGGCCACAGGCACAGTGGATGGGGCGACGTCGTTTTTCTCCTCCACGTGTGCTTTTTTTTTTTTTTTTTTTTACTAAATTGCCACGTCGGTTAAGCATGTCACCGGAAAATGCCACGTCTGCATTTTGGCCGGTTTTTGGCGGATTGGCACTTAAGTGTTCCATTTTACTCCGATATTGGCACTTAAGTGTACCTTTTCAAAGTTATGGCACTTAAGTGTCCCTCCGTGCCAAGTTATGGCACTCCAGGTGTCCTAAACTCCTACTTGGTCTCATAATACTTTCTCAACATTTTAATCCCACAATTAATCAATTTTAATGCCCAAAAGTCGCACCCCCATCAAGTTTCGAATTTCATACATCTTAGACTTCAATTTCTTTATCAAATTTCCCAAATTTGATGTCCAATGATGTAGAAGAAAAAGGCCATACCATTTCTGCAAGTCCCCGACACCCAAAGGCTCGGCTTGGAGGTCCAAATTTTCCTTAATTTGGCTCGTACGAATTTCCACTAATTTCCTGCAACTTCCGAATCAAATTTCCGTAAAAATCTCGGAATCTCTGAAAATTATTCGGAGGATGAGTCGACGTTCCTAAAATAGATTGTGACACAACAGAACTTTCAATTTCTGAAATCGGACTTGAATTGGCGGTTAATTTCCATTCGGCGCGTTTTTAGCATGACCTAAACTACCGAGTAGTTTTCAGAGATTTTTAGTGCAAATGACCTGTGATCGATTTTCTTCGAGCCACAATGAACCCACTCGATTTATTAGCGACCCTCGATTGTCGTGAAAATCTCGAGGATTCAATTACGGACACAGGATACCAAAACGACAGAGAAATCAAACTAGTGCCGGTCGATGAGAATTTTCCAATTTAGTGGAGTCACCCACGATCAGCCACATATCTCCGTCGAACCGACCTATCTCTAATCTCTAATCGATTTATATATGTGCCGTAATGATCTCGATAGATGAGCACGGTCGAGTAAGAGATCTCTAGTCGAATTCTCAAGTCTATTGCATTAAATTCCTTAATGGCTTCCCTGGATAGTCTAGTTATCTCAACAATGATTAGCTCTGATTTATTCAGTAGAAAACAGGACTGAAAATCTAGGATGTCACAACTCTTCCTTTCTTATAAAAATTTCGTCTTGGAAATTTAAACCTTTACCAATCCTTAAATAAAATGTGGAGGTATTGTCGTCTCATCTAATCTCACTTTCCCTGGTTGCTTCTTTAGTTCTGTGGCGTTGCCACTTTGACCAAGGGAACTATCTTGGTTTACCGAATCCGATCTTTCTGATTCACGATCTGAACCGGACTTTCCACGTACGACACTCTGTCGTCCACGTCTAATTCTTCAAGATTTAGGACGTGGGTCAGGTCAGGCTCATACGTCCTCAACCTTGACACGTGAAAGACGTCATGCATTTGTGCCTACCTCGGCGACAACGCAAGACAATACGTTAGGATCCCGAATTTTTTTTTTTTTTTTTTTCAGAATCTCAAAGGAACCTATGTACCTCGGTTTCAGTTTTTCCTCTCCTTGCTGAAGCACAAGGTATCCCTCATTGGTGACACCTTCAAAAGACGTAATCACCAATTTGGAACTCTAAGGACCTTCAATGCTCAACAATTCAATTATTCTGGCAGTTCTGAGCGGTCCGTACTCCGCTTCTGATCACGGCAACTGTAATAACCGATCACGATCGACTCGGGCTGTGATCTTTCTTTCTCTCGATCTCATCTCAAAAACCGAAGTTTTGTACACTTTGTTCTGTTCTACCTCAAAAGGAACTATCTCACTGTTCTGCTGAAACTGGGAACCTCGGTTCTAGATCTGATATAAGTTCGTCACTAATATTCCTTGCAGACGAACTGTCTGACACACATACACTTCTGCATGCCTATTCCAGTCAAGATCCTTCCATACGATGATGAAGTGAGCCGACTTCATCAGTCTGTCGACCACTACCCCAACTGGAGTCACTATTCCTCTGACTCCTTGGTAAACCTATCACAACATTCCATCGTGATATACTTCCATTCCCACTCGAGACTCTCGAGTGATTGTAAATGCCCTCTCGACTTACAAAGTTGTGCCTTGATTCCAACCCGAGTATCCGGCTCAGTTCTGAGAGTGGCTATAAGATTTGAAAGGTAGCCCATCTCAAATTTGAGAACCGAATCTCTAACTTTCTCAAGTGAGGTCCATTTTTTAACCAGCATATGTGCAACTGAAGACTCCTAACTCAGCACATCTGTCACTTAATTTTCCTTCCCAGGTTGATACAAAATATCACAACCCTAGTTCTTCAGAATTTCTAATTCACAACGCTGTCTCATATTCAACTCTTTTGAGAGAATATATACTTGAGACTTTAATAGTCGATGAAGATCTGAAATCTTTCTTCATACTGATGATGTCTCTAAATCCTTAGAGCGAAATTTAATGCTGCGAATTTCAAGTCATGCGCTGGTAATTCAACTCATGAGGTCTCAACGGTGGGGCGCATACGCAACAACTCTGCCATGTTGCATCAGCACACAACCCAATCCCCTGAGTGACGCATCACTATAGATCTCGAATCCTCCAAAACCAGATGGAATGGTTAGCACAGGTGCGGTAGTCAGCTTTTCCTTCAGCTCTTGGAAACTACTCTCTCACTTGTCTCGTCCACACAAATTTTTCGTCTTTCTTCGGAGTCTTGTCGAGGCGATGCTAACGATGAGAACCTTTCCACAAACCGTTTGTAATAACTCCGCCAAACCCATAAAACTTCTAATCTCTATCACTGTAGTCGGTCTTGACCAGTTGATCACTGCTCCAATCTTGCTCGGGTCTACTGAAATTCCTTCGGGAATATATCTAAAATCCTTGCACAACTGAAATATCCTCAATTTTTAATTCCTCAACTGTCGTATCCACGACAGTTGCCAGGTAACCTTGACAACTCCCATCTAACAAACGGGTTGTCTCTTGTGATGAGATTAAGGAAATCGAGGGTCCTCCTCGACTTTTGATAAATTCGAAATTTTCCTCGTCGACGATTAAAGCGTATCGCATTGCAACAACAATTTATTACAACAAAAGCTACTCGAGCCAAACCTTTTTATATATGCTATCAAAGTTATACATAGGCAAACCCGTCAAGTACAACTATAGTCAGAGATTCATATTTCTACTACTTTATTACAACAACGGAAATTTCACAACCTTCACTCAAAATCCCGCTACTCTAATCTGATAAAAACACCTCAAAAACATTCTTCCTTTGCTCGGTGCCTAGTTGATCCATTTATGTTTCTTTCGTTATTCTAGTGGTGTTCTATCTGCGGTGCTTTCCCTTTGTCCAGCCCTCCGGTGATGGCGTACACTGTGCCCTGAACTAGTGGTCTCAGCTGACCTCCTTGCGGCGCGTTCTAAGGTGCATATCCCCTAATCTGGTCCATCGGCGGCGGCGACGGTAACGAGGTTGTCTTCTTGGTCTCGTTGGGACAATCTCTAGCTCTATGACCCCGCGGCCACATTCAAAACAGCGCCCGTCCTTCGGGGGCACCGATCCACGATGTCGTCTTCCACAAAGGCGACACATCTCGATCCGGCTTAGTCCAAATTTGCTAACTCCACCCTTCCCGTTGGGCGAGATTTGGAATCTACTTCCGAGCATGGGCCTCTTTCCCGACGGATTGCATCTCGGTGAGAGTTAAACCTCGATTCGATGTGGCGGCCCTTTCATTATGATCTTTCTCGATCTTCCGGGCTCTCCTATAAAGATCGTTGTAAGTCCTCGGATCCGAAAGGACTAGTGTACTCCTCAAGTCCGGTCTAAATCCATCCCTAAACCTTCTCGCTCGGTTTACGGATTCTCAATCAGTTTAGGGGCATATCGCGAAAGTTCAGCGAACTTCGCCTCATACTCATCAACAGTTAGGGAACCCTAGCGAAGACGTTGAAATTCTGCCATCTTCACCTCCCTGGCGGTCTCAGAGAAATACTTATCATTGAAGGCTTTAAGGAAAATGTTTCATTCCTGAACAGCGCGTTCTGGAAAGATCGTTTCTCAAGTAGTCATCCACCAAGTATTCGCAACTCCCTCCAGCTGGTAAGTTGCTAAGACTACTTTCTCCGTCTCGTTGCACATCAGTAGTGCAAACGCTTTCTCCAACTTCTGAACCCACAAGGCCGCAGCTTCGGGGTCTCCTGTCTCGGTGAACTGAGGTTGGTGTAACTTTAAGAATTGCTCCACCAGCTTGTGGATTGGTCTTTCAGCGACCACAACTCTAGGCGGACCTCCGACAGGTACGGCGGCAGGTGCAACAGCAGCGGCGGCTTCGGCAGCGACGGCAATCGTAGCAACAGCAGCGGCTTGAGCGGCGGCTTCCACAGCGGCTGCTTGGTTCAGAGCTTGCTGATCCATTCTGTTACCTAAGGCTTTAGTACACGCATGATCCCATCAAACCTGGGATCATCAAGGGCTACTACCCCAGCACCAACAGGATGTGCTTCACCACTAGCGCTAGCCATAGCTAGCGCTTTACCACGGCCTCCTCGGGCACCGACCCTAGCCGGCGTTCTGCCCCGAGTCACGGCCCTACCGGCCCTTTTAGCAGGAGTTCTCGGCTCTTGATCGCTCATGGTGTAGCTTTAATGTACTAACACCTGCTTCCAATTCAATACGCTCCTGAAATGGTTATTCAATAACCATTGACACCACGTCTCAGCAAGTTCTACCCCCTAAGACTCAATTAGTAAACCAATATGCTAACCAGGCTGCCTATGCACGCACGGGTCAGAGGACTTACCTTGGCCTCGATTCCACCCGCATATTAGCACAATTCAATAGGCACCTGGTAATCACATCACGATCGATATCTCGATCAATTGACCTAGTCGATTTCATGTCAATCGGACCATTCATCGGTCATTTCAATTCAATCAATCAATTCACGACATCAGATCAAAGCAATGATCAACCGACCTAGTCGATTACATGTCATCTCGACCCTTTCTTGGTCGGCTCATCTCATACTATCTATAAGTCCGTTCATATCAAGACTGCTCACTGCTAAGCTGATAAATAGATAGTATAGCTCGCTTCTGAGATAATCGGGTATCTTTGCTCTCTACTAAGCTGCCATATCGCCCTTAGGCTGATATAGTATACCGACAAAGTGCTCAATCTAAGTTGATAAGGTATACTTGCTCTCTGCTAAGCTGTCATATCGCCATTAGGCCGATATAGTATACCGACATATTCCATCAAAACTAATAAGGTATACTTTTGCTCTCGCTAAGCCGACATATCACCCCGTAGGTTGATATAGTATACCTATATATTGCTCTCTGCTAAGCTGACATATCGCCCATAGGTCGATATAGTATACCATCCCAATCATACAATCAATTCCATCTTTTTATCATTCTCGATAAAGTAGTCGTGTGTGGGGACACGGTCGGCCTTAGCCAAAATATAATATTTTCATTTCCATAACTCCCATATTTTCTGTAGGCCACTCAAATATTTTTGGCATTATCAACCAATACCCGGTTATTTTTCAATTAATAACCAACGATTATCCAATTAAAGAATAATTCCCACTTTCACAAATAATTCAATTCAGCACGAAATAAAGCTCAATTAAACAAACGGACTACACCACGACAATCCGCATAAAATTCCGGTCGTCGGCTATCCCTACCTAATTTTCGAAAAATAATTAATTAATTAAATTAATTTCGAAAATTAATAAATAAATAGTAAAAATCCAATTTAGGCTCGTAATACCTAATTGAAGCCCGTGACAGTCGGAAAAATTCCGAGATGCATTCAATAAATAGAAGTATGTCTCTATTTACTAATTACATAAACCAATCACCTAACATGCATCATTAAGTCACTAATTAAATTATTCTAAACTAATCTAATCACTTAATTGCACTTAATTAAATCTAATCAACCCATAAGCATCATTACCATACTAATAAGGGATTAGTGAGCAAAACTCACTTGATTAAAAGCGAAGACCGGATCACCGCGACGGCGGCCGAAATCCAAATTTTTGGTGGCGTCAGCGGACATGCCAGCTAGGCCTAAAAGGCCTTGCAAGCCCACAGCAATACTGGGCTTGGCTTTGGGCTTGGGCTGCTTCGCGGGCCTCAAGTGGACTTCAAAATCGCGGGCTTTGCTGGCTTCTTGGGCCGCTGACAAGTGAAGATGGGCTGCTGCAAAGAACACTGGCATGGGCTGCTGATCTTGGTGCCGGATGTTGGGCTGACTTCAACGCAAAAAGGCCGAAAGAAATAGAGTTGCATTGGGCCGAGAATCTTGCGGTTGGGCGGAAGCTTGGACGGCAGCTGGGAGCTTCGGTGCAATGCAGTCTTCGATGGCAGAGGGGCACACGAAGCAAGGAAACCACAAAGATGGAGGGAAGCTGGCATCGATGGAGAGCAGAACCGGTGGAAGAGCTGCCGTAGGGGAAGACTTCGATGATTGCTGGACGTGGAGCTGCGTGGACGAAGGAAGAGGAAACAAACGTGAGTGGAGGTGCATGCGTTGATTTCGCGGCAGAGAAGAAGACCGAAGGAGATGGCCTGCTTCGGTGGTCTTCGCTGGGTTGTTCGGTGAGAGGGAGATGCGAGGAATTTGGAGTGTTGTGGTCAACGAAAATAGAGAGAGAAAGTGGAGGAGATCGTGGGGTTGATGGGCAGGCGGTGGGATGACGATGGAGGAGCAGCACGTGGAAGTGAGGGGTGAAGTGAAATGGTGCTGGCTTCGGTGAAGCGAAAGAAAAAAGAAGAACAACAGAGGAAATGAAAGCGAAGCCAGAAGTTCACGAGAAGGAGATGGGCGGCGGATTGGCATGCGACGGAAGCTTGAGGGAGAGGAAGCCAAAAAATCCAAATAAATATCTCACACTCATCATGATTTTGGCCTCAAAAGTCCTTAAGCCTATCTACTTGGTCTCATAACACTTTCTCAACATTTTAATCCCACAATTAATCAATTTTGATGCCCAAAAGTTGCACCCCCCATCAAGTTCCGAATTTCATACATCTTAGGCTTCAATTTCTTTATCAAATTTCCCAAATTTGATGTCCAATGATGTAGAAGAAAAAGGCCATACCATTTCTGCAAGTCCCTGATACCCAAAGGCTCGGCTTGGAGGTCCAAATTTTCCTTAATTTGGCTCGTACGAATTTCCACTAATTTCCCGCAACTTCCGAATCAAATTTCCGTGAAAATCTCGGAATCTCTGAAAATTATTCGGAGGATGACTCGACGTTCCTAAAATAGATTGTGACACGACAGAACTTTCAATTTCTGAAATTGGACTTGAATTGGCGGTTAATTTCCATTCGACGCGTTTTTAGCGTGACCTAGACTACCGGGTAGTTTTCAAAGATTTTTAGTGCAAATGACCCGTGGTCAATTTTCTTCGAGCCACAATGAACCCACTCGACTTATTAGCGACTCTTGATTGTCGTGAAAATCTCGAGGATTCAATTACGGACACAGGGTACCAAAACGACAGAAAAATCAAACTAGTGCCGGTCAACGAGAATTTTCCAATTTAGTGGAGTCACCCACGATCAGCCATATATCTCCGTCGAACCGACCTATCTCTAATCTCTAATCGATTTATATTTGTGCCGTAATGATCTCGGTAGATGAGCACGGTCGAGTAACCGATCTCCGGTCGAATTCTCAAGTCTATTGCATTAAATTCCTTAATGGCTTCCCCAGATAATCTAGTTATCTCAAAAGTGATCAGCTCTAAGAACAGCCCTATAGACGCGTCAATGAAATGCCCGATTTATTCAAGAGAAAAAACAGACTGAAAATCTGGGATGTCACACATTCAAAGTTTTTAAACTTGTCAAGAAAGTACAATTACATTTAAAACTTTCAAAAAGTGTAATCAAGTTTTAAAACTTGTCGCGGATATATAATCAAGTCGTAAAAGTTTCCAAAAGTGTAATCAAGTTTTAAAATTTATCATGAAAATGCGACCGAATCATAATTCAAAAAGTGCAGTTAATGAAAGGACTCAATTCGATCGATTTGATAAATTTTATAACTCGATTGTATTTTTTGAAAGTTTTATACCTCCACTGCACTTTCGCGATAAGTTTTAGGACCCCAATATGCTTATTTCTACGTATTTTCATACTCATTTCATATTGCGAGACAAAATCAATGATATTTAAATAATGAAAGAAATAACTTTGGAGTTTTTATAGTACATTTTCAAGTGGTTAAATTGACTTAAGAAAACGCTTGTTTTTCGTACAACCATTCCAACTTATGCTTAGATAATTGTAGTAAAATCACCAAAACATATCAATCTAATTAGCTAGATCATCAACACGCACTTAGAATCCAAGGGAGACATTTAAAGTACAAGATCAATAGGGAAATTCGCATTAGCAGTTCACACATGGGGCACGACAGTTATAAATGCTAACTCAACAATTTTGGGCATATTTTGAATTGAAATTTGATGGAATTATCATAAATTTTCATTGGAAATTAGGATTAAAAGCAAAAGGACTAGCGATGAGATCCCCAAGGGTAAAAACATGTAATTTCCCATGCTGTCATTATGCGTAATTTGATTTTCGAGGTCTTGATTGGAAAAAAAAAAAGGATTAAAGTCACAAAAAATCTCAAATCCATATGCATGTGACAAATTTAGGCAAAACTGAGTTTTTTTTTTCCCCATAAAAAACCCCAAAATTAATACACATGCGACAAATTTACCATCCGTTAATTTCCTTTAAATTTTACTGTCAAATTACCAAATCAAATGAGACATGGCGATTGACGAGTTATCGATTTAGGGTTTTACCTTTCGTTTGTCATATGTGCAATATTTTGTACTTTTTACAGTATTGATACAATGTAGTAAATACTAACTGATGGTAAATTTGTCATAAATGCACTAATTTAGAGTTTTTGATGGTGAAAAGATTAGTTTGATGGTCAAAAATTAGATTGGGGGTTTTTATGGTACTAATAAAGAAAAAATTGATTTTTAGAGATACCAATCACACATAACACAATGGAAGTATTATAAAGAAATTAAAAATTTTCTAATATGGTAACAAGTGTTTAGTTTATTTTTTGAATAAAGCCATTTTGGAAAAATTTACAATACTCATAGTTTAATCGTTTTAAAGTGACTTGATTTTCTTTTTAACTTTTCTCAATTGAAAATATTTTCAAAATTTAGAAAATCCAAAATCAAGGTGCAAAATCGTATGTGATTTTTAAATGCTAATGTCCAGGATCGAAGTAATTTCTCTTAATCAACTTTATATCGTCACTTCAGACTTTATTTTGAGACGATGTTCATTTTATGATATTGTTTGATAAAATCAGGGTACTTTAGACAGGTCGTGTCCTGATCTGAGATTGACATAATCCTTGATGTCCTAATTTGACAGAAAGTCCATTTGGCCCTGTTTGAGACAAGCGCTTCCACACTCCCGCTCACTCATCAATTCCAGAGAGAGACGAGACTGCTCTCTTGCCCTTTCCTCATCTCTTCGGATTCGGTAATGGCGACGTCCTTGATGGCAAGGCCAGTTCCGGCGACCCGATCGCGCCCGCCGGCGGCGGCATTCGAGACGGCGCCAGGCGTGGAGGCCGTGTCGAGCTTCGACCGCATGGGCCTGAGCGACGATGTCCTCCGTGGGATCTACGCCCACGGGTTCGACAAGCCCTCGGCGATTCAACAGCGAGCGGTGGTGCCGATCGTCCGAGGCCGAGACGTGATCGCTCAGGCGCAGTCCGGCACGGGCAAGACCTCCACCTTTGCCCTCGCGTCTTGCCAGATCGTGGACACCTCCGGAAGAGAGTACGCGATCCTCTTCGTGAGGGGAGACCCTTCTTTTACTATCGATTTTCTTGTGGAATTAGGTTGAGGCATGTTTTGGGTTTTGCTTGGGAGGGTGAGATGAGTCATTAACATTAGAGAGCTCAAACTATGACACCACGGATTAATAATAAATAAATAAATAATCGGCAAACCCTCTCTCTCTCTCTCTCTCTCTCTCTCATTTCTAGCGTAACGAAATTCGATCGCTCTGACAGGAAGAATTTTTTATTTTCGGCCTCGTTAACTAAAGAATTTGAGATGTTCTGATGTTGAGGCAGAGGGATGCTGGCTTTTAGTTTTACCATCACCCCTCGGATGGCCCTGAAAGAAGTTCGAGCCTTAGTCTATGGAATTTGTTCATGAACTTTGTTTTGAGAAGCTTTCTTTGGAATTAAGCGTAGCCTGAGTTTATGCACTTCTTCAGGTTATATATGTATATTATATCAGAATGTTTAAGTGGGTCCTCTTAACTGAGTATTTTAGGCACTTGCAAGGCATGAAAGGTTTTCTTCATTATCAAGGAAAACGAATAGTTTTATTCTTACATTATTGATTCTATATAACAGGAGCATTAGTTTAATTGAAACTGCAATGTGGGTTTGCTTATTTGTGTAGCAAATATCCTGGATGCACTCGTCAACAAGCTCCTATTATTAAGTATCCGTGACTCTGTTGCTTGTATTTTGTTGATTTTTCAAGCTACCCTTGTTTATTTGGCTCTCTGAAAGTTGCAATTTGAATTTGGTTGCTGCCTTGTAGCCATCGATTTTGTCTTAGCTAATTTGCTTCCTTCATGTTCTGTTCAGTGTGCAAGTGCTGATTTTGTCACCTACGAGGGA
The DNA here is from genome assembly GCA_017140595.1 of Eucalyptus curtisii. Lineage (NCBI taxonomy): Eukaryota > Viridiplantae > Streptophyta > Magnoliopsida > Myrtales > Myrtaceae > Eucalyptus > Eucalyptus curtisii. The sequence continues at coordinate 10,169,218 of CM029498.1, forward strand.
TTTGGCGAGTCAGACGGAGAGAGTTGTGCTGGCTATTGGTTATTACAGGAACGTGCTAGCCCATGCATGCGTTGGAGGCAAGAGCATGGGTGAAGATATCCGGAAATTGGAGCGCGGAGTTCATGTTGTGTCCGGAACTCCAGGCAGGGTGCTTGACATGATAAAGAGGAGAACTCTTCGCACCAGAGCCATCAAACTCCTAGTCCTTGTGAGTGCACTGCATCACCTCCTTCGACTCCGGATCCTGTTAGGTTTCCTTCTGCTTTCTGCAAAACAAGTTCTCTCTATTCACTTACCTATATTTTTGCCAGGACGAAGCTGATGAGTTGCTGAGCCGAGGATTTAAGGATCAAATCTACGATGTTTACAGATTCCTTCCTCCGGAGATTCAGGTTGCCTGTCCTTCATGTTGAATCAATGTAGTGGTAGTAAAGATGACTTCTTTTACGCAATAACCCCAGTAATGGTCCCTAGTATTCTCACCCCTAGGCCTAATTCCATTGCGTTATCCTAATAAAAACCGAATGCCATTACTTCCTTTTAAGTCCAATCTATGAAAGGGTGGGATCCAATTTCAGCTTTCTCTTTCATGATTGGCAATGGAATGCTCTTCACTTTTTGATCATCATCAATCTAGATAGTCATCCCTTCTCCACCTCAGCTGATTCTTAGAATTTCCAAAAGGTCTTTCTGCTTTAGTCAACATGCTGCGAGATGAAGCGTCTAGTTTTATGGGATTCAAAATTTGACGGGAGATCTGGAATTTTCTTTCCTCCTTTCTGCTCCTTAATTTCTACATGATTTGGACATTAGAGCATGTACGAGGTGAATAAAAGGTCGTCTTTTGGCTTCACACTTCTACTATGAATAGGACACTTGCTTTTTTCCTCGTCTTGTCTGATGAGTAGCGGATTTTTTGCCACGACGAGACATGCTTCTCTCCCCATAAAGCGCACTTAGTAATTTTCAGCACATTGCTATGATTTGCTTCGTTCTAAATTAAATCAGTTTTTAGGGAGTCGCTCTTACACGTTCATGTACGCAACTGGCTAATGCATGAGTGGCATTCTCTGCAGGTTGTCTTAGTTTCAGCGACCCTCCCCACTGAGATATTGGAGATGACAGGAAGATTCATGACCGATCCCGTAAGGATTGTTGTGAAGCGTGATGAGTTGATGCTGGAGGTGAGCTACATTGGGTTAGTTGCATTTGATGGCGGCTAGGGATCATGAGATTCTTCTGACGCCATCCTTCCTTTTCTTCGTATGGTTGCAGCGCGTCGACCAGTACATGGTGCCAGTGGAAAGAGAAGACTGGAAATTTGACACTCTGTGCGATCTATACGACAACTGCCCCATAAGCCAAGGAGTTGTATTCTGCAACACTAAGCGGAAGGTACGACCCCAACCACGTTGGGTTCCGCACTCGAGGTGGAACATAAACATCTCGATGACTTAGAGATTGTGAAGACCTCTACTGCTCTATTTCTCTTTGATCTATATTTTGTGCTGTGGCTCTTCATGTCTTCCTTATATTTGTCGAGCAGGTGGAGTGGCTTGCTGAAAAGATGCGTGATTCTAACTTCACCGTGTCTTTCATGCACGGGGACATGCCTCAAAAGGAGAGAGATGCAGTAATGGCTGGATTTCGATCTGGGGCGACTCGGTTGATGATCACCACCGATGTGTGGGCTCGAGGGATTGATATTGAGCAGGTTAGTCCTGAAAATTAACAACGCAATAATGTAGATGATGACATTCTACCGTTTTTGTCTGCCGTGCGCATCAACTCATTCGTACGTCGATGCTTGCTTTTACGGAAGGTCAAATTTCTTATTTCCCTGTTGCACCACGACCATTTAGTTGTGCAAGTGGACGACTGAATCATTCTCAATACACTCTGTAGGTTTGTCTCGTTCTCAACTATGATCTTCCCAACAGCAGAGAGCTGTACGTCCATCGGGCCGGTCGAGTAGGCCGTTTTGGGCGGAAGGTAACTATTATGAACCTTGAAGTGGAGGCAACGGCAATCCTATTTTCAGTTTTTTGTTCTTGCCGTGGGTATAACGACAAATCTCATCGACATTGCAATTTACAACTGCCAATCCGTGTCTGCTTTTTCAGGGTGTTGTGGTAAATTTTGTCAAAGACAAAGAGATCCAGATTCTTAGAGACATAGAGCAGTATTATGGCACCAACATATGCGAATGTCCGGAGGACCCTGCCGATATAATATGACAAGATAACAGTGGGTAGGTACACTTAGAAAGGCCGCGAGAGGTCCGGTTATTAGTCTATAGCTTTTACTCCCGACCCATATATTATCGCATTGTTTGATCTTTTCAAAACTTGGAAGCAATTGGGTTGTGTTTGGAATGTTTAATTCGAGGGTTTTATGTTTGTCTTTCGAGTTCCGATCCTTGAACACGGGCTCCTACACACATTTTGTCCACCTTCGCATTGATATTTAAGTTCCCTTAAGATGAAGTGGTGCTCGACAATCTCCCAAAAAACCAGACATCATCAATTTCCTCACCCTTTCCCAAATAAATAAGTCCAAGGCGTTGACTTCTGGGTGTTCACTAACCTTCAATTTTCACCGAGGAGTCTAAAACTCTTTGCTAAACTCGCACCAAAAATATCACGTCTTTCACCCCTACTTAACATGAAAACCTTACGCTCCAAAGTTTCCATGCAAAGTTGGAGTTTCTGGTTAATAAAAAGTATTCTTCTTGGTGCTTTTTTATCTCCATTTTTCACCAAGGTATCATCGGGACTTCTGCTCTTGCTAAGCCGGCGCCAACTCTATCATCTTTAAGCTACTCAGCAGAAAACCCTTGAGACGTTAAAAGTTTTTAGCGAAAGTTGGATATGAACAAATGTCTTTGACCCACTCAACACTGTGAATGTCATGAGAGATTTGCGTTGCCCAGTCAAGCCGTGACGAGTTTTCTCACTTTATGCCCTTGTCTAAGCCCATATGCTGGGCCCCTAATCGGGTTTAATACCCTTACGTGATTTGGAGATGCAAACACTTGTGCGCGTTGTTACTTGAGCCCATCACCGTAGAATTTTCTTAATTTTTAAGTTGAAATCTGAGATAGGAAAAGAGTTAACCTTGTGTTGGGGGATAAGTACAGCAAGAGCTCACTGGAGTGTCACTAGTTTCTTCTTGCTCACTTAAGTGCAAAAATTTTGAAAAATCAATCACTTAAGTGCCATCAGCGATTTGTTTCGTCGGAAAGTTCAACGTGGACGGCGGTCGTCCTACATGACATTACTGTCATGACGTTACCTCAAGTGTACCAACTATGGTTCGACTGATGATTTACTAAGTCTAGACTTAACTCAAGCTCTCCCAAACCCTTATCAATTTGCGACTTAGAGTTCAAGTTATTAACATGCAAATGATTTTTTATATAGAAGCCGTCATTAATCGATTTATGATGAGTCGATTTGATACCAAAGTAAAGTATTGTGAGAAATACCTTACTACTACATACTAAAGATTGAATAAATTGAGGGACTTGATTACGCTTGATTACTCTAATACTCTTTCGATACGTTTTCTCATATATTTTTAAAAATATTTTGCAACAGTCTAAGTTGATTTTAACTCTATCATTTAACATGTAAGGTAATCATGCAGGTGCGCAACTATTATTAAACACTAAATAAAGCTTGGCAACCAATAAATTGCAAATATAGGGAGTAAATACTTACCTTGATGCAACGCAAGCATTTGCAACAAATACTAATTAGAAACACATGTTCAACTTAAATATGACTTCTAATTATCACGCAGTTCACTCAATTTTATTTATTTATTTTTTTTTTTGAGGATTTTCGCTTATTTAAATGAAGGCTAAGCTACACAATGTACAAAAATAGTTTATATTAACATGACATGTGACTTTCAATTAACATGCAAACTATATGACACTCAATTTTAATTTAATGACCTAATTCTAATGACGGACAATGATTAATACGTAACTATTATACCTGACATGCACATGATATTCACTTATTTAATTGAAAGGTAAACTACGTGCAATGCATGCAATGACGTACAAAAATAGTTTATATAACATACACGAGACTTTAAAAAAAAATGATAATCTTAACACACAAACTATACACGCAATTTAAATTTAATGACCTAACTCTATTGACGGGCAATGATTTGTATGTGACTACTCTACATGACATGCATGTGATATTTTTTATTTATTTATTAAAATTCGTAACTAAAAATGAGAGAAATTAACTATTTGGAATAAATATAATATCTAATTCGATTTAAGTATTAAATTGTGTCAATTCCTAATTTCAATTAGAATCTTATCATGAATATTATAGAATCTACTTAGACATGCAATGTTATCGAATAGAGCTAATTAATCTACAAGCAATCTTTTTTTCTTTTTTAATTTTCAAATAAGGACAACCAAAACAATCACATAAATTACAAAATATCAACGAATTGCCAAAGATATCATCCATAACTCAAATTAGAGAATAATATCTAATTAACTTTATTATTCTGCTGATAAAATCAATAAATTGATCTTAAATCTTAAAGATCAAAGTTTCAATTTCAAAGATTACCGCGCAATTAATTATTCCATCTAAAGCTTTATAGATAGAATAAAAAAACGCTGTGCGGTTGCGGATCAGAAAAAAAATCCTATTGGATATTGTCTATCACTCAAATATGTACATTAGATATTGAATAATCAAATTAGGCCATAAAATATTCACCGAAATCAGATGAAGATTATTACCTAAATTTGAATATTACGTTTCCAAATTGGATCGACAAAGGTGGCTCGGATGGATGATGAACGATGTGGCCGGTGACACGATGCTTGATGGCGGACGGCTGTAGCTATTCCCGAGGGGTGACAAAGGACAAGTGGCATGCTGCGGGTGGGGGAGTGCCGTGGCAATGCGAGGAACCTCTATCGGACTGAATTGCGACAGGTTGTGATGGTGGAAAGACCAGGATAGCAATTGGTAAGGCTCCGAGATCGGTGTGAGTTGTAACTTGAAGGCACGACCATGGGAAGGAATTCTCCATTGGCGGTGTTGTCATCTCTGGAGAAACCTAAGATGGTGACCATTGGGTTATAGTTGACACTAAAAGAACCATCGAAATTGGTGGTTTCATTGAGCGCACCATCAACGCCGCGGGAAGTTTACCGTGTGGTGTGAACTAGTTTGTCACGATGACAATGTAGAGCCGCCGCCCCAAAAGACTCAGCAGTGTATAATAGTAAGTTGTCAACGCAAGAGCCGCCACTGGAAAAGTCCCATGATAATCGAAACCTTCCCTTTGAGTCAATCATTTGGCAACCAAGCGAGCCTGGTTACGTTCAACGAGCCATTTGTGTTGTACTTAAATTGGCATACCCATTTGCAACCAATTTGGTTTTCAATGCAAAGGTAGATTGACAATATCCCAAGTGTGGTTCTCAATGAGAGAATGTAGTTAAGCTTCCATGGCCTTGCCATTGTGGGTTACGCAATCAAAAGATGACGATTCTTGTTCCTCTTATATCGACTAATACAACATATATGTTCTAGTGATAGTCGGCTAAATGAAACATAAGAGGAGATGGGACGACATGTACATGGAGAATTCATTGTGGGACATTTGTACTCTTTGGTCCATGCCGAAGGACAAATGTGGCTGCTCAATATGCCTTTGTCTCGGAACTAGTGAGCAAGAATCATCAAGGCATGGATGCGGGGATCCCACTGAAGATGCAGGTGTCATTGAAGAAGCAGGCAGATCATCTTTGTCGAGATGATGATGTAGGTGATTCAATTTCTTGATTCAAAGAATTTGAATCGGTTGGAATATATGATATAGGGTTTGCTGAAATGAAAACATATTAAGAACTCACAGATTAATCCTCTTCTAATAAGAATTGAGTATTGTTTGATTTTGGCATAGGCGATTTAGATGAAGGTGTCATTTCCTAGAATGGAAATATATCTTCATGAAAAAAATAATGTCTCGACTAACAAAGGAACGCCCCATAAACATATCCATAACGTTGTAACCCTTTTGCAAATGGGAGTACCCCATAAAGATACACCAAAATGCACAAGGATCCATCTTATTTCGAGGGCCCATTTTCATGGCATAGCACAAGCAGCCAAAAACTCTTAAGTGGTTAATATTTGGCATCTAAGTGGTTAATATTTTAAATAGGCATCTTTTACAAAAGCATTTCAAATGGAGTCCGTCCTTCCAGAATTCGAATTGGTCTACGATTGATTAAATAGACTATTGTGATCACATAATCACCCTAAAATACTTTGGGAATAGATGCCTGATATTTGAGTGCTCAGGCCACTTTTAGGAGATGTCGAGACTTGTGCTCTCTAATCCCATTTTTTTGGGGAGAGTAGGTGCAAGAGCTTTCATGGAGAATTCCATGGGAGGAGAGGAAAGAGATGCATTTATTAGTAAAAAATTCACGTCCATTGTATGTACGAATTCTTTGGACATTTATCGAGCTGGTTTTTAATCGGGGAGAAGAAATTCGGCAAGACAGGAAAAACTTTGACCTTTTGATTGCAAAAGAAAGACATAGGTGGCACGAGTATAATCATCTACCACTGTAAAAAAGAAAAGTGACCCTTCGCGATGAGGGATATGATAAGGCCTCCAAAAATCTATATGGAGTACAGAGAATGCATTAGTAGCCCAAGATATACCAATTGGGAGAGATGCTTGCGATAGTTCGATATGTATGAGATATCACCCATGCTTATGCACGTGACTATAGCCTATTTCTCTCCAAATATTATATTCCTCTCATCCCATGACAAGCACATGCCAACTGAGTCAATTATGAGCATCAACATTGAGCATGAAGCAAGACTCCATAACCATAGCTGATGCATGCTCTCATTATAGTCAGTCCAGCGGGACGTGTACGTTCCTTTGGGAAAAAGGGTACGTATTGCCTAATTTCATCAATTTTTTGCCCAAGCCCAAAGTACCAATAAAATATGAACTCAAATTATAAAAACCCTCTAGCGTCGTGAGGGTGCCGTCCCCACACAGTTGATGGGGAGCATACCTACCCGAACATTCTCCCACTTGATGAATACTCTACATGCTTCTTTAAAACCAACACAATTGTAGATCATTCAAACTTTTCTACACTTCCTCCCTTAAAAACAATGCACTATTCACCTATGTGTCAATTTTTTCCAATACTACAGTTTTTTGTTCCACTTTTTTAGCCAAGAATATAGCACTTCTGGTTATGATACCCAATCTTACCTCCTCCTTGTGCAAAACAAAGCTCTTTACACAAGCTGTGCAGTTAGATCACTTCCTTAGTAGCATGATTAAGGGCCATGTACTCTACCTTAGTTTTAGATAAAGCAAACGTGCTCGGTCTCTTGCTTAACCAACTCACAGCTCCGTTGAATAATGAAACAACATATCCATTGATTGACCTCCTGCTATCGATGTAACCTCCCAAATCAGCATCTACAAGACACTTCAGTTATGTTGCTTAGTGTCCCTTTGAGCTTTTCATGCCTTCGTAGCACAACACGAAGTTAAATGTACTGCAAAAATAACGAAGCACTTACTTTGCTGCCATCCTATACTCTTTCCTCAGAGTGGACATATATTTGTTCAATACTCCCTTTGCTTGGACAATATCTGGATGAGTATACACCATGGCATACGTCAAGCTCCTAATTGCACTAGCATATGAGACTGTTGACATCTCCTTATCTTCCACTTTAGTCTTAAGACACTAATAACTTGGAACTTGTAGACATCAAAGTCTTTATAGGTTTAAAGTCAGCCATGTTGAACTTTTTCAACGCTTTCAACATAATTTTTCTGATTTGGTCACAACTTCCCATTCTCACGCTCCCATTTTATCTCCATGCCCAAGATGAAGTTTGTTGGACCTAAATCTTTTCTCTCAAACTGTTTTGTCAACAATCTTTTCACATTGGTAATCATTCTTGAACTATTTCCAACTAACAGCATATCATCAACATATAAGGTTAAAATAACAAAATCATTCTCTAACTTGCTCACGTGGACACAATAGTCAACATCACAATGAACAAAGCCAAGCTTCGAGACATATGAGTTGAACTTCTGGTACAATATTCTTGGAGATTGTTTCAGGCCATATAAAGACTTATTTAGTTCACAAAGAAAATCTTCTTTCCTTTAGACCACAAACCCTTCAGGTTACTTTAGGTAAATATTTACCTTCTCAAAGTCACCATAGAGGAATATTGTCTTCACATCGAGTTGCTCTACCTTTAAATTGTATGCAACCGCTGCAGATAAGACAAGTCTTATGGAATTCAATTTAGTAACGGGAATCTTTTTCTTGAACACCCACATGCGATCGAGACTCCACGTTCCGTTTTTATCTATTGAGTCCATTTCATCTTACATGGCTTTTTCCCACTGTTCGATATCCTCTACACTTCTTGCTTTCTCGACAATACTTGAATTATCACCTATAATAGTTAGATTACAATTATTGTTACTAGCAAATAGGGTATACCTCTCAAGTGGTCTTCTCAACCATTTGGATCTTCTTAAGACTAGTTCAAGTGGTGCTTCAATTTCAAAATCTGCTATGTCATCCATCCCATTGGCTCATTAGCTTCGAATCTAAATTTTCTATTCCAGCTTCTATAACCTCTGTCTCTTCCTTCAAACCGACATCTAACTCAACCAGCTATGTTTTTTCAAATCTTGTAAAACAATCTGATTTGTTATAGATTCTCTAAATATCACATCCCTACTTGTAGATGATACCTTTAGTATAGGGGTTCCACATGACCTATTTGACCCTTTGACACCATCCTTGTACCCATCGAAGATGAACTTCTCTAATTTGCTCTCAAGCTTGTTCCTTCTTTCGGCATGTGGACATACACTTCAAACCCATACACTCTAACATGGGATATGTCTGGCTTCTTTCCAATCAGTGATGTCTAATCCTGTAGGGCTGATGTAGGGGACCTGTTTGTCACGCCCCGATCCTCGGGCACGCAGCAATCCCTCACCTGGTCGATTAAATAGCGACGTCCCAGAACGCATCGCCGACCCTGTCATTTTAATACACATGCGGAAGCATATAAAATAATCTCCAGACAATAAAGCAATGGGATAGAAAAGTAGGGCTATATTTTTCGAACCTGAAAAACCACAACCACACTTTTATACAAAGCAAATCTCATAGTATGTATTACAATACTATTAACAAAGTCAGATCTATCACACATAGGTTCACGACTTAGGGTTTGCAAAACAGGGTGGGGTCTCAATCTTCGTCGGGGTCATACTCTGGATCCTCCTCCGACTCCTCATCCAACTCCTCAGGTTCTTATTTAAGGTCCTCTTCAGGTTCTTCCTCTCCAGGTTCCTTCTCTAGGTTCTCCTCTCTAGGTTTCTCTTCCAGGTTCTCCTCTGGGTACTCCTCCTCCTCAACGATCTCTCCTTCTTCCATGCTCCAGCTGGAGTCTACTAATGATTGCTCGGGAGAGTCAGGATCATCACCCAGCATGGGATCCTTCGCATCAATCACCGATCCACCCCTAGGATCTGCTATCCCCTTCTCATATACTGCCTCTAAAGCGTACAAAGGCACATCAGATTCCGGCATAGGGCCTTCCCTTCGGCCATCATTGTAATGGCGATACCACGATCGGTATACATGCGGCACTAGGTGGGGTCCACCCACATCATTCCAGACAGTAGATTTCACCATTACATATTCTAAGCCTTCAGGGTGGTGGTGTATCAGAACGTGATAACCTATCTCAGTGACTTCCTCAGGTATACCAAAATGAACGGGATGAGGTGGAGGTGCTGCCATCTAGGGACCTGAAATCACAATTTAATCAATTCAGCACAAATTAACGCTCAAGTAAATAAACAGACCGCACCACAATAATCAGCATAAAATTTCGATCGTCGGCTATCCTAGACTAATTCCGGAAAATAATTAATTAATTAAATAATTACGGAAAATATTAACTAAATGCAATAAATCCAACTTAGGCCCGTAATGCCTAATTGACGACGCTGAAACGGACCTGGAAAAATTCCAAGGTTCGTTAAATACATAATAGCACGTGTCTACTCGCTAATGGCACTATCTAACCACCTAACATGCATCGGTAAAGCACTAAATTAATTACTCTAATCTAATCTATCCACCTAATCACACTTAATTAAATCTAATCAATCCCTAAGCATCATTAACCTACTAAGCGAGGTTTAGTGAGTTAAACTCACTTGTTTGACGAGTGGGTCGGTGCAAATCGACGAGAACGTCGCGGGGAACGATTATCTCCAAGGCAGGCCTAGCTTTCGAGGCCCAGAACCACCTCAAAATGGGCCACAAAGCTATTGGAAACCCTCTCTGTTTTCTGTTCTGATCTTGTTGAAACAGAAGGCAACAAGGCTGGTTTAAGGCGGGAATTGATCGGATGAGGTGGAAAGGGTTAAACCGGGTTCAATCAGGGATTCACGGAGGTTGGAGGCAGGCCAAACGACTCTGGCACGGGCTGAGGGGGCTGCTGGAATGGCGGAACAAGCTGGATGGGGCGAGCTGGGCGTGGTGAGGCGGACATGCGTGGGGCAACACGCTAGGGTGGCGGGACGGCGTTCCGGCGACGGTGGCTGCGTGCAACGGCGTGAGGGCGGTCCAGCGGCCTTGCTGTTCCTTCTCTGGCTTGCTAGTGTGCGAAAATGAAGGAGATGGAGGGGAAAGGCTGGCCGGCTGCAAGAGGGGATGAGGAGAGAGGAGACAAGGGGTCCACAAGCCTCATTTTCCACCATTTGGTCCCCTTGACTCAACCACAGCCAAGGCTGTCTTCCTTGGCTCTCCTTAAGCCACCGATGCTCATCCTTGGACATTTGAAATGGTCCAAAACCATAGGCAAGGGGGGAAGCTACGAATTTCGCATGAGTTGGCTTCAATTGGACACTTATCGGTTCTCAAATCAATTCAATTCGACCTCAATAAATCCCGTTGTCGAGTCCTCGATCAAATCGATATTTTTCCTCACTAATACAACCCACTTGCTTCACAATTTTGTGATAAAAAACGATCCCTGCCTTTTTCTGAATAAAGCGGCCCTATGCCGACTTTTTCCCAAAAACGATCCCTGCCTTTTTCAGTAAGTAAGCTTGCACCACTTATAGCATACCCATTGTCTTCTCCATGAGAGACTGATGGAGCCTCTTTGCCACCCCATCCTACGTAGATGAATGGGGCATTGTTTTCTGGCTTGCAATGCCATCGTCCCATAGAGTTGATCAAATTTCTCTGAACATAAATCTCTTCTATTGTCAATCTTAAAAATTTTGATTTTCTTATCAAACTAATTTTCCACCGTAGCTTTGAATTTCAAACACATCATCTTTCCTCTACAAGAAATATATCCACACATATATGGAATAATCATAAGTAAAAGAAACATAATACCTTGATTTTCCACACGATGCTTGAAGTGTAGGACCAAACATGTCACTGTAGATCAAATCCAAAATTCCTTTAGCTTTCCTCCAATGGATTCAAAAGATACTTGATTCTGTCCACGTTGACGATGTTCACAAAATCCGAAACCCATAAAACAACTTGGGTTTCCATCCACCATCTTCTTTAAGATAAGGGTCATTAGCCATTTCTCACCAATATGACCCAATGTTTAATGTTATAGCATCGAAAGATCTTCTTCCACCTGCTATGTGGTAGAAGTCTCCCACTAATAATTATGCTTCCCAATAACTTCCACATATGATTTTGTAAGAATCAAGTGAAGGTGTTTGGTAATTACTCAAAATTTCTATTTCCGGAATATAAATGTGTTTGATATGACTCTTAATTTTTTTTTGTTTCTTTTAAATTTTAATATTTTTATTATATTTTTCTTTTTCTTTTTTATCTTTTTCATTTTTCTTCTTCCTTTTCTCTTCTCCTTCCTCCTTCCTCACTTGGCCGATCTTCTCCTTCCTCATGCGTTTGGTACCCCCATGGCTGGTGACTAGCTAGGTGAGATCCGACAAGCTTGCCGAAGGCTTGCACAGCCATTGCGAGGCTTGGCCTCACCAAATCTAGGCAAGGCCGAGCCTCGCCGGTGGCCAGGCGAGGAGCCTCGCCTAACCGGTGAGCCTCACTTTGAGCCTCATCCAAATCAGACCGAGCGGATCCATGGAAATAATGGGCGGTTTAAGATTCCAATTTTTCGGAATCGGTATTTAGTGCGTGATTCTTGATTATAGGGTGAGAACCTACCATCTGAACCATGCTCACTCCTCGACAGAAGTACTACTCAGCCACGAGAGAACACACTCAATCACACAAGGACATCCAGCAGAAGGAAGAGCAATAGGCCATGAGCAAATTCGGATCCAAACTCGGCTGCATACTGTTGGATTCCGTCGAAACTCAGTCACTCGCGGCTGAACTCGGCCCCTCACGGTCACGAACTCAAATACTCACGGTAACATGCCCAGCTACTCCTAGGGTTGAAGGTGAGAACTTTGAAGAATCAACATGAGAGTTCGGTGTCCGCAAGGCAATGAATCCATGCATCAAGACCGGTCCTCGCCTTTTTTGAAGGTAAATATATGAACTTTTCCTTCCAATCTTTTTGATTAATTTAAGTGCATAAGCCTCATAACCACTTATTGATTTGATCAAAATGTTCATTCCCTAAACATGTTTGCAACCCAAATCGTAAACGGGGAAGGGTTCATTGTTAAACGTGATTCGTTTTTTGAGCATATTCAAGTTAGAATTCTTGGTGTTTCATTTTCATTCATCTTTTTCTTGTGAGTATACTTTGAATCGTTGTTATAGCTCCATTGTATTACTCTTGATTGCCTTAATCATAAGTCATTTCGATGTGGATTATGATAAATGTGACTAGTTTATGAATTTTATTTCAATTTAAGTTACGGTCATTAGGGTTTGAGAAGCTAAGTACCACTTCCCCATAGGGACATTCATGGTCACTTAGGGCACGCATGAAAAATTTCTAAAATAGAAATCAATTACTAGCCAAAAATCGATATCTCAATTTCTATTCCATAGACGGGTTTCTAAGCAAAGAAACACGTTTGATGACAATTCAGAATTTCTAATTTTGGAGTAAAAATTCGTTTGATAAGAGAATAAAATTTTTATTTCCAGGAGCGGTGACGGCCGGCGTTCGATGGCCGGAGTCTGACGTCCAACAATCAGCGTCTGGCGTTCGGCAATTGACAGCAGGTGGTCAGAGTCTAACGTTCAACGGCCGTCATCCAGAATCTGGTGCTTGGCATCCGGCATCCAACGTCCACCACCAGAGACCGGTGGCTTATAATGGGTGGCTAACAGTCGGAGTCCGACGGTCAACATCTAGCGGCCGGTGGCGACTGGCGGGCAGTCGGCGAGGGACATCCGGTGGTCAATAGTGGGCCTTCGGCGTCCTGTGGTTGGCGATGAGCGGCCAACGACCAACGAGCGTCCAACATTTGGCAGCCGGCGATAGGTGACCAGCGACTGGAGTCTGATGGCCAACGGCCAGCGTTCGGTGGCGAGCGGCCGATGGCAGGGGCCTAGTGGTGGGCGGCCGACAACCGGCGATGGGCGTCCGGCATCCCAAGGGTGGCGGGTGGGCGACGGTCTATGATGAGAGTGAACGATGAGTCAAAGTGGCAAGATTGAAGAATGTCACGCCCCGATCCTTGAGTACGCACCCATCCCTTACCTTGGTCGATTAATAGCGACGTCCTAGGACATATCGCCGACCCATTCATTTAATATACGCATGCGGAAGCATATATTATCCCCAGTCAATAAAGCAATGGGATAAGAAAGTAGTATTTCAAATTTCCATCTTAAAAGCATCCACACTTATATACATTGCCAATCATAATGCAAATATATATAAGTCGAATTGTTAATTCAGATTTAAACCACGAGTTTCTAAAACTGAGCCTGCAAAATGGAATCAACTTCTCTCAAAAGAGAATCGCCCTATGACTAGCTAGTCCAATAGGATCGTTAGTTTTTCAGGCTTCCCTTTCCACACTTCAATCCCCAATCCTTCGCCAGTGCCATCTAAGGACCTGAAATGAAATCCCACAACCGGGATGAGACTACGTCTCAGTAAGTTCTACCCCCTAACACTCGATTAGTAAACCAATACGCCATCCGGGTTGCTTATGCACACACGGGTCAAAGGACTTACCTTGGCCTCAGATTCCACCTGCATATTAGCATAGTTCAATAGACACCCAAGCAATTACAACAGATCGAAACATTGATCCATCGACCTAGTCGATTACATGTTAATCGGACCATCCCTCGGTCATTTCCATCCATACTATACAATTTCCAGTATAATATACCTAGTCACCGAGCCACGTGCATTCTCTAAGGCGACCTATACGCTAAGGCGACATATTAATCACCGAGCCCCATGCATTCTCTAAGGCGACTTATACGCCAAGGCGATGTACTAATTACCGAGCCACGTGCATTCTCTAAGGCGATATATCAAATCACTGAGCCACGTGCCTTCTCTAAGGCGCTACTTTCGCCAAGGTAACGTGCTAAACACCGAGCCACGTGCTTTTCTAGGTGATGTATGTACTCAACAATTTACGTGCATTCTCTAAGGCGACTTATACGCCAAGGCGACCTATTTGGTCTCACACAACATTTCTCCTCATCTTTTATCATACCTGATAAAATATCGTGCGTGGGCACACAATTGGCCTTAGCCAAAATATAATATTTTCCTTTCCATAACTCCCACATTTACTGTAGTCCATCAAACATTTTTTGCATTATCAACCGATGCCTGGTTATTTTTTAATTAATAACCAAGATTATTTAATTTAGGAATAAATCCTAAAATCACCAATAAATCAATTTCTCACAAAATAAAGCTCAATTAAATAAACGGACTACACCACGACAATCAGCATAAAATTCCGGTCGTCGACTATCCCTGCCTAATTTCCATAAAATAAATAATTAATTAATTAATTTCAAAAAATTTTAAATAAATACGATAAATCCAATTTAGGCCCGTAATGCCTAATTGGACGCCAGAACGGATCGGGAAAAATCCCGAATTGCATTCAATAAATAGAAGTACGTCTCTACTTGCTAATTACACTAATCAATCACCTAACATGCATCATTAAGTTACTAATTAAATTATTCTAAACTAATCTAACCACTTAATTGCACTTAATTAAATCTAATCAACCATTAAGCATCATTAGCAAATTAAGCAAGGATTAGTGAGCAAAACTCACCCGTTTAACAATCCATTCGGATTGAAATGTCGGGAACGCCGCGAGGGATGTTAAACTCCAAAGCGGGCCTCGGGTTCGGAACCCGGAAACACCTCAAAACGGGCTTGCAAGGCGGCTGGAAACCCACACCAAAAGCTGCTGATCTTGGCTGGAAATGAAGTGAAAACAGCTCGGTTTAGGCGGGACTTGCTCGGGAATGAAAGAATAGGCCAAACCGGGCCTTGGCGGGGCTTTACCGGTGAAGAAATGATGAAAGGCAGCTCCGGTTGAGTTTCCACAGACCGGAAATAGCAGCTGGGTCGTGTGAGGAGAGAGAGGGACGACGGGGTTGGGCGGTGGAGTGCGCGGGCACGGCGGCGCGGTTCCGGTGGAAGAACGACGATGGCGTGGGCGGTGTGAGGCGGCGTCTAGGGGAGCGACGGGCTGCAGCTTCTTCCTCTTGCTGCTGGTCGAGAATGGAGAGGGGAGAGAAGAGGTCTTGGATGGTTGAGGGGGTAAGAAAGAGAGAGGATAAGAGTGAGGGGGATGGAGGGGCCCTTTGGCCTTGCTTTTCCACCAAGTTGTCTCTCACAACTTGTCCAAGAAGCCAACTTTCCTTGGCTGTGAAATGGCCACCAAGGCACTCCCCTACAACATCTCAAATGGTCCAAAATGCTAGGGGGAAGGGGGAGCTACGAATTTGGGGGAAGATGGCCTCAATTGGACTACTGAACTTACTTGGTTTAATCTCAATTGGCCATAGTAAATTCAATTGATGCCTCACTTATTGTCTTAGCATTTTTCCTCACCCATATATCCATCTTGCTACCCAATTTTGCAACCAAAATTAATCCCCGGTCTTTTCTGCACAAAACGGTCCTAAACCGACTTTTTCCCAAAAAGTCTCGGTTGTCAGAAAAATCTTCTGAGACCGAGTCAATACTCCTATAATTTATTGTGATATGACAGAACAGTTAATTTCCATTCGGCACGTTTTTAGCGTGACTTAGACTACCGGGTAGTTTTCAGAACTTTTTGGGGTAAATGACCCGTGGTCGATTTTCTTTGAGCCACTATGAACCCACTCAATTCAATGGCGACTCTCGATTGTCATGAAAATCTTGATGATTCAATTGCAGACACAAGGTACCAAAACGATAGTAAAATCAAAATAGTGCCGGTCGACGAGAATTTTCCAATTTAGTGGAGTCACCCATGATTGGCAACACATCTCAGTTAAATCGACCTATCTCCAATCTCACATCGATTTTTAACTGTGCCGTAATGGCCTCTAAAGATGAGCACGGTAGAAAAGTCGATTCCCGGTCGAATCCTCAAGTCTATTTGCCTTAAAGTCCTTAATAGCTTTCCTTGATAGTCTAGTTATCTCGAGAGTGATCAGCTTTGAGAACAGCCCTATAGGCGCGTCAATGAAATGCCCGATTTATTCAGTAGACAACAGGATCGAAAATTCGGGATGTCACAAAGAAGGCAAAGCTTCATCAAAAACTGAACTATATGGAGTGGTCGGCCAATGTGGTGCTCCTGAAGAAGAGCAGTGGAAAACGCAGAATTTGCCTAGATTTGACGGACTTGAATAAAGCTTGTCTAAAAGGCAACCACGCCTTGCCCCGGACGAAGCAACCGGTAGATTCAATGGACGGCGACAAACTACTGTCCTTAGATGCAAGTAAAACTAGATACGACTGGCCCTGAAATATGAGGAAAAGACGTCACTTATCATCGATCAAGGTTATACTCGCCCGATGCCCTTCGAACTTGCGACGTACCAAAGGTGGGCAAGCAAAGTTTTGTCGACACTAGAAAAGGAATACGGAGGCATGCGTTGATGATATGTTAGTGAAGAGTAAAATCGCGGGGGAACATTTCTATTAGTTAGGAAGTACCACATGAGATTGAATCGGGGAAAAATGAATTTTAGGAGTCACACTTTGTACCACGAGCTACTTGGATATGATCAAATCTTTAACTCCTCAGGAAGTGTGGCTAGGTGTTGCTGATTATTTTGCTCTTAAGATATTTTGTTGCCGTGTTATATTTGAGTTAGTGATGGCTAGCTCAATGGAAAGGTTAAAAAAAAGTCCACATTTAAGCTATTCACATTGTGGACAGGGATAGCAGTTGTGGTACATAGAATTAAATTCACAAGTTGTCAGCAAAAAAATTAAATCAACGAGTCTCTAGTGCTTGTGGGTATGACTTGAAGGAGTCTTGCAAAGGCGAAGGACTTCCGTTCTTGGCCATACAAAAGAAAACGAGTGGGATCAAGAAGTGGTTAGAAAAATGGAAAATCAAATCAAATAGAAAAACCTCTGTTGAAGGACCCATCCGTATTTATAAATCTCGCACGTATTAAATCAACGCTCTTATCAAGTTTCCACGTTAACTTTCACAAAACTACGTACTTCTAATCCAAGGCATTCTTGTTCAATGCGGATATATATGGGCTTTTGACCTTTCCGTGAGCACTAGAAGAACTCATCCTTATTTATACATCTTGGATTTATTACCTGTGTTGATAAAAGAGGGGAATCTGCACGTCTATGGGCACGTGCATGTGCGGGTTATCTACTTTTATATGCCTAGTCACCGGCTGACGAGAGAAACAGATGTTATCTTAGTTGAATATTCGTGGGGAAACCAAATTCTTTTCATCCGGACCTAGTAGCAGAATTCGACTAACTTATCAAAGTTACCGAAATGAATACCCTGCTCGGCTTGGAAATGTTTTGCCAGCGAAAAAGAAGAATGACTAATGTTAGAGTGTTTTGTTAACTTTATAGACTTAAACAATGCCAGTCCAAAGGACACATTCCTTTTGCCTATCGCCGAGCTACGGATAGAATGGATATTCCGGCAGCAATCAATACAAGAATGGATCCAAATGGTGGAGAGGAAACGACGGCCTTTATAATTCCCAGGAGAATATTCCGATACAAAGTTATACATTTTAGGTTCAAAGAAAGTGGGCGCAACGTTCATGACTTTCCTCCCTGGGGACTTTGCTCCACTGTATCATCGAATGTTATGTGGACGATTCGGCGGTCAAGACTAAAGACGGGGCGATCACCTAAAGGATCTCTAGCAAAAGATTTCGGAGCTTGTGGACCAATGCCGTCTCGACAATTAATTATGTGAGTTCCATGTTGGATAAATTAATTATTAGATCATACAACATTTTTCCCCACTGCACCAGAAAAGACAATTTTTCATGCAGAAACTGTATTTGGACTTTCGAGACAATAGAGAATACGTAATTATATAATTGCATATACTTGAAGTTCGTCTGTATACATTTCTTTTCTATTACATACTCAGTTATTATTATGCTTTTCTTTGGGGAAGATTGAAGGATATGTAATCTCCAGTAGGTGTGTATCATCAAAGATCTCAAGTGCACAGATTTATAAAAGCAGAGGTTGGATGAATCTAAGAATTAAGGGACTTCTTCACGAATTTTACTCTCCTAGCTTTTCTCTTCAGTATTTTTTTTTTCCCGCATGTGCATGCCCATTTCTCTTCCTCATTTACTCCCACCTATTCACCAGCATCATACTCATTGCGACTAAATGACTGGCAAATATGAAAATGATCTAACACTTAAGAATTATATAGAATCATATATAAAAAGAAATGGATGAAAGATATTTCCAATCGTATGACAGCCCCGTACACTTTAAACCTATGAGTTTAAAAGCTGTGAGCATTGTAAACAAAGAAACTCCAAACATATTCAATGCGGGATCCAAGAAACACTTCTATATATCTTTATTTCTTATTCTCCGGACGACCAGGAAACAAGAAAACACTATTATCAATCTTGAAGTTCAAGAACCATATCCAAGAAACAATTATTCTCCCAACTACATAAGTATACCGTTCTTACAACCTTATCCAATAAAACCCCAGACCCCACTATGCTTCTCTTAACGTTCGGATGCCCATAAAAGCAAACGTATACTCGATTTTAGAGGACAAGATCGTTACGCCATTAGGCCAATGAATTCTACGATGAGCGCATCACGCTCCTCTTCAGCCCGGGTGATCTCTTCTCGAATTTCCTGCACTCTGGCTCGCGTCGCTGCCATGTGGGCTTCCGGGTGATTGATATTCTCGGCCTGCCCACCAGGCAAAAAGTCATTCACGATATGGTCGAGCTCCCATCTGAGACGCCTTATCCTCCTCTCCACTTCCTGAACCTCCTCGAAAAGTTGCTCAGTCCTTGACATTTTCTCTCCCTCTCTCACTCTCTCTTAGTGTTTTCCTGGTTCAAGATAAGAAGGCAGAAGCAAGAATCAGTTTGAGATGGTTAACAGGAACTTTCCCCTCAGCCTTCAAGAATGGACCTTATTTATACTTGCGGTCACTTAAATGATTACGGGAAACTTCAAAACAAATAAAAAAATAAAACATTATTCCGCTAGAAATATTACGTAATATTTGTTGCATAGTTGACCGACTACATATTATAGCCAACTAGAAAAAGAAAACATTATTCCACTCGAAATTTCGTGAATGGACCTTATTTAGAGAGAGCTGTGATGAGCACTACAATTAGATGGACATAAGTCCTGTGGGAGACGTTTAATGGGGAAGAAGCGCGTCCCCTGTTCGAAGAATGTCTCCACTTACCATTTTCAGACTGCTGTAATTTTAGAGCGGGCCTTCTTATTCCGGAGTAGATGTTGAAAATTAAGAGAGAAACCGACCAACTTCAGAAGTCGCATTTTTTTGGTCTTTTGTATGCTGGAGTAGGGTTTCTGAGAGTGGATTCATGTGATTTTCTTTTTTCTTTGGTGGAATGGATTCATGTGATTGAGGAGCAATGTTCTGGAGAGAGGAACAGAGAATTAGCTGAGAAAACCCTCAAGAAATTATATTCATTTGTCTTTTTCGAGCTGCAACCCTCATGTAGAATTTTTCTCGACTATGGTTCATGTCATGTTCGCTTTGGACCTTCGGAATGTCCCAATCCCATGTTAAAGCTGAAATTTGGTCAACGTGGGAAGTTGAGAGGTTATACTCATTTGCCTTTTTCTGAGATGCAACCTTCCTATTTGATTTTTGTCGACTATGGTTCATGTCATGTTCGCTTTGGACCTTCAAAAGGATAAATCTTTAGGTTACACGTCAAGTATGCTATTAAGGTCGGGATGTGGTTAGAAAAAAAGAAAAATCAAATCAAATCAAATAAAAAAAACCCGCGTTGAAGAACCCATCCCTATATATACATCTTGCATTTATTAAATCAACTCTCTTAATAAGTTTCCGCGTGAAAGTTCATCACCATCTATACACCTTGCATTTATTAAATCAACTCTCTTGCTAAGTTTCCATGTGAAAGTTCATCCCCATTTATACACCTTGCATTTATTAAATCAACTCTCTCACTATGTCTTCATGTTAACTTTGACAACACAATCAGGGACAAATGTTTCAAATATGATCAATGGCATCTTCTCCCCATTTGCTTTTTGGGTTGAGGGTTGCTTAAATAAGGAGGATCGGATGTTCTTCGGGAGCCCCACGTAGCTCGATGTAGAAAGTGTGATGTGAGATCTTTTCCATATCGTCCCAATTGCTGGCAATTCCACTCTCCATAGGGTACTTCAAAGTAAGCATGCCCCTTTTAGATTGGGCCTCATCTCCAACATAAGCAACCCTGTGGCCCATACTAACCATGTCAGCAGGGTGCCTCGATCGACAAACCATACTGGGGAAGACAACCCTTGGAGCATCATCTCTAGCAAAACCAGCCTGTCAAATTCAGGTTATAACGTGAGCACAAATACCACCATGCACTCTAGGAAAGCCCATAGCAATGGACCGGTGCATCAATATTCTCACCTTAACCATGCCAAATCCATTATCAACACCAAGAGGCTGAATGTCTTCGGCATCTGCTATCTCTTATGCTAATCAAAGGAAAAACTCTACATGATTAATACAGGTAAATATCAATGTCCAAGTAAGATCCACGTAGGTAAGTTCTAATGGATCCACGATTACGTTTTATCATAGAAATATCCTGGGGATGATACATAGCTGTATAATGAACTGCACTGATCCAACAAAGCTAATTGAATAGAGCTTTTGTGGAGATAACAAGATAAATTAGGAGATCTAAGCCCAAAACCAAGAACAAAGATACCTTTAGTAAATTTTTAATTTAAAAAAAAAATTAAAGCCTTAAGGATATATTTTCAATTACGCATGCTCTATCCCTCACTGTCCAACATACAAACAATGAAATGCTAAATCCAAATAACACACTGGCCAGGAAAAAAAAATCAAGAATTTTTTAAGAAATCCTTTAACTACCATAACAGTACAGGAAAAAGGATAATAGAGAGTGACAGGAATCTTAAAGATATTCTTGAATTACGGTCGTCGAGTTCAACAATCATGCTTTAATTGTTGATCACGCCTTAACTCGAAACACCACAGCAGCTCGCACACCAACTATACATCTATTCATGAAAGGAATCTCCTCTCGATGCCTTGAAACAAATTAAGCTAAATCATCCCAATTTCTTCTCTTGGTCTCGCACAATCCGTTGATTCTGGGAAAGCTCCACACGCGTTCAACAATCGGCAAGCCTTCACCCAGTCCGATTCGGTAAAATTCAATGGCGAACCGCCTAAATCAGCTCCTAAGCCTCCAAAATTCGACTGGTAACATGGCCGCGCATTGGTCAAAACAGACGAAGGAACGAAATCCGACTTCAAATTACATAAAAAAAAAAAAAAAAAATGGTCATATTCCATTCAATTTACCATTTCATTCACCGATTCAGAATCGAGTGACAAAATCCAAAACAGAAGCAGAGAGACAAGCTTTAGTTCAGAGTTCAGACACGCCCAACGACATAATCGTTTTAGTGTCATTCACGGTAAGAAAGGTTCTAGAGTCTTACGTGTTATATTATTTAAGATTCGTGACAGTATACCATTTATTCGTGTGTTATCTTAGGTTTTCAATTTATTGCAAAGCCAAAGTTAATGGAAAAAAAAAATAGTATATATTTTATAGGCGGCCTTCTTAGAAAAGTGTACATGTCCAATGACCAATTTCTAGAGCAGCAAAAATAAATACTCAACCCAATAGAGGAAACACAACATTGATATTCAACCAAAAATGTGAAGCTGAATAAAAGGAAAATAGTCAAACAAAACATTCACTGAGAATAGGAAGAATTAAATAAGTCCGCTAGAATTGTATGAATATATATCAGGGATAAGTACATTGAAAATTTTTAAACTTGTCAAGAAAGTACAATTAAGTTTTAAAACTTTCAAAAAGTGCAATTAAGTCTTAAAACTTATCAAAAATGTACAATCAAGTTGTAAAACTTTCCAAAAGTGTAATCAAGTTCTAAAATCATCCACAAAAATGCAACCGAGTCATAAAATTTTCAAAAAGTGCGGTTAATGAAAGGATTCGATTCAACTAATTTGACAAGTTTTATAACTGGATTGCATTTTTTGAAAGTTTTTATGCCTCGATTGTCAAAACTAAGATTTTTTTAACCTAGCCTCTCTAAGGAATCAGGCCACACTCCCTTTTCCTTAGACTAGCCAAAATTTGCACGTGCCTTTCTAAATTGGCAAAGAAAAAATCAAGATGAAGAAAATTTCAAGAGAAATTTTGGCTTAGGAAGGTTCGGTAAAAAATTCGTCCCCCACGATCAAGGCTTTAGTAATTTTCAGCCAAAAGGGAATTTAAGAGAAGGAAGAGGATTTTTCCCCCTTCTCTAAGTATCAAGTAGAGTTGCATAAGTATTCTTTTCAATATTAACAACTTTGATCACATCTATTAACCAATTATGGAAAAGGTGAGGATTTTCGACCAAGAAGAGGTGATCCGAACTTAAATTAGGATTGGGATTTCCAGGATTTATCGTTCAAGGTGTGTTTGATAACCATTATGTTTCCGAAAAAAAATTTATACTTAGAAATGATTCTTTTTTATTCTGATCTCTGTATGAGATTTTGAGCAATTAAAAGCATTTACTAATTATCCAAGATTTTTATTCCTGGAATAAAAATGTGTTTTTTATGACTCTTCAATTTTTTCTTTTAATTTTTCATATTTTTATTATATTTTTCTTTTTACTTTTTCCTTTTCTCTTCTCCTTCCTCCTTCCTTGCCAAGCCGGTCTTCTCCTTCCTCATGCGTTTGGTATTCTCGTGGTCGGCGACCGGCTAGGCAAAGTCCGACGAGCTCATCGGAGGCTTGCCTAGCCACCGCGAGGCTTGGCCTCGCCAAATCGCTAGTTGCTAGGCGAGGAGCCTCGCCTAGCCGGCGAGCTTCACTTGGCCACCGGCAAAGCTCGACCTAACCCAATCAACATGAGGTGAACTCAACCTAGCTTGGCAAGGTCAAGCCACTCGTGGCCACGCGATCTCCGGCGAGCTCGTCGGACCTCACCCAATCGGTCATTGATTGCCGGTGGTGGCGGTTGGCTACTGGTTGGGAAGATGAAGAAAAGAGAATGGAAAAAAAAAAGAGAAAAGAAGAAAAGAAATGAGAAGAAAGAAAAATCGTTTGGATTAATTCTGAATTGTTATCGGGAACAAAGAAACAACTTTTTTCTACTCCTTGATTTTTTTTTTCCAAATCTATTTTCGGGAACAAATTTGTTTCTAAAAACAGAAAATTTACCAAATGGATTTTTATTCTTCTTTTATTCTCGGGAACAAAAAAAATAGAATCGGGTACTTTTTAACCAATTGCCAAACGACTCTCAAAGATTTCTTAAAAGGCCAAGCAAGGCCGAGCAAAGGCAAAAGTAAAGGTGTGTTAAGGAATCGAGAACCGCTCGGAATCAGACCGTACTTGGACCAAAACCGGCGGTTCCCAAGGGAATAGGTCCAGTTGCCAATTCCAATTTATTAAAACCGGCGGTACCAATCAAGTTCCCGATTCTAGGTGTGAAACCGCCCACTTGGACCGAACCTTTATGAAAATTTTCAACCAAAAGAAATTTTACAAAAAATGAAAACTCTAAAATTTCTAATTTGAATCTCACCATGTCAGAGTCGTCTTTCTATCTCTCACTCACAACCTTGACTTTTAAATTCAACGCCCATCAACTCATAGCCTTGACTCTCAACTTTTAATATGAGCCAGATCTTTGTACAAATCTTCCAATTAAAAATAGGGAACTTCTTTTTCTTTTTTTAAGCTTTACTTTGGCTAGTTGGGAAACGTTGTATTGAGTAGGTAAAGCTTGGTGGGACCGGTTCTATAGATGCACTTGGGGACCGGACTGCACCGGGTGGATCCATGGAAATAACAGGCGGTTCTCGGTTCCAATTTTTTGGAGCCGATATTTAGTGGGTGGTTCTCGGTTCTAAGATGGGAACCGCCCACCCGAACCATGCTCACCATTAGTAGAAGTACTGCTCAGCCACAAGAGAACACACTCAATCAGGCAAGGACATCCAACAGAAGGAAGACCAATAGGCCATGAGCAAATTCAGATCCAAACTCGGCCGCATACTGTTGGATTCCATCGAAACCCAGTCACTCGCGGCTGAACTCGGCCCCTCACGGTCACGAACTCAGACACTCACAGCAACACGCCCGACTACTCCTAGGGCTGAAGGTGAGGACTTTGAAGAATCAACTTGAGAGTTTGGCTTCCGCGAGGCAATGAATCCTTGCATCAAGACCGGTCCTTGCCTTTGGTTCTTTCAAGGTGAACATTTGAACTTTTGCTTCCAATCCTTTTGATTAATTCAAGTGCATAAGCCTACTAACCACTTATTGATTTGATCAAAATGTTCATTCGCTAAACGTGTTTTCAACCCAAATCGTAAACGCGGAGGGGTTCATCGTCAAACGTGATTCGTTGTTTGAGCATATTAAAGTTCAAGTTAGAATTCTTGGTGTTTCATTTTCATTCATCTTTTTCTTGTGAGTATACTTTGAATCGTTGTTATAGCTCCATTGTATTACTCTTGATTGCCTTAATCATAAGTCGTTTCAATGTGAATTTTGATACGTGTAACTAGTTTATGAATTTTATTTCAATTTAAGTTACGGTCATTAGGATTTGAGAAGCTAAGCACCACTTCGCCATAGGGACATTCGTGGCCGCTTAGCAATCCGTGAGCCATGCCGAGGTCCGGAAGTGGAATATGAGTCGTCAAATGCATACCTGAATATGCTGACTTGCCCTTCGAACTCATGACGTACCAGAGGCGGGCAAGCAAAATTTCGTCGACACTAGAAAATGAATAAGGAGGCAAGCATTGATGATATCTTAGTCAAGAGTAAAATCGCGGGGGAACATTTCTAGTAGTTAGGGAGTACCGCATGAGGTTGAATCGGGGAAAAATGAATTTTAGGAGTCACACTTAGTACCACGAGCTACTTGGACACGATCAAATCTTTAAGTCCTTAGGAAGTGTGGCTAGGTGTTGCTAATTATATTTTGCTCTTAAGATATTTTGTTGCCATGTTATATTTGAGTGAGTGATAGCAATTGCAGTACGTAGAATTAAATTCATAAGTTGTCAGTAGAAAAATTACATTGACGAGTCTCTAGTACTTCTGGGTATGACCTGAAGGAGTCTTGCAAAGGCCTAGGACTTCCCCTCTTGGCCATACAAAAGAAAATGAGTGGGATCAAGAAGTGGTTAGAAAAATGGAAAATCAAATCAAATAAAAAAAGCTCTGTTGAAGAACCCCTACATCTTGCATTTATTAAATCAACTCTCTTACCAAATTTCTACGTTAACTTTCACAATACGTACTTTTAATCCATGGCATTCTCGTTCAATGCGGATATATTTGGGCTTTTGACCTTTCCGTGTGCAATAGAAGAACTCATCCTTATTTATGCATCTCGGATTTATTACCTTTGTTGATAAAAGAGGGGAATCTGCACGTCTATGGGCACGTGCATGTGCATGTTATCTACTTTTATATGCCTGCTCACCGGCTGACGAGAGAAACAGAGGTCATCTTAATTGAATATCATGCATAAACCAAATTCTTTCCATCGAGAGCTAGTAGCTGAAATCGAGGCAGAATTCGACTAATTTATTAGAGCTACTGAAATGAATACCCTGCTCGGCTTGTAAAGATTTAGCCTGCGAAAAAGAAGAATGACCAATGTTAGAGTGTTTTATTAACTTTAGAGACTTCAACAATGCCAGTCCAAGGGATACATTCCTTTTGCCTATCACTGAGCTACTGATAGATTGGATATTCTGGCAGCAATCAACACAAGAATGGATCCATATGGTGGAAACGGCGGCCTTTATAATACCCAGGGGAATATTCCGATACAAAGTTATACATTTTAGGTTCGAGGAAAGCCGGCACAACGTTCATGACTTTCCTCCCTGGGGACTTTGCCCCACTGTATCGTCGAATGTTACGTGGACGATTTGGCGATCAAGACCAAAGATGGGGGCGATCACCTAAATGATCTCTAGCAAAAGATTTCGGAGCTTGTGGACCAATGTTGTCTCGACAATTAATTATGTGAGTTCCATGTTCGATGAATTAATTATTAGGTCATACAACATTTTTTTTTTCCCACCGCACCAGCAATGACAATTTTTCACGCGGAAACTGTATTTGGACTTTTGAGATAATAGAGAATACGTAATTATATCATTGCATATACTTGAAATTCGTCTTTGTACATTTCTTTTCTATGACATACTCAGGTATTATTGTGCTTTTCTCTGGGGGATGATTGAAGGATATGTAATCTCCGGTAGGTGGGTATCATCGAAGATCTCGAGTGCACACGTTTATAAAAGCGGATGTTGGATGAACATAAGAACTAAGGGACTTCTTCACGAATTTTATTTTCCTAGCTTTTCTATTCAGTATTTTTTTTTTCGCTTGTGCATGCCTATTTCTCTTCCTCATTTACCGCCACCTATTCACCAGCACCATACTCATTGCAACTAAATGACTGGCAAACATGAAAATGATCTGAAACATAGTAATTATACATAATCATATATAAAAAGAAATGGACGAAAGATATTTCCAATCATATGAAGCCCCATACACTTTAAACCTACGAGTTTAAAAGCTATGAGCATTGTAAACAAAAAAACTCCAAACATATTCAATGCGGCATCCACGAAACACTTCTATATATCTTTATTTCTTATTCTGTGGACAACCAAGAAACAAGAAAACACTATTATCAATATTGACGTTCAGGAACCATATCCATGAAACGATTATTCTCCCAACTACATAAGTATATCATCCTTAAAACCGCATCCAATAAAACCCTAGACCCCACTACGCTTCTCCTACGGGTAAGATCGTTGCGCTATTAGGCCAACGAATTCGACGATGAGCGCATTCCGCTCCTCTATAGCCCGGGCGATCTCTACTCGAATTTCCCGCGCTCTAGCTTGCGTCGCTGCCATGCGGGCTTCCCGGTGATTGACATTCCCAGCCTGCCTACGGATCAAAATGGAATTCACGAACAGAATGATTTCGTCGAGATCCCATTTGAGACGCCTTATCCTGCTTTCGACTGCCGCAAGCTCCTCAAAAATTTGCCCAATCCTTGACATTTTCTCTCCCTCTCTCAGTCTCTCTTAGTGTTTTCCTAGTTCAAGATAAGAAGGCAGAAGCAAGAATCAGTTTGAGATGGTTAACAGGAACTTTCCCCAAAACTTCGAGAATGGACCTTATTTATACTCGCGGTCACTTAAATGATTACGGGAAACTTCAAAACAAATAAAAAAAATAAAACATTATTCCGCTAGAAATATTACGTAATATTTGTTGCATAGTTGACCGACTACATATTATAGCCAACTAGAAAAAGAAAACATTATTCCACTCGAAATTTCGTGAACGGACCTTATTTAGAGAGAGCTGTGATGAGCACTACAATTAGATGGACATAAGTCCTGTGGGAGACGTTTAATGGGGAAGAAGCGCGTCCCCTGTTCGAAGAATGTCTCCACTTACCATTTTCAGACTGCTGTAATTTTAGAGCGGGCCTTCTTATTCCGGAGTAGATGTTGAAAATTAAGAGAGAAACCGACCAACTCAGAAGTCGCATTTTTTTGGTCTTTTGTATGCTGGATTGGGGTTTCTGAGAGTGGATCCATGTGATTTTCTTTTTTCTTTGGTGGAATGGATTCGTGTGATTGAGGAGCAATGTTCTGGAGAGAGAACAGAGAATTAGCTGAGAAAACCCTCAAGAAATTATATTCATTTGTCTTTTTCGAGCTGCAACCCTCATGTAGAATTTTTCTCGACTATGGTTCATGTCATGTTCTCTTTGGACCTTCGGAATGTCCCAATCCCATGTTAAAGCTGAAATTTGGTCAACGTGGGAAGTTGAGAGGTTATATTCATTTGCCTTTTTTCTGAGATGCAACCTTCTTGTTTGATTTTTGCCGACTATGGTTCATGTCATGTTCGCTTTGGACCTTCAAAAGGATAAATCTTTAGGTTACACGTCAAGTATGCTATTATGGTCGGGACGTGGTTAGAAAAAATCAAATCAAATCAAATAAAAAAATCCGCGTTGAAAAACCCATCCCTATATATACATCTTGCATTTATTAAATCAACTCTCTTAATAAGTTTCCGTGTGAAAGTTCATCCCCATCTATACACCTTGCATTTACTAAATCAAATCTCTTACTAAGTTTCCATGTGAAAGTTCATCCCCATTTATACACCTTGCATTTATTAAATCAACTCTCTTACTATGTCTTCACATTAACTTTGACAACACTATCAGGGACAAATGTTTCAAATATGATCAATGGCATCTTCTCCCCATTTGCTTTTTGGGTCGAGGGTTGCTTAAATAAGGAGCATCGGATGTTCTTCGGGAGCCCCGCGTAGCTCGATGTAGAAAGTGTG
This sequence comes from Eucalyptus curtisii, assembly GCA_017140595.1. Taxonomy (NCBI): domain Eukaryota; kingdom Viridiplantae; phylum Streptophyta; class Magnoliopsida; order Myrtales; family Myrtaceae; genus Eucalyptus; species Eucalyptus curtisii. The sequence continues at coordinate 10,198,430 of CM029498.1, forward strand.
ATGTGAGATCTTTTCCATATCGTCCCAATTGCTGGCAATTCCACCCTCTATAGGGTACTTCAAAGTAAGCATGCCCCTTTTAGATTGGGCCTCATCTCCAACATAAGCAACCCTGTGGCCGATACTAACCATGTCAGCGGGGTGCCTCGATCGACCAACCATACTGGGGAAGACAACCCTTGGAGCATCATCTCTAGCAAAACCAGCCTGTCAAATTCAGGTTATTACGTGAGCACATATACCACCATACACTATAGGAAAGCCCATAGCAATGGACCGATGCATCGATATTCTCACCTTAACCATGCCAATTCCATTATCAACAACGAGAGGCCGAATGTCTTCTGCGTCTGCCATTTCCTCATGCTAATCAAAGGAAAAACTCTACATGATTAATACAGGTAAATATCAATGTCCAAGTAAGATCCACGTAGGTAAGTTCTAATGGATCCTCGATTATGTTTTATCATAGAAATATCTTGGGGATAATACATAACTGTATAGTGAACTGCACTCAACGATCCAACAAAGCTAATTGAATAGAGCTTTTGTGGAGATACCAAGATAAATCAGGAGATCTAAGCCCAAAACCAAGAACAAAGATACCTTTAGTAGCTTTTTAATTTCAGAAAAATTAAAGCCTTAAGGATATATTTTCAATTACGCAGGCTCCATCCCTCACTATCCAACAGCAAAACAATGAAAGCTAATTCCAAATAATACACTGGCCAGGAAAAAGAAAATGAATAATTTTTGAAGAACTTCTTTAATTACCATAACAATATGGGAAAAAAGGATAACAGAGGGTGACGGGAATCTTAAAGATATTCACGGACTTTTCAACCCATTACGGTCGTCGAGTTCAAAAATCATGCTTTCATTGTTGATCACGCTTTAACTCGAAACACCACAGCAGCTCGCACACCAACTATGCATCTATTCATGAAAGGAATCTCCTCTCGATGCCTTGAAACAGATTAAGCTAAATCATCCCCAATTTCCTCTCTTGGTCTCGCACAATCCGTTGATTTTGGGAAAGCTCCACACGCGTTCAACAATCGGCAAGCCATCACCCAGTCCGATTCCGTAAAATTCAATGGCGAACCGCCTAAATCAGCTCCTAAGCCTCCAAAATTCGACGGGTAACATGGCCGTGCATCGGTCAAAACAGACGAGGGAACGAAACCCAACTTCGAATTACATATAAAAGGGTCAAATTCCATTCGATTTACCTTTTCATTCTCTGATTCAGAACCGAACGATAAAATCCAAAACAGAAGCAGGAGACAAGCTTTAGTTCAGAGCTCAGACACGCCCAACGACATAATCGTTTGAGTGTCATCCACGGTAAGAAAGGTTCTAGAGTCTTACGTGTTATATTATTAAAGATTCGTGACAGTATACCATTTATTCGCGTGTTATCTTAGGTTTTAAATTTATTACAAAGCGAAAGTTAACGGAAAGAATTAATATATATTTCATAGGCGGCCTTCTTAGAAAAGTGTACATGTCCAGTGACCAATTTCTAGAGCAGCAAAAAAAAAAAAAAAAAAAATGAACACGCCAATAGAGGAAACATAAGATTGATATTCGAACAAATGAAAATACTCGGACAAAACTTTCAGTTGAGAAAAGGAAGAATTAAATAAGTCCCGCCAGAATTGTATTAATATATATATGGGATAAGTACATTGAAAATTTTTAAACTTGTCAAGAAAATATAATTTAATTTTAAAACTTTCAAAAAGTATAATCGAGTCTTAAAACTTATCACAGATGTATAATCAAGTCGTAAAAGTTTCCAAAAGTATAATCAAGTTTTAAAATTTATCACAAAAATGCAACCGAATCATAAAATTTCAAAAGGTGCGGTTAATGAAAGGACTCGATTCAATCAATTTGACAAATTTTATAACTCGATAGCACTTTTTGAAAGTTTTATGCCTCGACTGCGCTTTTGGGGCAAGTTTACGACTTAATTGCACTTCTTAAAAGTTTTATAATTCGATTGCACATTCGCGATAAGTTTTAGGACTCCCAATATGCTTGTTTCTACATATTTTCAGGTTCATTTCATATTGCGAGACAAAAAGTAAATAACTTTGGAGTTTTTATAGAACATTTTCAAGTGGTTAAATTGACTTAAGAAATGGTTTGTTTTTCATACAGCCATTCCAACTTATGCTTAGATAACTGTAATAAAATCACCAAGACATATCAATCAACTAAGAATATAGGAAACACGAGATTGATATTCAAACAAAAATGTGAAGCTGAATAAAAGGAAAATACTCACACAAAAATTTCAACAGAGAATAGTAAGAATTAAATGATTCCCGCCGAGATTATATTAATACATATTCGAGATAAGTACATTCTGTCACGCCCCGATCCTCGAACGCGTGCCCATCCCTCACCTGGTCGATTAATAGCGACGTCTCAGGACGCATCGCCAACCCATTCATTTGATATACGCATGCGGAAGCATAAGATAATCCCCAGACAATAAAACATTGGGATAGAAGAGTAGGCCACAATTTTCACAATATGAAAACACCATACTTTTATACAAGGCAGGCTATATAGTATAATACAATACTATTCATAAATCCGATCTACTATACATCCAATCAAAATCCAAAGTTTGCTCAACAGGATGGGATCTCAGTCCTCATCCGGATCGTACTTGGGATCCTCCTCGTGGTCATCTTCTTCTCCAAAATCTTCCTCCTCATCAGGTTCCACATCAGGGTTCTCCTCTTCAGATTCCTCCTCCTTAGGCTCCTCATCGTAGTCCCGAAATGGTTATTCAATAACCATTGAGACCACGTCTCGGCAAGTTCTACCTCCTAAGACTCGATTAGTAAACCAATACACTAACCGGGCTGCCTATGCACACGCGGGTCGAGGACTTACCTTGGCCTCGATTCCACCTCGCATATTAGCACAGTTCAATAGGCACCCAAGAAATCACATCACAGATCGATATCTCGATCAATCCGACCATTCATCGGTCATTTCAATTCAATCAATCAATTCACGACATCAGATCAAAGTAATGATCAATCGACCTAGTCGATTATATGTCATCTCGACCCTTTCTTGGTCGGCTCATCTCATACTATCTATAAGTCCGTTCATATCGACTACTCACTTTGCTAAGCTGATAAATAGATAGTATAGCTCCCTTCGAGATGATCGGGTATACCGCTCTCTACTAAGTTGCCATATCGCCCTTAGGCTGATATAGTATACCGACAGTACTCAATCTAAACTGATAAGGTATACTGCCATCTCCTAAGCTGACATATCGCCATTAGGCTGATATAGTATACCGACATATTCCATCAAAACTAATAAGGTATACTGCTCTTTGCTAAGCTGACATATCGCCCGTAGGCTGATATAGTATACCGGTATACTGCTCTCTGCTAAGCTGACATATCGCTCGTAGGTCGATATAGTATACCATCCCAATCATACAATCAATTCCATCTTTTTATCATTCTCGATAAAATAGCCGTGTGTGGGGACACGATCGGCCTTAACCAAAATATAATATTTTCCTTTCCATAACTCCCACATTTTCTGTAGTCCACTCAAATATTTTTGGCATTATCAATCGATGCCCGGTTATTTTTAATTAATAACCAACGATTGTCCAATTAAAGAATAATTCCCACTTTCACAAATAATTCAATTCAGCATGAAATAAAGCTCAATTAAATAAACGGACTGCAACATGACAATCAACATAAAATTCCGGTCGTCGGCTATCCCTGCCTAATTTTCGGAAAATAAATAAATAATTAAATTAATTTCGAAAATTAATAAATAAATACTAAAAATCCAATTTAGGCTAGTATTGCCTAATTGAAGCCCGTGACGGGTTGGGAAAAATCCCTAGATGCATTTAATAAATAGAAGTACGTCTCTACTTGCTAATTACATTAACCAATCGCCTAACATGCATCATTAAGTCACTAATTAAATATTCTAAACTAATCTAATCACCTAATTGCACTTAATTAAATCTAATCAACCCATAAGCATCATTAGCATACTAATAAGGGATTAGTGAGCAAAACTTACTTGATTAAAAGCGAAGACCGGATCACCGCGATGGCGGCCGAAATCCAAATTTTTTGCGGTGTCGGCGAACACGCGGGCCGGGCCTAAAAGGCCTTGCAAGCCCACAACAATGCTGGGCTTGGCTTCGGGCTTGGGCTGCTTCGCGGGCCTCAAGTGGACTTCAAAATCGCAGGCTTTGCTGGCTTCTTAGGCTGCTAACAAGTGAAGATGGGCTGCTGCAAAGAACACCGGCCCGGGCGTGACATCCCAAATTTCGATTCTGTTTTCAATTAAATGAGACGGACTTTTCATCGACGCGCTTATAGTTCAATTCTCCGAGCTGATCACTCACGAGATAACTAGTCTATCGTGAAGCCGTTAAGGAATTTAAATGCAATAGGCTTGAGAATCGACCATGAACCGACGCTCGACCGTATAAATCTGCAAGGATCATTACGACACCGTCGAATCGAATAGAGATCAGTAAGGTCGATTCGACCGAGATATGTAATTAGAGTGTGGGTGATTCCACCGATTGCAATATTCTCGTCGACCGGCACCGAACTCGATTATTCTGTTATTTTGGGTACCCCGTGTCCGTATTTGAAACCTCAAGATTTTCACGACAATCGAGAGTCGCCAATGTGTCGAAGATTATTTCGTGGCTTGAAAATAATCAACCATGGGTCAATTGCACTGAAAATTTCCTAAAAGCTACCCGGTAGATTAGGACGCGCTCAAATCGCGCCAGATTGAAATTAACCGTGATTTTAAACCCGGATTCAGAAATTGAAAGTTTTGTCATGTCACAATTCATTTTAGGAACATTGACTCATCTTCGGAAGATTTTTCTACAAACCGAGATTTTTGGCGGAAAAGCAAAGTAAGGTTGTTTTTGTTCGAGATTGTCAGAGGGCCGTGTTTGATCGAATCTTTAGGATGCAAGTTGGATCATTTGACAGGGAAAAGTCATAAGAAGGTCTAGGACACATGGACCGATTTATTTGAGCTTCAATTGAGCTTCAATTGATTGGAATTAAGAGAGAATTGAATGGATTGAATGGGGGAATGTCCAAAATTCGTAACTCCCTTGGCACATGACATTTTGGACACTTAGACAAGCTTCTTGAGGAAGCTAAGGAGAGGAAAAGGCTGAGGGTGAGGGCCAAGAGTGGTGGGGGCATGAGTGAGGAGAATTGGCCAAGTGTTGAGCTCTAGAGAGCCCAAAGGAGACCCCCCCTCTTCAGCAGCCTTCTTCTCCCTTGTTTGTAGGCTTTCTCCATTGTTGTTCAAGGAGAAAAGCTCAGAAAAAACCAGAGGAACCGAGCAGCATCAGCCCTCCACCGTCGCATGCCCATCGGACCCCATTTCCTCCTCTGTTTTCCCCTCGTTCCAGTTTCTGCTCCAGCTGACCTTTCGCCAAAGATTCGAGTTAAAAGTTATCTTTCCGTGAGAATCAGACAACGCTCCACCCACCACCGTGACGAGAACTCCAAACTCGTACCGGAGAACTTCGCCGTTTGCCGGAAAGATTCTCCGGTCGTCCCGAAATCCGGTGAGAAGCTGCCGCTCGCCGGACCGCCTGGTTCCGCCCTGCTCCGCCTGTTTCGCGTTTTCTTGCTGTTTCGCCCCTTTCTGACCCTTTCTTTGCCCATCCCAACCTCCAAGAAGATTTCCTTGACCCCCGGGAGCCACCGGTTGTTAACCACCCGCTCGCCGGAGCTCCGATCGGCCCGTTTTCTCCGTTGAAGTTGCTGGTTTCTTCTCTGCAGTTCAGCCCAGATCAGAAGCAGAAGACAGCAAGGTTTTGGAGACTTCGTGGCCCGTTTTCAAGCCCTTCCCGGCCTCCGTTGGTGTCGCCGCTTTGGGGTTTATCGATCCCCTTGGCGTCGTGGTCGCCGTGAACTCACCGGCGCGCAAAACCGGTGAGTTTATCCTCTAAACCTCGCTTAGCAAGTTAATCATGCTTTAAGGGGTGTTTAGATTAGTCTAATTAGGTTTAGGTGGTTAGATTAGATTATTTTAATGTAAATTAGATTAGTTGTATGATTAGTTTAATGGATGTTTAATTAGGACTAATTATATGTTTAAATTAGTGTAATCTAGTTTAAGCCCTAATTAATTATTTTTAATTAATTAATTATTTCGAATTTTTAAATATTATTTTATTATTGTATATTATTATAATATTATTTAATTTTCGGAATTAAATTAAATTATTTAATAATTTTGAAAATTTTGCCGGATGGCCGGTCGTTAGAATTTCGCACCGATCGCAGTGCGGTCGGTTTTGTGCCAATTGCTTGTTTAATTGAGAAATTGAGTGGAAAGGATGATTATGGTTAATTATTCCAAAGTGAGGAATTGAATGAAATTGGAGAAGTTTTGGTATTTAACTTGAAAATACCCGGTGTTAGCTTCTAGCACCGTGATTAGTTTGTATGACCGAGTTTGAATTGATTGGATTGATTGATTGATTTAATTGAAGTATGGATTAGTTTATTATTGAATTATTAGCTTTTGAGCTACTATATCGATTCAGCTTTGGTGAGCTACTATATCGATTCTGACTTTGGTGAGCTATTATATCGATTCTGACTTTGGTGAGCTATCTATCTATACAAACTTGAACGAGCTACCGTCTATACATTACAGCTTTGGAGAGCATATGTCGTATTAACGACTGGTTTGATAGACGGTATTAAATGATAGATAGTATGGAGTGGAATGGAAAGATTGATGGTATGATTGAATTGAATCGTTGGATCAATTATTTGATTTGAGAAATGTTCGAATTGTACGACGTGCGGAATGGACCGAGGCGAGGTAAGTCCTCCATCCTCTTTGTGTGGCTAGAACACCTTGGGGCTTATTTTCTTCCTAATCGAGTTTTAGGGGTAGGACTCGCTGAGACATTGTCTCATCCCGGTTTGGGGAAAATATTTCAGTCCCTAGATGGCGGATCCTCCGAGGCTTTTTGGTAGACCAGTGAGGGTCGCCGAGAGGATTTTTGACTTCGCCGATCCCAACCGAAGAGCCGGCGAATGGACCTATCTAGCTGGTCTTGGGACAGTTTAAATTTTGAGGACTGATCTTCTATAGATCTTTTGTTAATAAACTAGTCCCGTAATCGAACCGGTTTGATATGTATAAAAAGTATGTGGTTGGTTTTGAAAATGTGATCCTGCTTTTCTATCCCAATTGAGTTTTGTCTCGGGGATTATTTATCCGCTTCCGCATGTGTAATTAATTGAATGGGTCGGCGACGTGTCCTGGGAAGTTGCTTTTCTATCGACCGCAATGGGATGTGCGCGTGCTCGAGGTTCGGGGCGTGACATGGGCTGCTGATCTTGGGCCCGGATGTTGGGCTGACTTCAACACAAAAAGTCCGAAAGAAATAGAGTTGATGTTGGGCCGAATCTTGCGGTTGGGCTGAAGCTTGGACGGCACTGGAGCTTCGGTGCGGTGCAAGCAGTCTTCGATGGCGAGGGGAACATGAAGCAAGGAAACCGCAAAGATGGAAGGAAGCTGGCGGCGATGAAGAGCAAAACCGGTGGAAGAGCTGCTGTAGGGGAAGACTTTGATCATTACTGGACGTGGAGCTGCGTGGATGAAGGAAGAGGAGACAAACGTGAGTGGAGGTGCAGGCATTGACTTCACGGCAGAGAAGAAGACCGAAGGAGATAGCCTGCTTTGGCGATCTTCGCTGGGTTGTTCGGTGAGAGGGAGATGCGAGGAATTTGGAGTGTTGCGGTCAACGAAAATAGAGAGAGAAAGTGGAGGACATCGTGGGGTTGATGGGCAGACGGTGGGATGACGATGGAGGAGCAGCACGTGGAAGTGAGGGGTGAAGTGAAATGGTGTTGGCTTTGGTGAAGTAAAAGAAAAAGAAGAACAGCAGAGGAAATGATAGCGAAGCCAGAAGTTCACGCGAAGGAGATGGGCGGCGGATTGGCGTGCGACGGAAGCTTGAGGGAGAGGAAGCCAAAAAATCCAAATAAATATCTCACACTCATCATGATTTTGGCCTCAAAAGTCCTTAAGCCTATCTACTTGGTCGGCAGAAGAACAGCCCCAAGTGCCATAACTTGGCACGGCGGGACACTTAAGTGCCATAACTTCGAAAAGGTACACTTAAGTGCCACTTTCTTTGAAAAGTGGGACACTTAAGTGCCACCTCCGGCGACCCTTATCGGAAATCCTACGTGGCAATATTTTATTATTTTTTATTGCCTACGTGGCTCGCCGGAGAGCTGAGTCGGCTCTAACTGACCAGAAACGACGTCGTCTGCATAATAAAAGCCCCGAATCTTCCAAAAACGACGTCGTCTCCCCAAATGCCCCAAATCTAAAACCCTAAATCGGCCAAAAGCCCTATTGAAGTGCTCGAATCTAAGCCTCGGACCCTAATTTTCATTTGCCCAAAATTTCTTCGTCGAATCTTGGAAATGGAGAGCAGGACTCGCAGCAGCGCCTCAATTTCCTCTCACCGAAGCGAAGGAGAAGGCCAGCGTTTCTGTTTTTGTGGGTTACCGAGTCCAAGAAGAACATCGTGGACTCGAATCAATCATGGGAGAAGATTTTATGGATGCGCCCGATATAAAGAAGCGTCGAAGTGCAAATACTTCAAATGGGTCGATGCGAAGTTCTCCGACCGAGCCACAGAGGTGATATTGGATCTACTTCATAAAAGACAGCAATCTCCATCTGTGTTCGTGGACGACTTGGACGATGTTGACTCAATGCAAGCTCAAGCGTCTTCAGTTAAACTTTTCAAGAATGAAGTCTCAATACACGCTCAAGCATCTTCAACTAAACCTTTCAAGAATGAAGTTTCAATGATGAAAATTGAAGGAAAGTGTTACCAAGCATTTATTATGGTGTTGTTTTGTTGTCTATTGTACTTTATGATGAAATGTAAAGCACTTGAAAATGAGAAAAAGTTTCGCCGACTACCATAGTTAAAAATGGTGTTGTTCTGGATTAAACATAGGCTTTTTTTCTTTTTGAAAGATGCGAAGAAGTTTGTGTTGTTTCACAAGATCATTGTGGCTTTGTTGTTGTTTGTGCTGTCATATGGAGTTGCCATAAGTTAAATTATCATCATCTTCTCTGTTTTGATGCAGACCAACATATACACAAGACAAACATGAGTGATTACCTGTGACATCCCAAATTTTCAATCCTGTCCTCTACTGAATAAATCGGACATTTCATTGACACACCTATAGGGCTGTTCTCAGAGCCGATCACTCTTGAGATAACTAGACTATCTGGGGAAATCATTAAGAATTTTAAGGTAAATAGACTTGAGAATTCGACCATGAATCGGCTTCTCGATCGTGCTCATCTGTCGAGATCATTACGGCACGATATAAATCGATTTGAGATCGAGATAGGTCGGTTCGACGAGATGTGTGGCTAATCGTGGGTGACACCACTAAATTGGAAAATTCTCGTCGGTCGACACTAGACTGATTTTCTTATTATTTTGGTATCTTGTGTCCGTATTTGAATCCTCGAGATTTTCACGACAACCGAGAGTCGCCAATGTGTCGAGTGGGTTCTTAGTGGCTCGAAGAAAATCGACCACGGGTCATTTGCACTAAAAATTTCTTAAAGTTACCCGATAGCCTAGGTCACGCTAAAAACGCGTCGAATGGAAATTAACCGTGAATTCGAGTTCGATTTCAGAAATTGAAGATTCTGTCATGTCACAATAAATTCTAGGAACGTCGACTTAGTCTTAGAAGATTTTTCGGAGATTCCGAGATTTTTACGGAAAATCGATTCGGACGTCGCGGAAAATTAACAGAAATTCGTATGGGCCGAATATAAACGAGTTTGGACTTTCAAGCTGAGCCTTTGAGTGTCGGGAGTTACAGAAAATTGTTCGGGATTTTTCTTCATCGAAATCGGACATCAATTTGGGGATTCCGTCGAAGAAATTGAAAACCAAAAATGAGTGAAATTCGGAATCAAGAGAGGGCAGCATTATTTTTGCTTCAATTTGAATAATTTGGTGGATATTACAAGTTAGAAAGTAATGGGAGACATGTAGGATAAGTTGTGGGCTTTAAGGGGACCAAGAATTCAAGTTAATGGATATGGTTTATTGACTTTTATTTTCCTTCTTAGTTGGCTTCTCCTTCACTTACGCCAACTGCTTCCCCTTGATCTTCAGCTTTTACTTTCATTTCTTCTCATGGGGATGAGCTGCCTTTGCTTTTCTCCTTTCTCTTCGAAGACTCCCCCTCATTCCACCGAAATCCCTACCAAAGTTCACAGCTTCTTCTCTACCCCAATTTCGTGAATTTCTCTCAACCTAAGAAGTCCACCGGAGACTCCAAAGCAGCTTCGGTCACGTCCGCACGCCACACGTCCTCCTCCACCAGCTCTTGTTGTCCACCACCGAAGCCTCTCTCTCTCTCTCTTCATGCCGTTCCACCGAAGTCCCTCACGCCTGGATTCTTCTTCGGTCAACTCCAGCTCCACGTACACTGCCCATGTTTGACCGGAGCCTAGCCGTTTGTTGCCACGCCGCCAATCTGCTTCTCCATTTTCGTTTATTCTCGCTGCCTGATCCTTCTGCAAGCTGCCACGAAGCAACTCCACCGAGAATGGTTGCCAAGCTCAGTCAACCCAACATTGTGAAGCCCCCATAGAAGACCACGCCGTCCCACCGAATTCGCCCAGCCAAACAACCCAGCCAATCGTCCACTTCAACGCCAAAGCAAGCTGCCCGAGCATTCTTCGTCCATCTTCTTTAGCAAAGATCGGTCTTCGGGCCTCGAAACCCAGCGTCCTCCGTTGCTGCTTCAATTTGCTACAGCTCAGCCCATGCTGCAACCCACCGAGCAGTCCAGCGAAAATTCTCCACGGGCCTAAGCGAATTCAACTCAGCTGCAGCAAGCCCAGTTCGGTTTTCAAAGGGCCCAAGTCTACAAGCTTCGGTCCAGCTTTGAAGCCCATCTTCACAACAGCTGTTCGGCCCATCTTTTGAGCTCAACAACTCGTGCCCAAGCCGGTGAAGCCTACAAAGATTTCGGCCCGGCAATTCCAGTCCACGAGCCAACAATTTCAGCCCGTTAATCTCAGCAACTCTCAAGCCTAAGAAGCAGGCCCAAACCCAGCATTTGTTGTGGGCTTGCGAAGCTTGTAGGCCCGGCTCGGCCCGTGTGTCCGTCGACGCCGCCGAAAGTTCGGTTTTCGGCCGCCGTCGCGTCGCCGTTGCGGTGATCCAATCTTCGCTTGTCACAAGTGAGTTTTACTCACTAATGCTTTCTTAGTTTGCTAATTATGCCTAAGGGTTGGTTAGATTTAATTAAATGCAATTAGGTGGTTAGATTAATTTAGATAAATTAAATTAGAGACTTCATGATGCATGCTAGGTGGTTAGAAATAGACATTAACAAGTAGATATGCCATGTTATTTATTGAACGAGTCTCAGTAATTTTCCAGGCTCATCTCGGCCTCCAATTAGGTATTATGGGCCTAAATTGGATTTTTAATATTTATTTATTTAATTTTCGAAATTTATTATTTAGTTAATTATTTTTCCGGAAATTCAACCGGGATGGCCGGTGATCGAAATTTTATGCTGATGATCGTGGTGCAGTCCGTTTATTTAATTGAGCTTTATTTTGTGTTAAATTGATTTATGAGTGATTTTAGGATTTATTCCTAAATTGAATAATCTTTGGTTATTAATTGAAAAATAACTGGGCATCGGTTGACAATGCCAAAAATGTTTTGGTAGACTACAGAAAATGGTGGGATTTATAGAAAGGAAATTATTCTATTTTGGCTAAGGCCGATCGTGTACACACACACGATATTTTATTAGGTATCTTTGATACTAAGGAATTAGGCCAAGATATTATGAAATTGAGGAATTTAATTATGAAGTGCAATATCGTTGGCCGCGGTTGAAATGATCGAGTGGGACCGTAAAGCCATTGAATTTTGAAAAGGGTCGAGTGGGATCGTAAAGCCATTGAATTTTGAAAAGGGTCGAGTGGGACCGTAAAGCCATTGAATTTTGAAAGGGTCGAGTGGGACCGTAAAGCCATTAAATATTGAAAGTGCCGAGTGGGGCCGTGAAGCCACTAAATCTAAGGAAGTTGCTTGGTGGGGCTGTGATTACCACCTATTATTAAGTTGTGTCCTAAGGAACGTGATTCATAACCTGGGATTGAGTTGGAATAGTTGAAATGACCGGAAGTGGTCTTGTTGATATGTAATCGACTAGGTCGATTGATCATGGCTCTGATATGATGTTGTGAATTGATTGATTGAATGGAAATGACCGGAAGTGGTCTTGTTGATATGTAATCGACTAGGTTGATTGATCATGGCTCTGATCTGATGTTGTAAATTGATTGATTGAATGGAAATGACCGGTATTGAGACGTAATCAACTAGGTCGATTTGATCGATACTTCGATCTGTGATGTGATTGCTTGGGTGCCTATTTGATCTGTGCTAATATGCAGGTGGAATATGAGGCCAAGGTAAGTCCTCTGACTTGTGTTGTGCATAGGCAGCCCTAAGGCGTATTGGTTTACTAATCGGGTCTTAGGGGGTAGAACTTGCTGAGACGTTGTCTCATTGGTTATTGAATAACCATTTCAGGTCCCTAGATGCAGTAGACTTGGATTTTGAAGATCTTGAAAGTCCGGTGCAGTGTGCTGAAGGCTCCATGTTGGAGTGTGAAGGATGATGAAGAGGAGAACGGGGATCTGTAGTTTGTGGAACCCCACCCCTACTTGTAGACCTTGTTTTTTAAACCGGCTTCAGTTAAATTTAAATTAATAGTCCACCTTGAATATACGTGCACTGGTTTGCAATGTATATAAGTGTTGATGTTTTTAAAGGTTTAAAATTTAGTCATACTGTTCTATCCCAATGTTTTATTGTCTGGGAATTTAATAATTGCTTCCGCATGTGCTTATGAAAAAGAAAGGGTCGGCGATACGTAGTCTTGGGATATCGCATTTAAAATCGACCAAGGTAAGGGATGTGCGTGTGCCTAAGGATCGGAGCGTGACATTACCCGAGTGCCATAAGTTGTATTTAGTAATCACTTAAGTGCTAGTCGCGATGAAAAAAGGATCACTTAAGTGTCAAGTTATTATTAAAGTGATCAGTTAAGTGTCACTTGTAGTTAAAAGTGAACAGTTAAGTGCCAAGTTTTTTAGAATATGACCAGTTAAGTGCCAATTTTTTTTGCGGGTTTTCTCTAAAAATTGCGCTAGCCACCACCACCAGCTGCGCCACCAACCATCACCATTAGCCACACTACACACTAGGCGCTCCAACCACCACCATGCTAGTGGTGTTGCTGCATAAGGTACTAGTGCAAGCCGAGCCTTACACTAGCTTGCACCGGACATGGTGTAAGATGTGCAACCGCACACTTGCACCAGGTGTAGGTGTAGCATAAGCCTATAACCGCCACCACAAACCCATAATCATCGGGCATCACCACCAGCCACATCAGCACCCCAGCCACCACATTAGCACCCCCAACAACAAACTCACTACCACCAAACATCACCATTCACCACCACCAGCCACACCAAAGACTCTAACTACCACCACGTAACACCAACAAGAAACGAAAGTAAAAGCAGAATCCATGACAAACAGCAAAAATTGACAAGCAGCGCAAGATAATTTCATTGATATTGAAATTAAGTCTCACAACATCAATGACAAACTAAAGAAAAAAAAAAAAAAAGATAACCATCCATAGCAAGTGTTATTATAACGTTAACATTTACATAACTGTTTTGACTCCTAAGTTCCACAAATCCTATCACGTCCAATCTCATCAATCAATATGCACGACACACCCCGTTCGTGCTCCTTTCGATGGGCCTTTCACTTGATTCATAATTCTTGCACTCTTTCTAACCGGACATGCAACTTCTTCTTCAACCTTCTCGCATCCACCGACTCGATGGAGCCGCAAATGTCCCAGCCGTATTGATCAAAAGGAGCCGCAATCGGGTTCTTTCTCTTCTTTCTTGTTGGCGCAGTTGATGTTTTCTTTTTTGTTGGTGCAGCCATTGATTCTTGAGTTGGGCCCGAGATAAGAACCTCTGAACTTTTCCTAGGCTACAAAAAAACAATAAATTATCAGCAAAAGTCTACAAAAGATAAATTAAATTAAATGCAGCCAATAAAACTTACATTCGAATAACTTTCCGACGCTCATCTGTATAAAGGCCATAGCCATATTGTCTTAACCTCTTCCCAAGTGCCCCTCTTGTTTGAATAGGGACATCACTTTCGGAACTTGTGATTTGTTGGCTCTTTTTCTTGCTTTCTTGGGCCCTTCACTACAAAGGGGCTTCTTCGACCAATTCTTCAGCTGGGCGTCTTCTAGATGGCCTTTATGTAGCTGCCCCTTCACTTGGCCTTCTTCTAGTTGTCCTTATTTGTAGCCTTTCAACTTCAGTGACACCTCCTTCTATTGGGCCTTCTGGTGGTACTCGTGGTGGTACTTGTGGGTGCCCCTTGTAGTGATTCTTCCGTGGCCCCCGTAGTGACCCTTGAGGTGGCTCTTGTGATGGCTCCTTCGCCTGGCGCTTGAGTTCCAACTTGCTTTCTTCGAACCCGAGAAAGAGGCAAAAGACACCATAAATATAACATAGGGACATATAATACTTTAAAGAAAATGAAAAACTGAATACAAATGGTTGAATTTACCACTGGGTATTTCTTTCGCCGCTGAAGAACAGTCGACTGAACTGGCCGTGATGCTGCTTGGGCCAATCCTTCAGCTGGCCATGATGCTGCTTGGGCCAATCCTTCAGCTGGCCATGATGCTGCTTGGGCCAATCCTTCAACTGGCCGTCTTCTACCTTGCCTTCTTCGAACAGCTGTTCGCGTTTCATGACTTATCAAGTTCTTCTTGTGACCTAACAAACACATTACATACAAGGCCAAATAGGATATTATGTACATTTTTATGATAAACGACAAAGCAACTTAAACATAAAATAAATTCCATGACTTACCGGGTTCTAGTTGTCGATCGAAGAACAAATCGACTCACTTGGCCCTGTTGTTTGCATTTCTCCAACTGTCTCTTCACTAGGCCCTTCACCTTGCCTCAACGGTTGTTGTTACTTCCTCAATTGACAACCTTTAATATTGTGGCCTGCTAGGCGACAATAAGAGCACGTTATCTTTGCACCATGCCCGCTCATTCTTTGCCGACCCGAGACCTCTCCCTCCGCCATTCTTTTCTTCGTTTTGGCCTTCCAATTTTCTTCTTCAAAGGGCAAAGGTCGAGGTGCTTCATGATCCGTGGGCTCCCAAAACTTGCTACTTCTAATTGGCTGCATCATGAACTGATAGGAAGCAAGGTATTTTGATTTATGGTACCAATCATCGATGTAATCATTTGTATTGTCGCCCTTCAACTGGATGGTACATATGGCATATGCACATGGAATTCCACTTACTTGCCATGCTCTACATGAACACTTCCGCTTCCTAGATTGACAACATACTTATCGCACCCTTCATTATCTCATATCCGTCATCTCCATTCCAAATGGGATGACAATGCCTACTTGTAGCCAAGTTCTCATCCAATTTCTTGTCAATCCTAGGACCATATTGTCTTGTCCACTTTGCAGCCTCATCTCTTTGTTTCTCGCAAATTAGTCATAACCGCAACTCCTATATCTTCAAGCATTGAGATGACTGGTTTGCATCTGGCATCTATTATCTTTGAATTAAATACTTCACAAATGTTGTTGTTGACGTTATCGCACTTGAACTCCTCACTGAAGAATGCCTTGCACCAATGCTTCGGTTTTAGTTGAAATAGGGTAGCACAACCTTCCTTTGTCAACCGACGCCCTTCTTTGGCTATCCTAAAGTCAGCTATGTTTGCACTCTTTGCTAATTGCCAAAATTGCAACTAGCTTATCCCCTTTGTAGGTCTTTGCCCAATTTCCGTATATGTGCTGCGCACATTCGATGTTCAAGATGGGGCAACAACTCTTGCCATCGCTGAAACCAATCCCTACAATAATTCAAAGTAAGAAATACTAGAGCAAATTACATGTTCATATTACAAAGCAAACTATTGACTAAATTTTTCAAAAAGCAAGCATTACCTTTTGTTGGTCGCTCATGAATGCCCACCCTTCCCCATTTGTTATCTCCAAGTCGCCCATCGATTTTTTCAAGAACCAGGACCAATTGTCTTTGTTCTCAATCTTTACAATAGCCCAAGCTAGTGGGAACATTTGGTTATTCGCATCTCTTCCAATCGCCGCCAACAATTCTCCCTTGCACAAGCCCTTCAAGAAACAGCCGTCCAATCCTATAATCCGTCTACAACCAGCTAAAAATCCCCGTCTGCGTGCATCAAAGCACACATAGAACTTATCGAACTTGGTCCCATGATCAGGAAGCGGTCTTTCAACCACCTCTACGTACACTCTACTTGTAGGGTTTTGCAGCCTACACTCCCAAGCATACTCCCACACCTGCCCATATTCCTTAGCATACTGACCAATAAGTATCTTTATCACCTTTTGCTTTGCTCTTTTGCACTGAGTCCTAGATACATTGATGCCTACATGCTCCTTCACCAGCATCCTAAAGTTAGTCATTTTCATCTCGGGCATCAGCTTGATCAGATCGAAGAAGTGCTTGGACAACCATGCACTTATTACCCTTTTGTTTTGAAAATTAATGGAACAAGTGTGTTCCTCTTGGTAGGCTCTAATCTAGAAAGACCCACTCTTCTTAACAAACGCGCCGTAAATCTTCCATGGACAATTTTGCTGCGAACACCTAACTCTTACAAATTTCTTAGTGTTTCTAATGAAATCAATATTTCTTTGTGCAGCAATGGAGTTCTTCAGTATAGCTTCCCTAAATTGTATCGCATCATGGAATTTCATACCTACTGACAAAGTAGGAGAGGCAACGGATGGATAATAGGAAGGAAACTTACTTTTCCTTCTACGCACAACTCGTTGATCTTCTTCATGTTCGTCCTGGGAAGTAGCGGTGTCGATGCTTTCTTCATAATCTGTCTCCGGCCAGCAACACCAACATCTCGGGGCCTTCGTCTGTTTGGAACTTCATTAGCTACCCGCAAAGTTGCAAATCTATCCGACAAAAAGTCCCTTTGTTTTTTCCTTGACCGTGTAAGCTCCTCATCGTCGTCGTCACTTAAGGTTAATAAATTTTCAGCAGCCAACCCTTTATCGTCATCGTCATCATCACCATAACTGGATTCAGCTACTTCCCAATCTAATTCAGTGATGGTGACATAACCTATGTCACCATCGCTCTGGTGAATAGCATATGCGCCCCTCTCCTCCCCGTCCTGTCCATCATGCCCTGCTTCATCCCTAACCTCAGTACTAGCTTGAATACCATCTCCTCCTTCTCCTACTTGGGTGATATCTCTGTCATCATCTTCATCCTCACTATCACTATTGTTTTCAACAAATACTTTCGCCTATTCGCCATGAAGATAATGATATAGGACATCCCTAAAACCATTATTATCTTCCAAAACTCTCAAACCATCTCTCAAGCCTTTCCCAGGAACACAGTACAACAACTTTTGTACTCTACAAGGCAAAAATGTCACTATATCCCTAACAAATCCAATATAAGATGCCTTCTTTATATCTACAAAGATAGTACCCTCATTCCCCCCCTCATACTCCCACTCATCCTCCCCAATCACAAAATCCCCACCGTAGTAAACGATGACAGTAACATAGTCCTTATCATGAGCCATTTCTGCAACAAAAGAGGAAAAACAATTAACTTTTGGGACCACATTCACAAAGGACAACAGATAATTGCAAGTGGGGGTCCCTACACTCTTTATTAAAGAAAAGAAGAAAGAGGGAAGATGCATAGGTCGTCCGGCACACTGCACTTGAAAAGAGGCCTCGGGACAAATAGAGATGGGACCCGACAACTACTTTGATTATGTCGTCGCATTCCTTTAAAATATGGAGAGATCCTCGGATAAGCATGGATCCTCATGACACCAATTTCAACAATGCAATTTATTAAAAAAATACCCGAAGTTCCCATCCCCACGACAACAAGACATTCGATTCGAACATGTCCAAGGTCCAATACTCCGAACCCTAACAATCACCAATCACCATCGCACATTTCACATCCGACCACTACAAATTACTTTCGCACATCACAATTCAACATCAAAGCCCTAAATCACACATCACGTTGGATGGGGCAACGCGAGCCCTACACCGAGCCCTACATTTCGAGGCCGATCCTAAAGCTCAATTCGAACCCCCAATAGGATCTAGCACCACATCCGAGCCATAAATCTCACATCAATACCCTCCAAGCCTAAGCTTTCCCAGTGACCCCTAAATTTCAAGTCCGAGCCCCAATAAACGAGTCGGAGCCCTAATTTCACCATAGGGGAGAGGAAGAAGAAAAAAAACCTGAGCAAATCGACGACGGCGAGCGACGACAGCGAGCGATGACCTGCAAACGGCGACCTGCGAAGGGCGAGCTATGAACGGCGATGGAGAGGACGTCAGATCTGGTGTGAACCGATGGACGAACGGTTAAAATCCAAATAAGCTAAACGACGTTGTTTAGCACTAACGAAAAACGACGTCGTTTAGTTTGGCCACAGGCACAGTGGATGGGGCGACGTCGTTTTTCTCCTCCACGTGTGCTTTTTTTTTTTTACTAAATTGCCACGTCGGTTAAGCATGTCGCCGGAAAATGCCACGTCTACATTTTGGCCAGTTTTTGGCCGGATTGGCACTTAAGTGTTCCATTTTACTCCGATATTGGCACTTAAGTGTACCTTTTCAAAGTTATGGCACTTAAGTGTCCCTCCGTGCCAAGTTATGGCACTCCAGGTGTCCCAAACTCCTACTTGGTCTCATAATACTTTCTCAACATTTTAATCCCACAATTAATGAATTTTAATGCCCAAAAGTCGCACCCCCCATCAAGTTTCGAATTTCATACATCTTAGACTTCAATTTCTTTATCAAATTTCCCAAATTTGATGTCCAATGATGTAGAAGAAAAAGGCCATACCATTTCTGCTCATCTCATACTATCTATAAGTCCGTTCATATCAGGACTGCTCACTGCTAAGCTGATAAATAAATAGTATAGCTCGCTTCTAAGATAATCGGGTATACTGCTCTCTACTAAGCTGCCATATCGCCCGTAGGCTGATATAGTATACCGACAGTGCTCAATCTAAGCTGATAAGGTATACTGCTCTCTGCTAAGCTGTCATATCGCCATTAGGCCGATGTAGTATACCGACATATTCCATCAAAACTAATAAGGTATCTTGCTCTCGCTAAGTTCCGACATATCACCCCGTAGGTTGATATAGTATACCTATAATGCAGTCTTCGATGGCTAAGCTGACATATCGCCCGTAGGTCGACATAGTATACCATCCCAATCATACAATCAATTCCATCTTTTTATCATTCTCGATAAAGTAGTCGTGTGTGGAGACACGGTCGGCCTTAGCCAAAATATAATATTTTCATTTCCATAACTCCCATATTTTCTGTAGGCCACTCAAATATTTTTGGCATTATCAACCGATACCCGGTTATTTTTCAATTAATAACCAACGATTATCCAATTAAAGAATAATTCCCACTTTCACAAATAATTCAATTCAGCACGAAATAAAGCTCAATTAAACAAACGGACTGCACCACGACAATCGGCATAAAATTCCGGTCGTCGACTATCCCTACCTAATTTTTGAAAAATAATTAATTAATTAAATTAAATTCGAAAATTAATAAATAAATAGTAAAAATCCAATTTAGGCTCGTAATACCTAATTGAAGCCCGTGACAGTCGGGAAAAATTCCGAGATGCATTCAATAAATAGAAGTATGTCTCTATTTACTAATTACATAAACCAATCACCTAACATGCATCATTAAGTCACTAATTAAATTATTCTAAACTAATCTAACCACTTAATTGCACTTAATTAAATCTAATCAACCCATAAGCATCATTACCATACTAATAAGGGATTAGTGAGCAAAACTCACTTGATTAAAAGCGAAGACCGGATCACCGCGACGGCGGCGAAATCCAAATTTTTGGTGGCGTCGGCGGACATGCCGCTAGGCCTAAAAGGCCTTGCAAGCCCACAAAGAATACCGGGCTTGGCTTTGGGCTTGGGCTGCTTCGCGGGCCTCAAGTGGACTTCAAAATCGCGGGCTTTGCTGGCTTCTTGGGCCGCTGACAAGTGAAGATGGGCTGCTGCAAAGAACACTGGCCTGGGCTGCTAATCTTGGTGCCGGATGTTGGGCTGACTTCAACGCAAAAAGGCCGAAAGAAATAGAGTTCTTTATTGGGCCGGAATCTTGCGGTTGGGCTGAAGCTTGACGGCAACCGGAGCTTGGTGCAATGCGCTCTTCGATGGCGAGGGGCACACGAAGCAAGGAAACCACAAAGATGGAGGGAAGGCGCATCGATGGAGAGCGAACCGGTGGAAGAGCCTGCAGTGGGGAAGACTTCGATGATTGCCGGACGTGGAGCTGCGTGGACGAAGGAAGAGGAAACAAACGTGAGTGGAGGTGCATGCGTTGATTTCGCGGAAGAAAGAAGACCGAAGGAGGTGGCCTGCCGGTGGTCTTCGCGGCCCAGGTTGTTCGGTGAGAGGGAGATGCGAGGAATTTGGAGTGTTGCGGTCAATGAAAATAGAGAGAGAAAGTGGAGGAGATTGTGAGGTTGATGGGCAGGCGGTGGGATGACGATGGAGGAGTAGCACGTGGAAGTGAGGGGTGAAGTGAAATGGTGCTGGCTTCGGTGAAGCGAAAGAAAAAAGAAGAACAACAGAGGAAATGAAAGCGAAGCCAGAAGTTCACGCGAAGGAGATGGGCGGCGGATTGGCATGCGACGGAAGCTTGAGGGAGAGGAAGCCAAAAAATCCAAATAAATATCTCACACTCATCATGATTTTGGCCTCAAAAGTCCTTAAGCCTATCTACTTGGTCTCATAACACTTTCTCAACATTTTAATCCCACAATTAATCAATTTTGATGCCCAAAAGTTGCACCCCCCATCAAGTTCCGAATTTCATACATCTTAGGCTTCAATTTCTTTATCAAATTTCCCAAATTTGATGTCCAATGATGTAGAAGAAAAAGGCCATACCATTTCTGCAAGTCCCTAATACCCAAAGGCTCAGCTTGGAGGTCCAAATTTTCCTTAATTTGGCTCGTACGAATTTCCACTAATTTCCCGCAACTTCCGAATCAAATTTCCGTGAAAATCTCGGAATCTCTGAAAATTATTCAGAGGATGACTCGATGTTCCTAAAATAGATTGTGACACGACAGAACTTTCAATTTCTGAAATTGGACTTGAATTGGCGGTTAATTTCCATTCAACGCGTTTTTAGCGTGACCTAGACTACTTTGGTAGTTTTCGAAGATTTTTAGTGCAAATGACCCGTGGTCAATTTTCTTCGAGCCACAATGAACCCACTCGACTTATTAGCGACTCTTAGTTGTCGTGAAAATCTCAAGGATTCAACTACGGATACAGGGTACCAAAACGACAGAGAAATCAAACTAGTGCCGGTCAACGAGAATTTTCCAATTTAGTGGAGTCACCCACGATCAGCCATATATCTCCGTCGAACCGACCTATCTCTAATCTCTAATCAATTTATATTTGTGCCGTAATGATCTCGGTAGATGAGCACGGTCGAGTAACCGATCTCCGGTCGAATTCTCAAGTCTATTGCATTAAATTCCTTAATGGCTTCCCTAGATAATCTAGTTATCTCAAAAGTGATCAGCTCTAAGAACAGCCCTATAGACGCGTCAATGAAATGCCCGATTTATTCATGAAAACGGGACTAAAAATCTGGGATGTCACACATTCAAAGTTTTTAAACTTGTCAAGAAAGTACAATTACATTTAAAACTTTCAAAAAGTGTAATCAAGTTTTAAAACTTGTCGCGGATATATAATCAAGTCGTAAAAGTTTCCAAAAGTGTAATCAAGTTTTAAAATTTATCATGAAAATGCGACCAAATCATAATTCAAAAAGTGCGTTAATGAAAGGACTCAATTCGATCGATTTGATAAATTTTATAACTCGATTGTATTTTTTGAAAGTTTTATACCTCCACTTGCACTTTCGCGATAAGTTTTAGGACCCCAATATGCTTATTTCTACGTATTTTCATACTCATATCATATTGCGAGACAAAATCAATGATATTTAAATAATGAAAGAAATAACTTTGGAGTTTTTATAGTACATTTTCAAGTGGTTAAATTGACTTAAGAAAACACTTGTTTTTCGTACAACCATTCCAACTTATGCTTAGATAATTGTAGTAAAATCACCAAAACATATCAATCTAATTAGCTAGATCATCAACACGCACTTAGAATCCAAGGGAGACATTTAAAGTACAAGATCAATAGGGAAATTCGCATTAGCAGTTCACACATGGGGCACGACAGTTATAAATGCTAACTCAACAATTTTGGGCATATTTTGAATTGAAATTTGATGGAATTATCATAAATTTTCGTTGGAAATTAGGATTAAAAGCAAAAGGACTAGCGATGAGATCCCCAAGGGTAAAAACATGTAATTTCCCATGCTGTCATTGTGCGTAATTTAAAAAAATTAAAAAAAAAGGATTAAAGTCACAAAAAATCTCAAATCCACATGCATGCGACAAATTTAGGCAAAACTGAGTTTTTTTTCCCCATAAAAAACCCCAAAATTAATACACATGTGACAAATTTACCATCCGTTAATTTCCTTTAAATTTTACCGTCAAATTACCAAATCAAATGAGACATGGCGATTGATGAGTTATCGATTTAGGGTTTTACCTTTCGTTTGTCATATGTGCAATATTTTGTACTTTTTACAGTATTGATACAATGTAGTAAATACTAACTGATGGTAAATTTGTCATAAATGCACTAATTTAGAGTTTTTGATGGTGAAAAGATTAGTTTGATGGTCAAAAATTAGATTGGGGGTTTTTATGGTACTAATAAAGAAAAAATTGATTTTTAGAGATACAATCACACATAACACGATGGAAGTATTATAAAGAAATTAAAAAATTTCTAATATGGTAACAAGTGTTTAGTTTATTTTTTGAATAAAGCCATTTTGGAAAAATTTACAATACTCATAGTTTAATCGTTTTAAAGTGACTTGATTTTCTTTTTAACTTTTCTCAATTGAAAATATTTTCAAAATTTAGAAAATCCAAAATCAAGGTGCAAAATCGTATGTGATTTTTAAATGCTAATGTCCAGGATTGAAGTAATTTCTCTTAATCAACTTTATATCGTCACTTCAGACTTTATTTTGAGACGATGTTCATTTTATGATATTGTTTGATAAAATCAGGGTACTTTAGACAGGTCGTGTCCTGATCTGAGATTGACATAATCCTTGATGTCCTAATTTGACAGAAAGTCCATTTGGCCCTGTTTGAGACAAGCGCTTCCACACTCCCGCTCACTCATCAATTCCAGAGAGAGACGAGACTGCTCTCTTGCCCTTTCCTCATCTCTTCGGATTCGGTAATGGCGACGTCCTTGATGGCAAGGCCAGTTCCGGCGACCCGATCGCGCCCGCCGGCGGCGGCATTCGAGACGGCGCCAGGCGTGGAGGCCGTGTCGAGCTTCGACCGCATGGGCCTGAGCGACGATGTCCTCCGTGGGATCTACGCCCACGGGTTCGACAAGCCCTCGGCGATTCAACAGCGAGCGGTGGTGCCGATCGTCCGAGGCCGAGACGTGATCGCTCAGGCGCAGTCCGGCACGGGCAAGACCTCCACCTTTGCCCTCGCGTCTTGCCAGATCGTGGACACCTCCGGAAGAGAGTACGCGATCCTCTTCGTGAGGGGAGACCCTTCTTTTACTATCGATTTTCTTGTGGAATTAGGTTGAGGCATGTTTTGGGTTTTGCTTGGGAGGGTGAGATGAGTCATTAACATTAGAGAGCTCAAACTATGACACCACGGATTAATAATAAATAAATAAATAGTCGGCAAACCCTCTCTCTCTCTCTCTCTCTCTCTCATTTCTAGCGTAACGAAATTCGATCGCTCTGACAGGAAGAATTTTTTATTTTCGGCCTCGTTAACTAAAGAATTTGAGATGTTCTGATGTTGAGGCAGAGGGATGCTGGCTTTTAGTTTTACCATCACCCCTCGGATGGCCCTGAAAGAAGTTCGAGCCTTAGTCTATGGAATTTGTTCATGAACTTTGTTTTGAGAAGCTTTCTTTGGAATTAAGCGTAGCCTGAGTTTATGCACTTCTTCAGGTTATATATGTATATTATATCAGAATGTTTAAGTGGGTCCTCTTAACTGAGTATTTTAGGCACTTGCAAGGCATGAAAGGTTTTCTTCATTATCAAGGAAAACGAATAGTTTTATTCTTACATTATTGATTCTATATAACAGGAGCATTAGTTTAATTGAAACTGCAATGTGGGTTTGCTTATTTGTGTAGCAAATATCCTGGATGCACTCGTCAACAAGCTCCTATTATTAAGTATCCGTGACTCTGTTGCTTGTAGTTTGTTGATTTTTCAAGCTACCCTTGTTTATTTGGCTCTCTGAAAGTTGCAATTTGAATTTGGTTGCTGCCTTGTAGCCATCGATTTTGTCTTAGCTAATTTGCTTCCTTCATGTTCTGTTCAGTGTGCAAGTGCTGATTTTGTCACCTACGAGGGATTTGGCGAGTCAGACGGAGAGAGTTGTGCTGGCTATTGGTTATTACAGGAACGTGCTAGCCCATGCATGCGTTGGAGGCAAGAGCATGGGTGAAGATATCCGGAAATTGGAGCGCGGAGTTCATGTTGTGTCTGGAACTCCAGGCAGGGTGCTTGACATGATAAAGAGGAGAACTCTTCGCACCAGAGCCATCAAACTCCTAGTCCTTGTGAGTGCACTGCATCACCTCCTTCGACTCCGGATCCTGTTAGGTTTCCTTCTGCTTTCTGCAAAACAAGTTCTCTCTATTCACTTACCTATATTTTTGCCAGGACGAAGCTGATGAGTTGCTGAGCCGAGGATTTAAGGATCAAATCTACGATGTTTACAGATTCCTTCCTCCGGAGATTCAGGTTGCCTGTCCTTCGTGTTGAATCAATGTAGTGGTAGTAAAGATGACTTCTTTTACGCAATAACCCCAGTAATGGTCCCTAGTATTCTCACCCCTAGGCCTAATTCCATTGCGTTATCCTAATAAAAACCGAATGCCATTACTTCCTTTTAAGTCCAATCTAAGAAAGGGTGGGATCCAATTTCAGCTTTCTCTTTCATGATTGGCAATGGAATGCTCTTCACTTTTTGATCATCATCAATCTAGATAGTCATCCCTTCTCCACCTCAGCTGATTCTTAGAATTTCCAAAAGGTCTTTCTGCTTTAGTCAACATGCTGCGAGATGAAGCGTCTAGTTTTATGGGATTCAAAATTTGACGGGAGATCTGGAATTTTCTTTCCTCCTTTCTGCTCCTTAATTTCTACATGATTTGGACATTAGAGCATGTACGAGGTGAATAAAAGGTCGTCTTTTGGCTTCACACTTCTACTATGAATAGGACACTTGCTTTTTTCCTCGTCTTGTCTGATGAGTAGCGGATTTTTTGCCACGACGAGACATGCTTCTCTCCCCATAAAGCGCACTTAGTAATTTTCAGCACATTGCTATGATTTGCTTCGTTCTAAATTAAATCAGTTTTTAGGGAGTCGCTCTTACACGTTCATGTACGCAACTGGCTAATGCATGAGTGGCATTCTCTGCAGGTTGTCTTAGTTTCAGCGACCCTCCCCACTGAGATATTGGAGATGACAGGAAGATTCATGACCGATCCCGTAAGGATTGTTGTGAAGCGTGATGAGTTGATGCTGGAGGTGAGCTACATTGGGTTAGTTGCATTTGATGGCGGCTAGGGATCATGAGATTCTTCTGACGCCATCCTTCCTTTTCTTCGTATGGTTGCAGCGCGTCGACCAGTACATGGTGCCAGTGGAAAGAGAAGACTGGAAATTTGACACTCTGTGCGATCTATACGACAACTGCCCCATAAGCCAAGGAGTTGTATTCTGCAACACTAAGCGGAAGGTACGACCCCAACCACGTTGGGTTCCGCACTCGAGGTGGAACATAAACATCTCGATGACTTAGAGATTGTGAAGACCTCTACTGCTCTATTTCTCTTTGATCTATATTTTGTGCTGTGGCTCTTCATGTCTTCCTTATATTTGTCGAGCAGGTGGAGTGACTTGCTGAAAAGATGCGTGATTCTAACTTCACTGTGTCTTTCATGCACGGGGACATGCCTCAAAAGGAGAGAGATGCAGTAATGGCTGGATTTCGATCTGGGGCGACTCGGTTGATGATCACCACCGATGTGTGGGCTCGAGGGATTGATATTGAGCAGGTTAGTCCTGAAAATTAACAACGCAATAATGTAGATGATGACATTCTGCCGTTTTTGTCTGCCGTGCGCATCAACTCATTCGTACGTCGATGCTTGCTTTTACGGAAGGCCAAATTTCTTATTTCCCTGTTGCACCACGACCATTTAGTTGTGCAAGTGGACGACTGAATCATTCTCAATACACTCTGTAGGTTTGTCTCGTTGTCAACTATGATCTTCCCAACAGCAGAGAGCTGTACGTCCATCGGGCCGGTCGAGTAGGCCGTTTTGGGCGGAAGGTAACTATTATGAACCTTGAAGTGGAGGCAACGGCAATCCTATTTTCAGTTTTTTGTTCTTGCCGTGGGTATAACGACAAATCTCATCGACATTGCAATTTACAACTGCCAATCCGTGTCTGCTTTTTCAGGGTGTTGTGGTAAATTTTGTCAAAGACAAAGAGATCCAGATTCTTAGAGACATAGAGCAGTATTATGGCACCAACATATGCGAATGTCCGGAGGACCCTGCCGATATAATATGACAAGATAACAGTGGGTAGGTACACTTAGAAAGGCCGCGAGAGGTCCGGTTATTAGTCTATAGCTTTTACTCCCGACCCATATATTATCGCATTGTTTGATCTTTTCAAAACTTGGAAGCAATTGGGTTGTGTTTGGAATGTTTAATTCGAGGGTTTTATGTTTGTCTTTCGAGTTCCGATCCTTGAACACGGGCTCCTACACACATTTTGTCCACCTTCGCATTGATATTTAAGTTCCCTTAAGATGAAGTGGTGCTCGACAATCTCCCAAAAAACCAGACATCATCAATTTCCTCACCCTTTCCCAAATAAATAAGTCCAAGGCGTTGACTTCTGGGTGTTCACTAACCTTCAATTTTCACCGAGGCGTCTAAAACTCTTTGCTAAACTCGCACCAAAAATATCACGTCTTTCACCCCTACTTGACATGAAAACCTTACGCTCCAAAGTTTCCATGCAAAGTTGGAGTTTCTGGTTAATAAAAAGTATTCTTCTTGGTGCTTTTTTATCTCCATTTTTCACCAAGGTATCATCGGGACTTCTGCTCTTGCTAAGCCGGCGCCAACTCTATCATCTTTAAGCTACTCAGCAGAAAACCCTTGAGACGTTAAAAGTTTTTAGCGAAAGTTGGATATGAACAAATGTCTTTGACCCACTCAACACCGTGAATGTCATGAGAGATTTGCGTTGCCCAGTCAAGCCGTGACGAGTTTTCTCACTTTATGCCCTTGTCTAAGCCTATATGCTGGGCCCCTAATCGGGTTTAATACCCTTACGTGATTTGGAGATGCAAACACTTGTGCGCGTGGTTACTTGAGCCCATCACCGTAGAATTTTCTTAATTTTTAAGTTGAAATCTGAGATAGGAAAAGAGTTAACCTTGTGTTGGGGGATAAGTACAGCAAGAGCTCACTGGAGTGTCACTAGTTTCTTCTTACTCACTTAAGTGCAAAAATTTTGAAAAATCAATCACTTAAGTGCCATCAGCAATTTGTTTCGTCGGAAAGTTCAACGTGGACGGCGGTCGTCCTACATGACATTACTGTCATGACGTTACCTCAAGTGTACCAACTATGGTTCGACTGATGATTTACTAAGTCTAGACTTAACTCGAGCTCTCCCAAACCCTTATCAATTTGCGACTTAGAGTTCAAGTTATTAACATGCAAATGATTTTTTATATAGAAGTCGTCATTAATCGATTTATGATGAGTCGATTTGATACCAAAGTAAAGTATTGTGAGAAATACCTTACTACTACATACTAAAGATTGAATAAATTGAGGGACTTGATTACGCTTGATTACTCTAATACTCTTTCAATACGTTTTCTCATATATTTTTAAAAATATTTTGCAACAGTCTAAGTTGATTTTAACTCTATCATTTAACATGTAAGGTAATCATGCAGGTGCGCAACTATTATTAAACACTAAATAAAGCTTGGCAACCAATAAATTGCAAATGTAGGGAGTAAATACTTACCTTGATGCAACGCAAGCATTTGCAACAAATACTAACTAGAAACACATGATCAACTTAAATATGACTTCTAATTATCACGCGGTTCACTCAATTTTTTTTTTTTTTTTGAGGATTTTCGCTTATTTAAATGAAGGCTAAGCTACACAATGTACAAAAATAGTTTATATTAACATGACATGTGACTTTCAATTAACATGCAAACTATATGACACTCAATTTTAATTTAATGACCTAATTCTAATGACGGACAATGATTAATACGTAACTATTATACCTGACATGCACATGATATTCACTTATTTAATTGAAAGGTAAACTACGTGCAATGCATGCAATGACGTACAAAAATAGTTTATATAACATACACGAGACTTTAAAAAAAATAATAATCCTAACACACAAACTATACACGCAATTTAAATTTAATGACCTAACTCTATTGATGGGCAATGATTTGTATGTGACTACTCTACATGACATGCATGTGATATTTTTTTTTTATTAAAATTGGTAACTAAAAATGAGAGAAATTAACTATTTGGAATAAATATAATATCTAATTCGATTTAAGTATTAAATTGTGTCAATTCCTAATTTCAATTAGAATCTTATCATGAATATTATAGAATCTACTTAGACATGCAATGTTATCGAATAGAGCTAATTAATCTACAAGCAATCTTTTTTTCTTTTTTAATTTTCAAATAAGGACAACCAAAACAATCACACAAATTACAAAATATCAACGAATTGCCAAAGATATCATCCATAACTCAAATTAGAGAATAATATCTAATTAACTTGATTATTCTGCTGATAAAATCAATAAATTGATCTTAAATCTTAAAGATCAAAATTTCAATTTTAAAGATTACCGCGCAATTAATTATTCCATCTAAAGCTTTATAGATAGAATAAAAAATCGTTGTGCGGTTGCGGATCAGAAAAAAAATCCTATTGGATATTGTCTATCACTCAAATATGTACATTAGATATTGAATAATCAAATTAGGCCATAAAATATTCACCGAAATCAGATGAAGATTATTACCTAAATTTGAATATTACGTTTCCAAATTGGATCGACAAAGGTGGCTCGGATGGATGATGAACGATGTGGCCGGTGACACGATGCTTGATGGCGGACGGCTGTAGCTATTCCCGAGGGGTGACAAAGGACAAGTGGTATGCTGCGGGTGGGGGAGTGCCGTGGCAATGCGAGGAACCTCTATCGGACTGAATTGCGACAGTTGTGATGGTGGAAAGACCAGGATAGCAATTGGTAAGGCTCCGAGATTAGTGTGAGTTGTAACTTGAAGGCACGACCATGGGAAAGAATTCTCCATTGGCGGTGTTGTCGTCTCTGGAGAAACCTAAGATGGTGACCATTGGGTTATAGTTGACACTAAAAGAACCATCGAAATTGGTGGTTTCATTGAGCGCACCATCAACGCCGCGGGAAGTTTACCGTGTGGTGTGAACTAGTTTGTCACGATGACAATGTAGAGCCGCCGCCCAAAAGACTCAGCAGTGTATAATAGTAAGTTGTCAACGCAAGAGCCGCCACTGGAAAAGTCCCATGATAATCGAAACCTTCCCTTTGAGTCAATCATTTGGCAACCAAGCGAGCCTGGTTACGTTCAACAGAGCCATTTGTGTTGTACTTAAATTGGCATACCCATTTGCAACCAATTTGGTTTTCAATGCAAAGGTAGATTGACAATATCCCAAGTGTGGTTCTCAATGAGAGAATGTAGTTAAGCTTCCATGGCCTTGCCATTGTGGGTTACGCCTTTGCTTCATCAAAAGATGACGATTCTTGTTCCTCTTATATGCGACTAATACAACATATATGTTCTAGTGATAGTCGGCTAAATGAAACATAAGAGGAGATGGGACGACATGTACATGGAGAATTCAATGTGGGACATTTGTACTCTTTGGTCCATGCCGAAGGACAAATGTGGCTGCTCAATATGCCTTTGTCTCGGAACTAGTGAGCAAGAATCATCAAGGCATGGATGCGGGGATCCCACTGAAGATGCAGGTGTCATTGAAGAAGCAGGCAGATGATCTTTGTCAGATGATGATGTAGGTGATTCAATTTCTTGATTCAAAGAATTTGAATCGGTTGGAATATATGATATAGGGTTTGCTGAAATGAAAACATATTAAGAACTCACAGATTAATCCGCTTCTAATAAGAATTGAGTATTGTTTGATTTTGGCATAGGAGATTTAGATGAAGGTGTCATTTCCTAGAATGGAAATATATCTTCATGAAAAAAATAATGTCTCGACTAACAAAGGAATGCCCCATAAACATATCCATAACACTGTAACCCTTTTGCAAATGGGAGTACCCCATAAAGATACACCAAAATGCACGAGGATCCATCTTATTTCGAGGGCCCATTTTCATGGCATAGCACAAGCAGCCAAAAACTCTTAAGTGGTTAATATTTGGCATCTTTTCGAAAAGCATTTCAAATGGAGTCCGTCCTTCCAGAATTCGAATTGGTCTACGATTGATTAAATAGACTATTGTGATCACATAATCACCCTAAAATACTTTGGGAATAGATGCCTGATATTTGAGTGCTCGTGGCCACTTTTAGGAGATGTCGAGACTTGTGCTCTCTAATCCCATTTTTTTGGGGAGAGTAGGTGCAAGAGCTTTCATGGAGAATTCCATGGGAGGAGAGGAAAGAGATGCATTTATTAGTAAAAAATTCACGTCCATTGTATGTATGAATTCTTTGGACATTTATCGAGCTGGTTTTTAATCAGGGAGAAGAAATTTGGCAGACAGGAAAAACTTTGACCTTTTGATTGCAAAAGAAAGACATAGGTGGCACGAGTATAATCATCTACCACTGTAAAAAAGAAAAGTGACCCATCGCGATGAGGGATATGATAAGGCCTCCAAAAATCTATATGGAGTACAGAGAATGCATTAGTAGCCCAAGATATACCAATTGGGAGAGATGCTTGCGATAGTTCGATATGTATGAGATATCACCCATGCTTATGCATGTGACTATAGCCTATTTCTCTCCAAATATTATATTCCTCTCATCCCATGACAAGCACATGCCAACTGAGTCAATTATGAGCATCAACATTGAGCATGAAGCAAGACTCCATAACCATAGCTGATGCATGCTCTCATTATAGTCAGTCCAGCGGGACGTGTATGTTCCTTTGGGAAAAAAGGGTACGTATTGCCTAATTTCATCAATTTTTTGCCTAAGCCCAAAGTACCAATAAAATATGAACTCAAATTATAAAAACCCTCTAGCGTCGTGAGGGTGCCGTCCCCACACAGTTGATGGGGAGCATACCTACCCGAACATTCTCCCACTTGATGAATACTCTACATGCTTCTTTAAAACCAACACAATTGTAGATCATTCAAACTTTTCTACACTTCCTCCCTTAAAAACAATGCACTATTCACCTATGTGTCAATTTTTTCCAATACTACAGTTTTTTGTTCCACTTTTTTAGCCAAGAATATAGCACTCTGGTTATGATACCCAATCTTACCTCCTCCTTGTGCAAAACAAAGCTCTTTACACAAGCTGTGCAGTTAGATCACTTCCTTAATAGCATGATTAAGGGCCATGTACTCTACCTTAGTTTTAGATAAAGCAAACGTGCTCGGTCTCTTGCTTAACCAACTCACGGCTCCGTTGAATAAAGAAACAACATATCCATTGATTGACCTCCTGCTATCGATGTAACCTCCCAAATCAGCATCTACAAGACACTTCAGTTATGTTGCTTAGTGTCCCTTTGAGCTTTTCATGCCTTCGTAGCACAGCACGAAGTTAAATGTACTGCAAAAATAACGAAGCACTTACTTTGCTGCCATCCTATACTCTTTCCTCAGAGTGGACATATATTTGTTCAATACTCCCTTTGCTTGGACAATATTTGGATGAGTACACACCATGGCATACGTCAAGCTCCTAATTGCACTAGCATATGAGACTGTTGACATCTCCCTATCTTCCACTTCAGTCTTAACTTGGAACTTGTAGCCATCAAAGTCTTTATAGGTTTAAAGTCAGCCATGTTGATCTTTTTCAACGCTTTCAACATAATTTTTCTGATTTGGTCACAACTTCCCATTCTCACGCTCTCCATGCCCAAGATGAAGTTTGTTGGACCGAAATCTTTTCTCTCAAACTGTTTTGTCAATAATCTTTTCACATTGGTAATCATTCTTGAACTATTTCCAACTAACAGCATATCATCAACATATAAGGTTAAAATAACAAAATCATTCTCGAACTTGCTCACGTGGACACAATAGTCAACATCACAATGAACAAAGCCAAGCTTCGAGACATATGAGTTGAACTTCTAGTACAATTTTATTGGAGATTGTTTCAGGCCATATAAAGACTTATACAGTTCACAAACAAAATCTTCTTTTCTTTAGACCACAAATCCTTCAGGTTACTTCAGGTAAATTTCCTTCTCAAAGTCACCATGGAGGAATACTGTCTTCACATCGAGTTGCTCTACCTTTAAATTGTATGCAACCACCGCGGATAAGATAAGTCTTATGGAATTCAATTTAGTAACGGGAGAAAAGATCTCACCATAATCGCCTCTCTCAGCGAGTATCTCCACAACTAAACGAGTTTTGTGTCATTTCATCTTCCCATATGTTAATATCTTTTTCTTGAACACCCACATGCGATCGAGACTCCACGTTCTGTTTTTATCGACTGAGTCCATTTCATCTTTCATGGCTTTTTCCCACTGTTCGGTATCCTCTACACCTCTTGCTTTCCCGACAATACTTAAATTATCACCTATAATAGTTAGATTAAAATTATCGTTACTAGCAAATAGGGTATACCTCTCAAGTGGCCTTCTCAACCATCTGGATCTTCTTAAGAGTGGTTCAAGTGGTGCTTCAATTTCAAATTTAGTTTCAGAATCTGCTATGTCATCCATCACATTGGCTCATTAGCTTCAGAATCTAAATTTTCTACTCCAACTTCTATAACCTCTGTCTCTTCCTTCAAACCAACATCTAACTCAACCAGCTATGTTTTTTCAAATCTTGTGAAACAATTTGATTTGTTGTAGATTCTCTAAATATCACATCCCTACTGTAGATGATACCTTTAGTATCAAGGTTCCACAGCCTATACCCTTTGACACCATCCTTGTACCCATCGAAGATGAACTTCTCTAATTTGCTTTCAAGCTTGTTCCTTCTTTCGGCATGTAGACATACACTTCACACCCAAACACCCTAACATGGGATATGTCTGGCTTCTTTCCAATCAGTGCCTCAAACGATGTCTAATCATGTAGGGCTGATGTAGGGGACTTGTTTCCCGAATAACACCTCGTAGCCATTGCTTCCGCCCAAAACTCAGTAAGTAAGCTTGCACCACTTATAACATACTCATTGTCTTCTCCATGAGAGACTGATGAAGCCTCTTTGCCACCCCATACTCCGTAGATGAATGGGGCATTGTTTTCTGGCTTGCAATGCCATTCGTCCCATACAGTTGATCAAATTTTTCTGAACAGAATTCTCTTCTATTGTCAATCTTAAAATTTTTGATTTTCTTATCAAACTAATTTTCCACCGTAGCTTTGAATTTCAAATACATCATCTTTCCTCTACAAGAAATATATCCACACGTATATGGAATAATCATGAGTAAAAGAAACATAATACCTTGATTTTCCACACGATGCTTGAAGTGTAGGACCAAACATGTCACTGTAGATCAAATCCAAAATTCCTTTAGCTTTTCTCCAATAAATTCAAAAGATACTCGATTCTGTCCATGTTGACGATGTTCACAAAATCCAAAACCCATAAAACAACTTGGGTTTCCATCCACCATCTTCTTTAAGATAAGGGTCATTAGCCATTTCTCACCAATATGACCCAATGTTCAATGTTATAGCATCGAAAGATCTCCTTCCACCTACTCTGTGATAGAAGTCTCGCACTAACAATTGTGCTTCTCAATAACTTCCACATATGATTTTGTAAGAATCAAAGAATGCATGAAGTCAGAATGAAAATTTTAGTTTTCAGAGTGTCATTGCAACTTTGTGATGATAACTAAAAATAGCAAATGAGCTTTTTATTTTCTAAAATGTTTTGTCAATCTAGATTAAAGTGCGATGAACGCTTTTCATAAAGAGACCGATTCTAGATTTGCAAAGTCAAAGAACAAGTAAAGGTCAAGCTGGAAGTCCAAAATCTAAAGACAAAAACGGAAAATTGAGGAGGATTGTGCCAACCAAAAAACATTCAGTTATTATGAAAAATTTTATGTGATCTATATCCAGATGCGATGAACAAATTTCATGAAACATGGACTCCAAAATCGCATAACACAAAATTACAAAAATTCGACAAACTGCCAATGAGATATCAATAGTACTTAAGATAAACAAATGTTCAAACAGTCAAATCCAAATCCAAATCCAGGGAAATCCCTTAAATCCAAAATAAATCAAAGGCTACTAACATGCACAAAAGTCAAGTCAAGTCAAGACATCACAAAAGTCAAGAGTTCAAAGTTTAAAATCAAATATGCACCACATTTCTCCCCCTTTTTGTCATCATTAAAAAGGTAGAGATGAAAAGAGAATAGAATTAAGATTGTTTGGGAACACGAACAAGCTGGAAATCTCCCATTCAATTTGGGATTTTACCTTTGGACAATCCCTTCCAATGGGTATATTGGAAGACGATTCTCGCTTTTTCAAATCCTCCTTCGGTTTATAATTCCAAAGCGCCACATCTTCACCCTTGGCATTTGCTTGAACTTGAAGAGCAAGGGCATGAACTTGATCATGCAAAGAAATCCTGTGTTCTTATTCTCTTCCCTAACTCCTTTGTTTTAAAGAGGTTTGACATCACAAAAGTCAAGAGTTCAAAGTTTAAAATCAAATATGCATTTTGCAAGTTGAAAAGAGAATAGAATTAAGATTGTTTGGAAACACGAACAAGCTGGAAATCTCCCATTGACCGGACAATCCCTTCCGGTTTTTCAAATCCTCCTTCGATTGCGCCACATCTTCACCCTTGGCATTTGCATCCCAAAGCATATATTTGACCCCGCATCTCCAAGAGAATATCAAGTATTCTGCGAAAGTCTGCTGAATTATCGGTTTAGTGCGGCACGCACGATCAGACGGAGTGTAGGTAGATGATGGCAAATCAGCATGGTCACGCAAATTGGGCGATGAAACATCATGTCCCTCCTCAGGAAATTGAGAGGCATAGATGTCCTCTGGATCTGCTGGAGAATGACTTATTCCTTCACTGGTGGCAGGGAATGAGGACGTTCCTCTTTTCTCAGGATCTCCCCCTGTTTCCATGCCTTCATGTGGAGAAAAGTGTTCCTCATGCTCTGCTTCCGCTTGATCTCCTCTCTCTTCCTCTTCTTCTTCCTCAATTCTTTCCTCCTCTGCATCTCTCTCCTCTGCTTCTTTCTCCAAATCTTCTCTCTCTCCAGTCCTCTGTTCTATCTCAGCCGTGTCTTTTTCCTGTCTCTCCGTTGTAGAATGACTCAAGTTCTTCAATGCCGTTGCAGAAATGGTGATATCATCCTCAATGATGAGAGCTATTATTTTCTTGGATGGAGCAACCATGGGCTCCTTCCCTTTTCGCTTTGCCGCCGAAGAGACTGAATGAGTCTTGACAGGGGTTTTCACTTTGAATTGCTCCAACGCCTTGTGGAGTTCCTTCAGACGCATTTTAGAGACCATTTTCAGTCCCACCACCATTTGATCGCACGTTCGAACACAAAGAATCCAAGGAGGCTGAACGTTAAAATGTCTGAATAACTTAGTCACAAGTGCTGGGTAAGGAAGTTGACCCTTGTCCTTCACCACTGCTCTGTACATGTGGAACATAATAGTGTGTGGAAGAGAGAACTTTTTACCAGCATTGATGGCGTACATCAACTTTGCCTCCGAGTTTGAAACATCGGTCTTTGAAGTTGATTTTGGTCTGAGATAGTTAATTACTATCTTGTGAAGCAAGATGTTGAACGCATTCATTCTCAAATAAGAAATCCTTCCTTCCGTCCTTCTATCCTGAACAAGCTCCAACGTTGCACGAGCGATAGACACACGATAGGTTGATATCTCCCTCTTTCAACCCCAATCACATCAGCCGGAGTATTCATGTCAACCACATAGTCCCGATCTCGAACACTTTGAAAGAAAACCTATTCGCATCCAAGAAACGAGATTCGAATAGAAGTAAGCGATAAGTTCAAGATAAGCCTCTGTAGTTTCAGAACAAAACTGTTCGAGTTGAAGAAGACTGAATTTTTCCCGCAAATTGACTTTCACATAATCAAGAAAATCAAAGTCCACCCTTCTAGGGTTTATCACGCCACACTTAAGCAACTTAGAGTACAGTTGCTTGTGTTCCTCCGATCGAAACAAGTCTGTCCTTTTGCTTCGGATTTTTGCCGCAACACCCATTCTCGATTTAAACTGACTATACATCCTATCATCGTCATTCCCATCTGGTTGACTCAGCCCTCCAACACGTGGATCACTTGGGATATTTGCCAATGCCTCTTCCGCCGACCCAGGCAAGGGCAATTCCCAATCGTTCCATTGTGCGTAAAAAGAAAGTTTCATTTCTAAACCCTTTGTCTTTCAGAAATTCATCAATGTAGTTCAACGGAGTACCACTCCTCTTCAAAGCACGATAAAGCTTGTAGGTAAAAGCGGGCTTAAGAGTTCTTACGGGTTCTGCGTCTTCGATGATTTCTTCCTCTTCTTGATGTGCAACATCCTGAGGTCTAGATGGAGGAGATGGACGCTGCTGAGAATGTTATGGGCTCTGCTTCTGTCTAGGAGATTCTTCTTCCTCAGTGAGATCAAAGTGCGTAGGCCCCTCACGCATTTGCTGTGGTCCCCCATTCGCGATCCTTGAAGACTTTCTTTGAGACAACATCTTTCACAGTCTTTGAGAGATTCCAAGCTTGTTTCCCAAGAAAGATGAAAACTTGTCGAGGATTAAACAAGAGAAGAAGACAGAAGTGGAAGATCGGTGCTCTCTTAGAGTTTTTATGAATAAAACGAAGAAGAACCGACGATATATAAAGCGATCGAAGCGAGGCATACGGAGCGTCGTGAAAAGGGAAATATAAAAATGCCTTTTAAAAATAACTGCCTTTTTTAAAAATTAGATAACTGTCATTTCAAAAATAACTTCTTTTTCGAAAAGAAAGGATTGCACTAATCACGAAAAATTGGGAAAATTACACCAATTAAATTTGGATAGATGATCGTACCTTTTCAAGATTTGAACGGGAGATAAATTTCTAAAATCGAAATAACTTACGGTCGTAGATCTTGATTGTCTCGAGTCGAGTGCCTTTAGACTTTCGAGTCCTAAGTCTGAACTTCTTCAGACTTTAAGATATTTAGTCTGGAACGAATAACTTCAAATTGATTTTTCTCCAAAGGCTTTGTAAATATATCCGCCAGTTGATTCTTTGAGTCAATAAACTGAATCAAAACTTCTCAATTTTGAACATGATCTCTAATGAAATGATGTCGAATCTCTATATGTTTTGCTCTTGAGTGAAGAATTGGATTCTTGGTGAGATTGATTGCGCCGGTGTTGTCACATTTGATTTCAGTGCATGAATCTTCAATTCCAAAGTCTCTTAGCTGTTGTTTTATCCACAGAATTTGTGAACAACAACTTCCAAGAGCTACATACTCTGCTTCTGCCATAGAAAGAGCTACTGTACTTTGCTTCCTTGAAAACCAAGAAACTGTCATGCTTCCAAGTAGTTGATAGGTGCCCGAGGTGCTCTTTCTATCAACTCTGCAACCGGCTAGGTCAAGGCTCGAGTATCCAAGAAGAGTGAAGTCTCCTTCTTTAGGATACCGAGACCCAAGTTTGAAGTTGAGGCAATGTATTTGATAATACGCTTTGCAGCACTTAAATGAGATTCTTTAGGATCTGATTGAAATCTGCACAAATACAAACACTAAACAAAATGTCGGGTCTAGAAGCGAGTTAGATAAAGAAGTGAACCAATGATACTCCTGTATAGCTTCTGGTCAACTTTATTTCCTTCTTCATCCTTGTCCATCTTCAAAGAACTTGACATTGGTAGATCAGTCTTTTTGCAATTTTCTAGTCCAAACTTTTTGACAAGTTCTTTAGCATATTTTTCTTGATGAATAAAAATTCCTTCCTTCAGTTGTTTAACTTGAAGCCCGAGAAAGAAAGTTAGTTCACCCATCATGCTCATTTCAAACTCATCCTACATAGACTTAGAAAATTTCTTGCACAGATTTTCATTAGAAGATCCAAAAATGATATCATCAACATAAATTTGAACAAGTAGAAAAATTTTGTTTTTTCTTTTGATAAACAATGTAGTATCGACTTTACCTTTGACAAAGCCATTTTGAATTAAAAACTTACTTAGTCTGTCGTACCAAGCTCGAGGTGCTTGATTTAAACCATATAGAGCCTTTTTCAGTCTGAATACAGAGTCTGGTTTTCTTGAGTCTTCAAAATCAGGTGGTTGTTCCACATAGACTTCCTCTTGGATAAATCCATTTAGGAAAGCACTTTTGACGTCCATTTGGAATAACCTGAAATTCTTATGACAAGCAAAAGCAAGTAATAATCTAATTGCTTCTAACCTTACTACTGGTGCGTAAGTCTCATCATAGTCTATCCCTTCTTCTTGCGTATATCCCTTGGCCAAGTCTTGCTTTATTTCTTACGACTTTACCTTTCTCGTTCATCTTGTTCCTGAAAACCCATTTAGCTCCAATGATGGATTTACCTTTAGGTTTAGGAGTCAATTCCCAGGCATTATTAATGCTGGATTGCCTGAGTTCTTCTTGCATAGCTTCAATCCAGCTTTCATCAGTTAAAGCTTCTTCTATGCTCTTGGGTTCTATTTCAGAAATAAGAGCCACAACACTAGACTCTTCGCGCCTTTTGGATCTTGTGCAAATTCCTTCATTAATATCACCAATAATGAGATCTTTGGGATGACTGGACTTATGCTTCTGGTTGCTGGTTGATTTGTCAGACTGTTGATCTTTTTCCTCATTTGAATCTTCGTTGATCATTTGTTGTTCGTCTTCTGAAGGTTGAACTGCTTCTGGAGATTTAGACTTTGTAGAGTCCGGAGCGGGTTCGGATTCTTCAAGATGAGTATGAATAGATTGATTTTGCATAAAGTCTTGAAATTTGACATTCATTGATTCCTCCACGATTGAGTCTTCTTGTTGTAAACTCGTAAGCTTTGCTTGTGATAGAATATCCAAGGAAAATACCTTCATCTGATTTTTCTTCAAACTTACCAACCCAATCATTTGCATTTTTCAATATAAAACATTTACATCCAAACACATGAAAATATGAAATAATGGGCTTCTTTCCTTTGAATAACTCGTATGGAGTTTTTTCCAGAATAGGCCTTAGAAAGACTCTGTTAATAATATAACATGCTGTAGAAACTGCTTCAGCCCAAAACGTGAAGAGATGTTACTTTCAATTAGAAGAGTTCTAGCTATTTCTTGAAGCGACCTATTCTTTCTTTCCACGACTCTATTTTGCTCTGGAGTATATGGAGAAGAGAACATATGCTGAAAACCATATTCATCACAGAATTTTGTAAAATCTTGATTTTCAAATTCACCTCCATGGTCTGTCCGTATACTTGAAATAACATCCCATTTCTCATTTTGGATCTTTTTAGTAAACTTTGTAAAATAAGTAAAGGTTTCAGACTTACTTGCCAGGAAATATACCCAAGTGAATCGTGAATAATCATCCACAATCACTAAACAGTATTTCTTACCTCCAATGCTTTGAGTTCTGGTTGGTCCAAAAAGATCCATATGCAAGAGCTGCAGTACACGATTAGTAGAAACTTGATTTATTGGTTTGAATCAGTTTCTTACCTGTTTTCCCAACACACATGGTGTGCATAGATCAGACTTTAGGTATGACAGATTGGGTAGACCACAAACAAGCCTCTTTGCTGAAATTTTGGCTATTTGCTTCATGTTGATGTGCCTAAGTTTTCTGTGCCATAAGTTTGCTTCTTCTTGAATTGAGATTAGACATTGGGTTTCATCTGGTTTGACATCCAAGAGGTAGATATTTCCATGTCTTCGACCCGTGAAAGACTGAGAGGAGTCTTTACTGGTTCCTGAACATATTCCCTCTTGAAAATTTATTTTGAAACCGATGTCGCACAGCTGATTGATACTTAGCAAATTGTAGTTGAGTCCTTTCACTAAGGACACATTACAGATCGTGAGACTTCCAATCTTTACGATTCCGTATCCCACAATTCTTCCTTTGTTGTTTCCTCCAAATGAAACTTTTCCACCATTAACTTGAACAAGCTTTATGAAGCAATTTGAATCTCATGTCATATGCCTTGAGCATCCACTATCCATGTACCATTTAACCTTTTTCTTGATAGTGACCTACATTTAGAAAAGAGACTCAAGCTTTCTTTGGTACCCAAATTTTCTTGGGTCCATTGGTGTTAGTGTAATATACAGTCTTTGCCCATACCTTCTTAACATGTTTCCAAACCATAGGACATCTTTCTCAAAATGATCTGAGCTATTGCACTTAGTACATTTAAGAGCACCTTTGCGACCTCTTTTGGTTTTACGAAAACTTTTTGGAAATGATTTTTGTAAGCATCTCTTGTAGGTCTTTGCTTAATTCTTTCCTTTACTTTATGAAAATCAATTAGAGGAATAGTTTCAGCGAGTCATTCCTAAACCCGATTTGTTGAAATAAGGTCTTTGTCTTTGAAAGAATTTTCTCAAGTTTCTCGATCCTATAGAAAATCTTTTAGAAATACTTGAGATATCATTTTTCAGGAATGCATTTTCTTTTGAAAGATTGTCTTCATTTTCTTTCAAAGTAGTGACACTTTTGTCTAAACTTTTGACTTTTTCTTTCCAAACATTTTCTGTTGCTTTAGTGCAGAATTTTCTCTTTTAAGTTCGGAAATCCTTTTAAGAGAGGTTTTGAGACTAAGACACAATTCATCAATGTATCTAGAGACTTTAGTAGGGATTTTCAAATTACTTACCTCGATTTCATTGTCTGAATCTGAGTCTGTCTCGGAGTCTGAATCTGAGTCTGATTGTGCCATGAGACAAATATTGGCATAATCATCATCACTTTCTTCACATTCTATATCACTCCAAGTTTCTGCTTTGAGTGCCTTTCGATATTTCTCAGCTTTTCCTTTCTTTTTCCTCAGAGGGGGACAGTTGGGTCTGATGTGTCCCTTTTTCTTACATTCAAAACAGACTACATCTCTATTGGATTCATTATCCTCAACAGACTTAGTCTGTTGCTTTTGAAAACTTTGTTTCTTTGGATTGAATCTTCTCCCCTTTCTGTTTAGCTTTCTGAATCTTCTTATCATGAGAGCAAGCTCTTCATCATCCATATCGTCTTCAAAATCTGTGACATCATAATCATCATTAGATTTTAATGCAATGGATTTCTTACCTTTAGGATCTTCATCTTCATTGATTCGCTCCACTTCATAAGACTGAAGAGTCCCAACCAATTCATCGATAGAAAGTGGCATAATTCTTTGTGTCTCCCTTATTGAGATCTTTATGTGATTCCAATCCTTGGAGAGTCCACGCAGTAGCTTGTTTACTTTCATGGGATCATGGTTGACCTTGATTTTCAAGACCATTC
The DNA here is from genome assembly GCA_017140595.1 of Eucalyptus curtisii. Taxonomy (NCBI): domain Eukaryota; kingdom Viridiplantae; phylum Streptophyta; class Magnoliopsida; order Myrtales; family Myrtaceae; genus Eucalyptus; species Eucalyptus curtisii. Next base: position 10,240,746 of record CM029498.1, read on the forward strand.
ACGATTTCGTAAAACGACTAAACATGTCGTTGATAGATTCTCCGATTTCATTTTGAATGCTTCGTATTGACCGAGTAGAATGTTGATTCTGATTTCTTTCACTCGATCGGTTCCTTCATAGGTGATGTGTAATCTATCCCGGACTTCTTTAGCTGTATCACAAGAAGATATTCTGTTATATTCAGTAGGTGATAATACACAATATAAAGAATAAATTGCTTTTGCATCAAGAGCTTGTCTCTTGGTTATCTCTTCTTGAGTCATTTCGCTAGACTCAACGGCTTCTTTTCCTCTTTCTGAGACAGGTGCAGCTTTAAGAATGATTCCTTTGTCTACCACATCCCATTCCAGAGGATCCTTTGATCTTAGAAATGCCTTCATCTTGTTTTTCCATATGTTGTATTCATTTCCATCAAAATAAGGCGGTCTGGTATTGCTTTACCCTTCAACCAATCCTGGAGCCAACATACTAGCCATGGATCTTTAACTCTGAAGTAAAACACTTCAACTTAAGTGAGTACACAAGCTCTGATACCAATTGTGAAAGCTAGTATGAGCACCTAGAGGGGGGTGAATAGGTGCAAAAACAAATTTCCCTTAGTGAAGTATGCAACTCAAATCAGCAATAGATTATGAAAAGGAAATTCGTCTCTTGTAAACAAAACGAGTTAGGATCAAAGTAAAAGAGCATAGGGAAGAGAATATGAACACATAATTTATAGTGGTTCGGGTTAATCCAAGCCTACGTCCACTCTTCCGCACTGACAGCCCACCGGTTGGATTTCACTATGAACAAAAGAGTTGTTACAGTAAAGCTCTTCCTTGATTTCACAGTGTAGAGACTCTACTACACTTCCTCAAGGTCTCTCAAAGATATAGACACTCTTTTGTATACAAGATTTCGCTCAATAGTTTAATTGACTAAGAACAAGGAGCTTCAGACTTTGGAATTCTTCTATCGCGCACACCTCGAACAACTGGAACGTCTTCCTTATATACTCTTTTATGCCATCATACCCGTTGGCACTTACCAAAGGAATTCTTCCAATCTACCTATTGGACAGAATCAATTAGGAAGATCTTCGAGCTATTTAAGGAACATGATGATAGCCCATCAATCCTGCTCGCCCATACAATCAGGATTTAGGTTTCCATAAGTAGATCCTTCCAAGTATACTTCGCCAATCAACGGATTCAAAATCCCTAAATCAATCTTGATTTGAATAATGGATTTCGACATGCTATATCCAGCCAAGAGATCTTCTCAAGTCGATAAAGTCAAATCCTTAACGAAACATCCAGTTCTGGATAAGCCTTCTTCGACGGTCTAGAAACTGTCAATGAGGATAGACTTTGATTCTTGAGTCTAGCAGTCCGGAGTCTTCAGACTTTGATGGAAGAGTCTGCAAGTCTTCAGACTAGACTAATGGAAACGTTTTGTCAACTTCAAAACATTCAAGGAAGTTTTCTCCAACAATATTTTCCTGAAGAGTAATAGGGCAATTTTTGCTGAATAGCATACTTGATTTGTTGCAATTGACTAGCTGTCCTATAGCCAAACAATACAAGTTTAGAATGTTGGCTAGGTTCTGGCATTCTTGAACACAACCATTAAGGAAAAATATCGCGTCATTAGCAAAAATGAGATGAGACGGGGTAGGACACCATCTATTTAACCGGATGCCTTTAAGATGTCCTATACTGACTGCTTGTGTAATAAGAGTTCATAAAATATTAGCCAGCAGGATAAAAATATAAGGCGATAACGGGTCACCCTGATGGAGGCCACGAGAAGGATAAAAATAAGGCAACTGCTCATCATTAAACTTTACGATGTAAGCTATTGTGGTGATACACCACATAATCCAGCGAACCCATCGTTGATGGAAACCCAATTTCAGGAGGTAATCTTGTAAGAAATCCCATTCCACTCTGTCATACGCCTTTGTCATGTCCGTTTTGAGAATTGCACTGAATTTTTGCCTCTTTCTCGATTTAAAATGATGAAGAACCTCCTGGACGATAAGAATATTATTCTGTATTTGTCGTCCCTTCATAAAAGATGACTGCTCTTTAGAGATCAGAACATTCAACCACGGTTTGAGTCGGTTAGCAAGTACCTTAGAGATGATTTTGTATGCAAAATTGCATAGGCTGATTGGGCGATATTGCTCAAGCTGTTCAAGTTGAGGGGTCTTAGGAATAAGCGTGATAATAGTCTGATTAATCCGAGTAGGAATTACCCCCGACATCAAGAAATTCTGAACTAGAAGGAAAATGTCTTCTTTAACAATGTCCAGTGTGTTTGATAAAATAAGCCGCTCAAACCATCAGGCCCGGTTGCTTTGGTAGTACCCATCTGAAAGGTTGCTTGCCGAACCTCTTCCATCGTGAGAGAAGCAATCAGCTGGTCATTCATTTCACGGGTTACCATTTGGTCGCATTGATCAAGCAAAGGTGCATAGTACCGATAACCAGCAGTTGTATATAACCGCGAAAAATAAGTAGTCATCATGTCTTGAAGAGTAGGTTGATCACGAATCCATTGCTGATCATCTGTTCGCAACATGGTAATTCGGTTGCGCTGCCTTCTCTGAATAGTAGATGCATGGAAAAAAACGTATATTTTTGTCACCCCATTTCAGCCATTGAATTATGGATCATAAAACCCAGTATTGTTCTTCTGGATGAAATCCTAGCCTTTGGTTTGATCTAAAGACTCTAAATGAGTTTTCCTAAGCAAGCAATCTTCTCATCGGCTTAATTGTGATCACTTGGATAGATGACTTGTCATCTTGGATAGCCAAGTTAAAGGAATAAATGAATGGTCAAGATTGCCTCTTCATTGGTTGACTAACCAAGGCTTTTTAGTAATTTCATTGTTCAAGGGCATTTTCGTAATTTCACACTCCATACATTTTTGTAATTTCATGCATAAGGGATATGGGTTAGTTGGCAAAGAGGATGGCCAACTCATGGTGGCCGCTAGCTACCAAAAATTGGCTGGGAAATGGTTGGAACTTGTCGGAGGCCGCTCAGACCGGTCTAAACTGGTTCGACTAGTCTCTATTTCAAACTTTTATGCAAATTGTAAGGAAGTTCTGTCAAATTGAAAGAGAATTGGGCTAAATTGAAAATAACTAATTTAAATTTTCCCAAATTAAATCAATCGAACATTTTATCAACACCTCAATTGACTTAAATTGGCCTAATCACCTCATGAATAGCATCAATTGCGCTCGGATTTAATGGGTACACAAATTCTAGATTTTCTAATCCATTAGCGCATTTATGCAATTTCCACTCCCAATCACCAAATTGATCGCAATCGAATTCAATTTGATATAATAAAATATCAATTCGTCTGATCAATTGAATTTGAGGTGACCTAATGAATTCAAATTGACGTTTACATGATTGTACAAATTAGACACCAAAATGAAATTGAGGTCCAATGATCAAATTGAACACCAATTTATCAAATTGAACACTAGTTTAGAATGGGTCGACTTGAATTGCATCAATTGAAGCACATTAGCTTGAATTTTCAATGTTCAAGTAAGCTAAATTTATCAAATTGAAATACTCCCATTTGAATTTGACAAAATTGATTCTAGATCTGGATTGTCACTAAGAAAATGAGCCCATTAAGAGTGAAATTATCCAAACTATGAAGAACTAAATGGGATCCCTAATTAGGGCTAAAAATTGGGGTTGCCAAGATTTATCGTCTAGGGTGTATTTGATAATCATTATGTTCCCGGAAATTTTTATGCTTAGAAATGTTATTTTATTTTATTTTATTTTATTTTGTTCTCTGGATGAGATTCTGAGCAAGTGAAGGTGTTTGGTAATTACTCAAAATTTCTATTTCCGAATAGAAATGTGTTTGATACGACTCTTAAATTTTTTTTTTTGTTTCTTTTAATTTTTAATATTTTTATTATATTTTTCTTTTTTTTATCTTTTTCGATTTTCTTCTTCCTTTTCTCTTCTCCTTCCTCCTTCCTCACCCAGCCGATCTTCTCCTTCCTCATGTGTTTGGTACCCCATGAGATTTAATCGGAGGCATGCGTTGATGATATGTTAGTGAAGAGTAAAATCGCGGGGGAACATTTCTATTACTTAGGAAGTACCACATGAGATTTAATCGGGGAAAAATGAATTTTAGGAGTCACACTTTGTACCACGAGCTACTTGGATATGATCAAATCTCTAACTCCTCAAGAAGTGTGGCTAGGTGTTGCTAATTATTTGGCTCTTAAGATATTTTGTTGCCATGTTATATTTGAGTTAGTGATGGCTAGCTCAATGGAAAGGTGAAAAAAAGTCCACATTTAAGCTATTCACATTGTGGACAGGGATAACAGTTGCGGTACATAGAATTAAATTCACAAGTTGTCAGCAAAAAAAATAAATCAACGAGTCTCTAGTGCTTGTGGGTATGACATGAAGGAGTCTTGCAAAGGCGAAGGACTTCCGTTCTTGGCCATACAAAAGAAAACGAGCGGGATCAAGAAGTGGTTAGAAAAATGGAAAATCAAATCAAATAGAAAAACCTCTGTTGAAGGACCCATCCTTATTTATAAATCTCGCACGTATTAAATCAACGCTCTTATCAAGTTTCCACGTTAACTTTCACAAAACTACGTACTTCTAATCCAAGGCATTCTTGTTCAATGCGGATATATATGGGCTTTTGACCTTTCCGTGAGCACTAGAAGAACTCATCCTTATTTATACATCTTGGATTTGTTACCTGTGTTGATAAAAGAGGGAATCTGCACGTCTATGGGCACGTGCATGTGCATGTTATCTACTTTTATATGCCTAGTCACCGGCTGACGAGAGAAACAGATGTTATCTTAGTTGAATATTAGTGCAGAAACAAAATTCTTTTCATCCGGACCTAGTAGCTGAATTCGACTAACTTATCAAAGTTACTGAAATGAATACCCTGCTCGGCTTGGAAATATTTTGCCAGCGAAAAAGAAGAATGACTAATGTTAGAGTGTTTTGTTAACTTTTTAGACTTAAACAATGCCAGAGTGTTTTGTTAACTTTATAGACTTAAACAATGCCAGTCCAAAGGACACATTCCTTTTGCCTATCGCCGAGCTACGGATAGAATGGATATTCCGGCAGCAATCAATACAAGAATGGATCCAAATGGTGGAGAGGAAACGACAGCCTTTATAATTTCCAGGGGAATAGTCCGATACAAAGTTATACATTTTAGGTTCAAAGAAAGCGGGCGCAACGTTCACGATTTCCTCCCTGGGGACTTTGTTCAACTATATCATCGAATGTTATGTGGACGATTCGGCGGTCAAAACTAAAGACGGGGGCGATCACCTAAATGATCTCTAGCAAAAGATTTCGGAGCTTGTGGACCAATGCCGTCTCGACAATTAATTATGTGAGTTCCATGTTGGATAAATTAATTATTAGATCATACAACATTTTTTCCCACTGCACCAGCAAAGACAATTTTTCACGCAGAAACTGTATTTGGACTTTCGAGACAATAGAGAATACGTAATTATATAATTGCATATACTTGAAGTTCATCTGTATACATTTCTTTTCTATGACATACTCAGGTATTATTATGCTTTTCTTTGGGGAAGATTGAAGGATATGTAATCTCCAGTAGGTGTGTATCATCAAAGATCTCAAGTGCACAAATTTATAAAAGCAGATGTTGGATGTATCTAAGAATTAAGGGACTTCTTCACGAATTTTACTCTCCTAGCTTTTCTCTTCAGTATTTTTTTTTCCCGCTTGTGCATTCCCATTTCTCTTCCTCATTTACTCCCACCTATTCACTAGCATCATACTCATTGCGACTAAATGACTGGCAAATATAAAAATGATCTGACACTTAAGAATTATATAGAATCATATATAAAAAGAAATGGATGAAAGATATTTCCAATCGTATGACAGCCCGTACACTTTAAACCTACGAGTTTAAAAGCTGTGATCATTGAAAACAAAGAAACTCCAAACATATTCAATGTGGGATCCAAGAAACACTTCTATATATCTTTATTTCTTAATCTCCGGACGACCAGGAAACAAGAAAACACTATTATCAATCTTGAAGTTGAAGAACCATATCCAAGAAACAATTATTCTCCCAACTACATAAGTATACCATTCTTACAACCTTATTCAATAAAACCCAGACCCCACTATGCTTCTTTTAACGTTCGGATGCCCATAAAAGCAAACGTATACTCGATTTTAGAGGAGAAGATCGTTACGTCATTAAGTCCATGGCTTCTATGATGAGCGCATCACGCTCATATTCAGCCCGGGTGATCTCTTCTCGAATTTCCCGCATTCTGGCTTGCGTCGCTGCCTTGTGGGCTGCCTGGGTGATGTCTTCTCGAATTTCCTGCACTCTGGCTGGCGTCGCTGCCATGTGGGCTTCCGGGTGATTGATATTCTCGGCCCGCCTATCACGCAAAAAAGCATTCACGATAGTGTCGTGCTCCGATCTGAGACGCCTTATCCTCCTCTCCACTTCGTCAAGCTCCCGGAAAACAACTTGCACAGTCCTTGACATTTTCTCTCCCTCTCTCAGTCTCTCTAAGTGTTTTCCTGGTTCAAGATAAGAAGGCAGAAGCAAGAATCAGTTTGAGATGGTTACCAGGAACTTTCCCCTCAGACTTCAAGGATGGACCTTATTTATACTTGCGGTCACTTAAATGATTACGGGAAACTTCAAAACCAATAGAAAAATAAAACATTATTCCGCTAGAAATATTACGTAATATTTGTTGCATAGTTGACCGACTACATATTATAGCCAACTAGAAAAAGAAAACATTATTCCACTCGAAATTTCGTGAATGGACCTTATTTAGAGAGAGCTGTGATGAGCACTACAATTAGATGGACATAAGTCCTGTGGGAGACGTTTAATGGGGAAGAAGCGTTTTCGAATGGGGCTGCAATTTTAGAGCCTTCTTATTCCGGAGTAGATGTTGAAAATTAAGAGAGAAACCGACCAACTCAGAAGTCGCAATTTTTTGGGTCTTTTGTATGCTGGATTGGGGTTTCTGAGAGTGGATTCATGTGATTTTCTTTTTTCTTTGGTGGAATGGATTCATGTGATTGAGGAGCAATGTTCTGGAGAGAGGAACAGAGAATTAACTGAGAAAACCCTCAAGAAATTATATTCATCTTTTTCGAGCTGCAACCCTCATGTAGAATTTTTCTCGACTATGGTTCATGCCATGTTCGCTTTGGACCTTCCGAATGTCCCAATCCCATGTTAAAGCTGAAATTTGGTCGACGTGGGAAGTTGAGAGGTTTTATTCATTTGCCTTTTTTCTGAGATGCAACCTTCTTGTTTGATTTTTGCCGACTATGGTTCATGTCATGTTCGCTTTGGACCTTCAAAAGGATAAATCTTTAGGTTACACGTCAAGTATGCTATTAAGGTCGGGATGTGGTTAGAAAAAATAAAAATCAAATCAAATCAAATCAAATCAAATCAAAAAACCCGCGTTGAAGAACCCATCCCTATATATACATCTAGCATTTATTAAATCAACTCTATTAATAAGTTTCCGCGTGAAAGTTCATCCCCATTTATACACCTTGCATTTATTAAATCAACTCTCTTAGTAGGTTTCCATGTGAAAATTCATCCCCATTTATACACCTTGCATTTATTAAATCAACTCTCTGACTATGTCTTCACGTTAACTTTGACAACACTATCAAGGGCAAACGTTTCAAATATGATCAGCGGCATCTTCTCCCCGTTTGCTTTTTGGGTTGAGGGTTGCTTAAATAAGGAGCATCGGATGTTCTTCGGGAGCCCCGCGTAGCTCAATGCAGAAAGTGTGACGCCAGATCTTTTCCATATCGTCCCAATTGCTGGCAATTCCACTCTCCATAGGGTACTTCAAAGTAAGCATGCCCCTTTTAGATTGGGCATCATCTCCAACATAAGCAACCCTGTGGCCCATACTAACCATGTCAGCGGGGTGCCTCGATCGACAAACCATACTAGGGAAGACAACCCTTGGAGCATCATCTCCAGCAAAACCAGCCTGTCAAATTCAGGTTATTACGTGAGCACAGATACCACCATGCCCTCGAGGAAAGCCCATAGCAATGGACCGGTGCATCAATATTCTCACCTTAACCATGCCAAATCCATTATCAACACCAAGAGGCTGAATGTCTTCGGCATCTGCCATCTCCTTATGCTAATCAAAGGAAAAACTCTAAATGATTAATACAGGTAAATTTCAATGTCCAAGTAAGATCCACGTAGGTAAGTTCTAATGGATCCTCGATTACGTTTAATCATAGAAATATCTTAGGGATAATACATAGCTGTATAGTGAACTGCACTCAACGATCCAACAAGAATAGAGCTTTTGTGGAGATACCAAGATAAATCAGGAGATCTAAGCCCAAAACCAAGAACAAAGATACCTTTAGTAGCTTTTAATTTCAGAAAAATTAAAGCCTTAAGGATATATTTTCAATTACGCAGGCTCCATCCCTCACTATCCAACAGCAAAACAATGAAATGCTAATTCCAAATAATACACTGGCCAGGAAAAAGAAAATCAAGAATTTTTGAAGAAATTCTTTAATTACCATAACGATATGGGAAAAAAGGATAACAGAGAGTGACGGAAATCTTAAAGATATTCACGAACTTTTCAACCCATTACGACCATGCTTTAATTGTTGATCACGCTTTAACTCGAAACACCACAGCAGCTCGCACACCAACTATGCATCTATTCATGAAAGGAATCTCCTCTCGATGCCTTGAAACAGATTAAGCTGAATCATCCCCAATTTCCTCTCTTGGTCTCGCACAATCCGTTGATTTTGGGAAAGCTCCACACGCGTTCAATGGCGAACCGCCTAAATCAGCTCCTAAGCCTCCAAAATTCGACGGGTAACATGGCCGTGCATCGATCAAAACAGACGAGGGAACGAAACCCAACTTCTTTTTCTTTTTTTTTTTTTTTGTCAAACCGTAATTTTTATATAGAGGGACCAAACCGATTACAACCCGCAGCAATCGCATCAGCGTAAACAAGTTCTAACAGAGGGGGAGGGGGAAAGACAGCCCAATTACTTCACGTGGAATTTACCCTATGGGCCTTCGCAGCCCAATCAGCAGCAGCATTCGCCTCATGAGGACAGAAGGAGAGGGAAAGATGGGAAAAAACGAAAGCAGGAAGGCAGCTTCGGAGAAGGGGCTCCGTTCTTCCCATGGCGGCGGGCGCTGACCCTTCAGTGTCTCGACGAGGGTCTGGCAATCTGATTCAAGAATCAACGCAGCATGAGAGAGGCCTTGATCGAGCAAATGCCGGAGAACAAGCGAGCAAGCGTGGATCTCCGCCTGCAGAGCCGAGAATGCAGCAAAGCTATCTGAGAAGCCACCGGTAAGTTGTCCCTGCGAATCACGATACACACAAGCCATAGTCCCTTCCCTGCTTCCCGGTTGATAAGATCCATCGATATTGACTTTTAAAACCCCCGGATCTGGGGGTCTCCATAAGGCTCCGTTGTTCTGAAATAGAGTGTCTTTGTAGGTGGAAGAACGAGCAACAATGTAGCCACATGAGATTGAAGCAATGCTTCTTCAGCCACATGATGCGGATCGGGATTTTTTCGTCCAATAAACGCATTTCGAGCCTTCTAGATGTGCCAAAGGACAGTGGCGATCACTGGCAGACCAGGTAAGGGTTTCTGATCCCGAGCATGTTCTACGATCCAGTCTGTGATATGATGTATATGCTGAGTTTGAATGGGGAGGTTAATCTGGGGATGACTCCAAACACGCAAAACCCATGGACAGAACAGGAACAAATGTTCCAAGGTTTCCAGGGTGTCTTGATCGCAAATAGGACAGTGTGGATTCTCAATGATATGTCTATAATGCAGATTCGCTCTTGTCGCTAAACCATTTTGGCACAGTAACCAGAAAAAATGTCGTACCTTAGGAGCAGTGTGCATTTTCCACAATTTTTGCCATAGCCAAGGTGGGTCTTGATGTGAGGTTGAGGGTGCGCTAGTGAGTTTATTCTCTGCTGAATGTTTGATGTTGTGATATGCTGATTTCTCTATATAGTCACCATGAGTTGTAGCAGTCCAAATAAGTTTATCCATGGCAAATCTGGGTCGTACCGGAATAGATGTAATCTGGTGAACTACCTGGGAGTCAAAAAATCTATGTAGTAGAGAGTACTTCCATGTACTGGTGGTGTGATCAATAAGATCAGACACTAAAGTGGGCTCTTCTCGTTGAGGAGGTCCAGTTAATTTGCCAATAGGTAACCACCTATCTTCCCTGATTCTGATGGAACTCCCATCTCCTACTGACCAGTAGACATATGGAAGAATAGCATCACGTCCACTCAAAAGGCTCTGCCAGCCCCATGACGGGCGAGAGCCTTTTTCTGCCTCATCAAACCGTGTGGTAGGAAAATATAATCCCTTAAAGACTTTACCCCACAAGGTGGACGGCTGAAGAAGTAGGCGCCAAGCTTGCTTACCAAGCATGGCCAAGTTAAAACTGAGTAGATCCCGAAACTCTAAACCACCAGTTGCCTTTTTCTGTTTGAGTACCTCCCAATTTTGCCAATGGATACATGTTCGTTGTCTATCATTCTGCCACCAAAATCTTGCGATTCTCTGTTCAATAGATTTACAAAGAGAAATAGGTAGTCAAAATATTGACATGGCATACTATGGTATGGATTGTACTACAGCCTTTGACATGATTTCTTTCCCCGCCTTTGAGAAAAGATTTTCCTTCCACCCTTCTTCGAATTATATATAAAAGGGTCAAATTCCATTCGATTTACCTTTTCATTCTCTGATTCAGAACCGAACGATAAAATCCAAAACATAAGCAGGAGACAAGCTTTAGTTCAGAGTTCAGGCACGCCCAACGACATAATCGTTTGAGTGTCATCCACGGTAAGAAAGGTTCTAGATTCTTACATGTTATATTATTAAAGATTCGTGACAGTATACCATTTATTCGCGTGTTATCTTAGGTTTTAAAATTATTACAAAGCGAAAGTTAATGGAAAAAATTAATAAATATTTCATAGGCGGCATTCTTAGAAAAGTGTACGTGTCCAGTGACCAATTTCTAGAGCAGCAAAAAAAAAAAAAATTAACACCCCAATAGAGGAAACATAATATTGATATTCGAACAAAAATATGAAGCTGAATAAAATGAAAATACTCGGACAAAACTTTCAGTTGAGAATAGGAAGAATTAAATAAGTCCCGCCAGAATTGTATTAATATATATCTGGGATAAGTACATTGAAAATTTTTAAACTTGTCAAGAAAATATAATTTAATTTTAAAACTTTCAAAAAGTATAATCAACTCTTAAAACTTGTCACGGCTATATAATCAAGTTGTAAAAGTATCCAAAAGTATAATCAAGTTTTAAAACTTATCACAAAAATGCAACCGAATCATAAAATTTCAAAAGGTGCAGTTAATGAAACAACTTGATTCAATCAATTTGACAAATTTTATAACTCGATAGCACTTTTTGAAAGTTTTATGCATCGACTGCACTTTCGTGGCAAGTTTACGACTTAATTGCACTTCTTAAAAGTTTTATAATTCGATTGCACATTCGCGATAAGTTTTAGGACTCCCAATATGCTTGTTTCCACATATTTTTAGGTTCATTTCATATTGCGAGACAAAAAGTAAATAACTTTGGAGTTTTTGTAGAACATCTTCAAGTGGTTAAATTAACTTAAGAAAAGGTTTGTTTTTCGTACAACCATTCCAACTTATGCTTAGATAATTGTAATAAAATCACCAAAACATATCAATGAGAATATAGGAAACACGAGATTGATATTCAAACAAAAATGTGAAGCTGAATAAAAGGAAAATACTCACGCAAAACTTTCAGCAGAGAATAGTAAGAATTAAATAATTCCCTCCGAGATTATATTAATACATATCCGAGATAAGTACATTCAAAGTTTTTAAACTTGTCAAGAAAGTACAATTACATTTAAAACTTTCAAAAAGTGTAATCAAGTCTTAAAACTTATCGCGGATGTATAATCAAATCGTAAAAGTTTCCAAAAGTGTAATTAAGTTTTAAAATTTATCACGAAAAAGCGATTGAATCATAATTCAAAAAGTGCAGTTAATGGAAGGACTCAATTCGATCAATTTGATAAGTTTTATAACTCCATTATACTTTTTGAAAGTTTTATACCTCGACTGCACTTTCGCGATAAGTTTTAGGACCCCAATACGCTTATTTCTACATATTTTCATACTCATTTCATATTGCGAGACAAAATCAATGATATTTAAATAATGAAAGAAATAACTTTGGAGATTTTATAGTACATTTTCAAGTGGCTAAATTGACTTAAGAAAAGGCTTGTTTTTCGTACAACAATTCCAACTTATGCTTAGATAATTGTAGTAAAATCACCAAAACATATCAATCTAATTAGCTAGATCATCAACACACACTTGGAATCCAAGGGAGACATTTAACGAACGAGATCAATAGGGAAATTCGCATTAGCAATTCATACACGGGGCACGACAGTTATAAATGCTAACTCAACAATTTTGGACATATTTTGAATTGAAATTTGATTGAATTATCATAAATTTTCGTTGGAAATTAGGATTAAAAGCAAAAGGACTAGCGATGAGATCCCCAAGGGTAAAAACATGTAATTTCTCATGCTGTCATTCTGCGTAATTTGATTTTCAAGGTTGTGATTGGAAAAAAAAATAGGATTAAAGTCACAAAAAATCTCAAATCTATATATATGTGACAAATTTACGCAAAACTGAGTTTTTTTTTCTCATAAGAAACCCCAAAATTAATACACATGCGACAAATTTACCATCCGTTAATTTCCTTTAAATTTTACCATCAAATTACCAAATCAAATGAAACATGGGATTGACGAGTTATCGGTTTAGGGTTTTACCCTTCGTTTGTCGTATGTGCAATATTTTGTACTTTTTACAGTGTTGATACAATTTAGTGTATATTAACCGATGGTAAATTTTCATAAATGCACTAATTTAGAATTTTTGATAGTAAAAAGATTAGTTTGATTGTCAAAAATTAGATTGGGGCTTTTTATAGTACTAATAAAGAAAATTTTGATTTTTAGAGATACCAATCACGCATAACACGATGGAAGTATTATAATGAAATTAAACTTTTTCTAATATGGTAACAAGTGTCTAGTTTATTTTTTGAATAAAGCCATTTTGGAAAAAATTACAATACTCATAGTTTAATCGTTTTAAAGTGACTTGATTTTCTTTTTAATTTTTCTTAATTAAAAATATTTTCAAAATTTAGAAAATCGAAAATTAAGGTGCAAAATTGTATGTGATTTTTAAATGCTAATGTCCAGGATTGAAGTAATTTCTCTTAATCAACTTTATATCGTCACTTGAGACTTTATTTGAGACGATGTTCATTTCATGATCTTGTTTGATAAAATCAGGGTCTTTTAGACAGATCGTGTCCTGATTTGAGATTGACATGATCCTTGATGCCCTAATTTGACAGAAAGTCCATTTGGCCCTGTTTGAGACAAGCGCTTCCACACTCCCGCTCACTCATCAATTCCAGAGAGAGACGAGACTGCTCTCTTGCCCTTTCCTCATCTCTTTGGATTCGGTAATGGCGACGTCGTTGATGGCAAGGCCAGTTCCGGCGACCCGATCGCGCCCGCCGGCGGCATTCGAGACGGCGCCAGGCGTGGAGGCCGTGTCGAGTTTCGACAGCATGGGCCTGAGCGACGATGTCCTCCGTGGGATCTACGGCCACGGGTTCGACAAGCCCTCGGCGATTCAACAGCGAGCCGTGGTGCCGATTGTCAGGGGCCGAGACGTGATCGCTCAGGCGCAATCCGGCACGGGCAACACCTCCACGTTTGCCATCGCGTCTTGCCAAATCGTGGACACCTCCAGAAGAGAGTACGCGATCCTCTTCTTGAGCGAAGACCCTTCTGTAACTATCGGTTTTCTAGTGGAATTAGGTTGAGGAATGTTATGCGTTTTGCTTTGGAGGGTAAGATGAGTCATTAACATTATAGAGCTCAAACTATGACACCACAGATTAATAATAATACAGAAATAAAATAAAATTGGCAAACCTTCTTTCTAGAGAGAGAGAGAGAGAGAGAGAGAATTTCTAGCGTAACGAAATTCAATCGCTCCGACAGGAAGAATTTTTGGTTTTCGACCTCGTTAACTAAAGAATTTGAGATGTTCTGACGTTGAGGCAGAGGGATGCCGGCTTTTAGTTTTACCATCACCGCTCGAATGGCCCTGAAAGAAATTCAAGCCTTAGTCTAAGGAATTTGTTCTTGAACTTTGTTTTGAGAAGCTTTCTATGGAATTAAGCGTAGCCTGAGTTTATGCACTTATTCAGGTAACGTACGTACGTACATACATACATACATACATACATAATAAATATATTATGAACTCAGAATGTTTGAGTGGGTCCTCTTAACTGAGTATTTTAGGCACTGGCAAGGCATGAAAGGTTTTCTTCATTATGAAGGAAAACGAATAGTTCAATTCTTACATTATTGATTCTATATAACAGGAGCATTAGTATAATTGAAACTGCAATGTGGGTTTGCTTATTTGTGTAGCAAATATCCTGGATGCACTCGTCAACAAGCTCCTATTATTAAGTATCCGTGACTCTGTTGCTTGTATTTTGTTGATTTTTCAAGCTACCCTTGTTTATTTGGCTCTCTGAAAGTTGCAATTTGAATTTGGTTGCTGCCTTGTAGCCATCGATTTTGTCTTAGCTAATTTGCTTCCTTCATGTTCTGTTCAGCGTGCAAGTGCTGATTTTGTCACCTACGAGGGATTTGGCATGTCAGACGGAGAGAGTTGTGCTGGCTATCGGTTATTACAGGAACGTGCTAGCCCATGCATGTGTTGGAGGCAAGAGCATGGGTGAAGATATCCGGAAATTGGAGCATGGAGTTCATGTTGTGTCCGGAACTCCAGGCAGGGTGCTCGACATGATAAATAAGAGAACTCTTTGCACCAGAGCCATCAAACTCCTAGTCCTTGTGAGTGCACTGCATCACCTCCTTCGACTCTGGATCATATTTGGTTTCTTTTTTGCATGCTGCAAAACAAGTTCTCTCTTTTCACTTAATTATATTTTTGCCAGGACGAAGCTGATGAGATGCTGAGCAGAGGATTTAAGGATCAAATCTATGATGTTTACAGATTCCTTCCTCCAGAGCTTCAGGTTGCCTGTCCTTCATGTTGAATCAATGTAGTAGTAGTATTAAAGATGACTTCTTTTACGCAATAACCCCAGTAATAGTCCCTAGTATTCCCAGCCCTTGGCTTAATTCCATTGCATTATCCTAATAAAACCGAATGACATTACTTCTTTTAAGTCCAATCTAAGAAATGCTCCACTTTTCGATCATTATCAATCTAGATAGTCATCCGATTCATCCCTTCTCCTCCTCGGCTGATTCCTAGAATTTCCAAAAGGTCTTTCTGCATTAGTCAACATGCTGCAAGATGGAGCATTTAATTTTTATGGAATTCAAAATTTGATGAGAGATCTGGAATTTTCTTTCCTCCTTCATCCTCCTTAATATCTACATGGTTTGGACATTAGAGCATGTACAAGGTGGATAAAACGGTTGTCTTTTGGCTTCATAGTTCTACTATGAATAGGGCACTTGTTCTTTTCTTTTTCTCCTTGTCTTGTCTGATGAGTAGTAGATTTTTTACTACGACGAGACATGCTTCTCTCCCCATGATGTGCGCTTCGTAATTTTCAGCACATTGCTATGATTTGCTTCGTTCTAAATTAAATCAGTTGTTAGGTAGTCGCTCATACACGTTCATGTTCGCAACTGGCTAACGCATGAGTGGCATTCTCTGCAGGTTGTCTTAGTTTCAGCAACCTTCCCCACTGAGATATTAGAGATGACAGGAAGATTCATGACCGATCCCATAAGGATTGTTGTGAAGCGTGATGAGTTGATGCTGGAGGTGAGCTACATTGGGTTAGTTGCATTTGATGGTGGCTAGGGATCATGAGATTCTTCTGACACAATCCTTCCTTTACTTCGTATGGTTGCAGCGCGTCTACCAGTACATGGTGCCAGTGGAAAGAGAAGACTGGAAATTTGACACTGTGCGATATATACGACAACTGCCCCATAAGCCAAGGAGTTGTATTCTGCAACACTAAGCGGAAGGTACGACTCCAACCATGTCGGGTTCCACACTTGAGGTCGAACATAAACGCCCCGACGACTTAGAGATTGTGAAGACCTCTACTGCTCTATTTCTCTTTGATCTTATATTTTGTGCTGTGGCTTTTCATTTCTTCCTTATATTTGTCGAGCAGGTGGAGTGGCTTGCTGAAAAGATGCGTGACTCTAACTTCACTGTGTCACGGGGACATGCCTCAAAAGGAGAGAGATGCAGTAATGGCTGGATTCCGATCTGGGGCGACTCAGTTGATGATCACCACTGATGTGTGGGCTCGAGGGATTGATGTTGAGCAGGTTAGTTCTGAAAATTAACGTCGCAATAATGCAGATGATGGCGTTCTACTGTTTTGTCTGCTGTGTGCACCAACTCATTCATATGTCGGACGCTTGCTTTTACGGAAGGCCAAATTTTCAGTTTCCCTGTTGCACCACGACCATTTAGTTGCATGAGTGGCCAACTGAATCGTTCTCAATACACTCTGTAGGTTTGTCTCGTTGTCAACTATGATCTTCCCAACAGCAGAGAGCTGTATGTCCATCGGGCCGGTCGAGTAGGCCGTTTTGGGCGGAAGGTAACTATTTTGAACCTTGAAGTGGAGGCAATGGCAATTCAGTTTTTTGTTCTTCCTGTGGGTATAACAATAAATCTCATCGATGCCAATCCGCATCTGCTTTTGCAGGGTGTTGTGGTAAATTTTGTCAAAGACAACGAGATCCAAATTCTTAGAGACATAGAACAGAATTATGGCACCAACATACGCGAATGCCTGGAGGACCCTGCCGATATAATATGACAAGATAAACAGTAGGTACATTTTTAAAAGGCTGCAGAAGGCTCTGACCCATAAATTATGGCATTCTTTTATCTTTTCAAAACTTGGAAGCGATTGAGTTGTGCTTAGAATGTTTAATTCAAAGGTTTTATGTTAGTCTTTCGAGTTACGATCCCTGAACACAGGCTCGTGCACACATCTTGTTCACCTTTGCATTGATATTTATCTTCAAGGTTATGGACTTGTAAACTCGGCGAAGATTTTGTTGAATATTCTTTCTTGTCCTCAATGTGACTATCCTTTTTGTAAGCTCGGGATCAAACCTACATTATGGTCCTTAAAAGACCTTATCAATTGATCAAAATGTATTCATTGTGAGTATTTCCAAGTGCCTCCGACGTCAGTTATGTGAGACATTTCTAGTAGTAAAAAAATTGACTTTCCACGCCAATGGATGGGATAAAAAGCCCTTTGTGAGCGATTGAGAAGACCTTTCTGATTAGGGTGCTCCAACTTAGCAGTGTTAACAAAATTTTTTGAGTTAACCAAAATCATCTTGTTGAAAACTTTCCTCCAAAGGAATTTGTTAACATTTGCCAAACATTGAACGACATCCAAAGTCTTTGTACGTCATTTGAAATTGATTAAGATTTCCATTTGAAATCTTGTACGTCATTTGAAATTGATTAAGATTTCCATTTGAAATCTCCGCTTAATTTGCTCACGCAATCTCGGAGCTCCTTTAAAAACCTTTCTGTTTGATTCGCAATTTGCAATCTCGGAATCTTTTTTAATTGGCGATTTTAATAGTCTCTCCAAGCATACGCAGGTTTGTAGCTTTGGACTCTCGCCATCCAAGGGTTCGCAGCTTGAAGCCTCGAAATGCACCCTTCTCAATCAACCCCCCAGCGGAGTAGATGGTCATTATTCCATATCTTAGATAGTTCTTAGCATAATCAAGTTTTCGAAATAAGAATCTCTATTGCATAGGAAACGAGATGATCCTCCCACATTTTATTTGGTTTTTAGCCAAACCCAAATGGCTAGGGGCGACTCCTGTCTCACAAAGAACCTTTTAGGTTACATCGAACTTAAATTGAAATTTAACGTCGCACGAGATATGAATATGAGATTGATTTCAGGCCATTAGCCACCTCTATAGGCAATACCTCTAAATCCATTTCTTTTCCCCTCGATGAAAAAGGAGGGTTGTGACAGAAGATAAGGTATGTTCATCGTGTGACATACCTATTCAATTAGCGTTTGTAGAATTTCTTGGACGTGTTTCCCAATTGTTCGAGTTTCGGTATTTTGGAATCCGTTTCTTTCATTGTGTGACATACCTATTCAATTAGCCTTTGTAGAATTTATTGGTCGTGTTTCTCGATTGTTCGAGTTTCGGTATTTTGGAATCCGTTTCTTTCACCACTTGATGATCAACATGGGGAGCGACTTCTCGTGGACACCTTGCGAGGCTTGCATTAAATGCTACGACCAGAAACCGCCGATCTTCAACCCAGGATCTCCCTCACGTACGAAACCGTCCAGTGCCGCACGATGTTGTGCGAGTTCCTCTACAGAACCTGGCGTGGCGGTGACAATGGACGTGATTGCAAGTACTCTTACCAATACAATGACGAGTCCTACACAAGTGGTGACGTGACCGTGGAGAACTTAACGATTGGAGTACCCCCGGCAGCTCGATCACCCTCCAGAGGATAGCGTTCAGGTGCAGCCATGACAACGATGGGATCTTCAACAACACCGGCTCGGCAATGTCGGTCTGGCCAGCATTGGTCCCTTCTCGCTTATCTCCGAGATAGAGGATTCCATCGTTGGCCAATTCGGCTATTGCCTCGTCCTGGAGTTTCGAAAGGCATGAGCAAAATCAGCTTATGATCTCTGGCCCGGGTACCGTCTCAACACCTCTTGTCTCGATAGGTCCCTACCCATACTACGTTGTAAAGTTAGAAGGCTTCAGTGTAGGAAAAACGAGGTTCTCATATGGTGACAACTCCGCCAACTCGGAAGCCAAGGAGTCCATCAATGTCATGAAAATGGTGATCGACTCCGCAACGTTCCTGACGTACATTCCGTCTTAATTCTTCCACAACCTGGTGAGTGCCGTAGCTGAGGCCATCCCCTTGCCAATAGTTCCAGATCCCAAAGGCAAGCTCGGTCTCTGTTATGCGAACCTAGGCAGTGAGATCGAGGTGCCAGTTGTGATGCTGCATTTCACAAGTGGCACGGATGTGGCCCTGAACATAGTTAACACATTCACGCCGTTCACGGAGGATAATTTGGTGTGCTTCGCAATGAAGCCGATGGACAGCGTGCCAACTAAGTAGCATCGATACCATTATGTGACACGATATGACATTACACATCGACACGTCATTTCTAAAAAAAAATAAAATAAAGAATTCCGACACGTCGGGACACGTTGCATATTAAATTATATTTTTATATATACATGATAAATTATCCATTTTATGATTATTTTAATCAAATTAATTTGTTTCAAATTCACAAATAAATAAATAAATAAATAAATAAATAAAGAGCCTAGAATGATATTATACTAAAAATATTGATTCATCATTTGTTAATATCATTTATTGTTTCAGTTTGACAAATCTAACTCTATTCCAATAATCCATAAAACTTTGAAAGGAAAAAAAAACAAGCAATCTACATTTTAAACTCGTTATTAAAGTGTCACAAGAGAAGAGAAAAAGACTTAGAAGTGGATTGTGTGTCACGAGTAGAGGTGGCAATATGGGTCATAAACTCATATTATGACCCATTTTTAATTAAATGGGTCATATATGGGTCAAGTGAAAGTTAAATATGGGTCAAAAATGGGTTTGAGAAAGTCAAGCACAAAAATAAATGGGTCTAAAAAATCGAAATTTTTTCGTTCAACTCATGGACCATGGCCTTTTTTAATTTTATAATATGTTTTTTATAAAAAAAAAAATCGAAATTATAATTATTTTTTATATTTCAATTTTTTCTTTTCTTTTTTCTTTTTCTTTTTTTTTTCTTTTTCTTCATCCCTTAGCCGATCGCCGACAGGGCAACTGCTGGCCGCTGGCTGGTGACAGGCTAGGCCAAGCTCGAGCTCGTCGACACCGAGCCTCGACGGTAGGTTGCCGACGATTGGCGAGGCTTGATCTCGCCAATCTGGCGAGGCCGAGACCCCGCCCGACGCCGGCAGTCATCGTCGCCATCGGCCGGCCGAAGAAAAAGAAAAAGAAAAGAGAAAAAGAAAAAATAATTATTAAAAATTAAAAATTATATTTTAAAAAATAAAAATATATAAATTATATTTAAAAAAATAAAAATTAGATTTTTTTTAATATTTAGAACAATTATAAAAAAATTTCATTAAATTTGTATGGCATAAAAATTGTTAAAAAATTTTATTGCATAAAAATGTTTTAACAATACTTTTTTTTATTAAAAAAATCATAAAAATGAGCTTTTTTAGGTTTAGTTAAAAAAATTTCATGTTACGGTTTTTAGTTATTCAATGGTATGTTCACTTCAAATAAGAGAAGCATGTGCATAGTCTAATTCTTTATAAATATTTCAATTTATAGGGTTTTTTTTTTAGTTTTTTTAATTTTATTTACTATTTTGAATTTAATTTGAAGTTTTAATCCAATTAGCATATAGAAGTGGATTTTCCTAAAATATTAATAGGTTTTAGCAAAACGGGTCGGGTCGGGTCGGATACGGATCGGGTCGGGTATGAGTCACTAGATTTACATTACAAGAATATGGGTCAAAACGGGTTAAATGGGTCAAATATGGATCGAACCATTTTTTACCCGACCCATACCTGACCCGACCCACCCATTTGCCACCTCTACTGTTAACCATCTCAAACTGATTCTTGCTTCTGCCTTCTTATCTTGAACCAGGAAAACACTAAGAGAGACTGAGAGAGGGAGAGAAAATGTCAAGGACTGTGCAAGTTGTTTTCCAGGAGATTGACGAAGTGGAGAGGAGGATAAGGCGTCTCAGATCGGAGCTCGACACTATCGTGAATGCCTTTTCGCGTGATAGGCGGGCCGAGAATATCAATCACCCGGAAGCCCACATGGCAGCGACACCAGCCAGAGTGCAGGAAATTCGAGAAGACATCACCCGGGCAGCCCACATGGCAGCGACGCAAGCCAGAATGCGGGAAATTCGAGAAGAGATCACCCGGGCTGAAGAGGATCGTGATGTGCTCATCGTAGAATCCCTTGACTTAATGGCGTAACGATCTTCTCCTCTAAAATCGAGTATACGTTTGCTTTTATGGGCATCCGAACGTTAAGAGAAGCATAGTGGGGTCTGGGGTTTTATTGAATAAGGTTGTAAGAATGGTATACTTATATGTAGTTGGGAGAATAATTGTTTCTTGGATATGGTTCTTGAAATTCAAGATTGATCATAGTGTTTTCTTGTTTCCTGGTCGTCCGGAGAATAAGAAATAAAGATATATAGAAGTGTTTCTTGGATCTCGCATTGAATATGTTTGGAGTTTCTTTGTTTACAATGCTCACAGCTTTTAAACTCGTACATTTAAAGTGTAGGGGACCGTCATACGATTGGAATCTTCCATCCATTTCTTTTTATATACGATTCTATATAATTCTTAAGTGTCAGATCATTTTTATATTTGCCAGCCATTTAGTCGCAATGAGTATGATGCTGGTGAATAGGTGGGAGTAAATGAGGAAGAGAAATGGGAATGCACAAGCGGGAAAAAAAAAATACTGAAGAGAAAAGTTAGGAGAGTAAAATTCGTGAAGAAGTCCATTAATTCTTAGATTCATCCAACATCTGCTTTTATAAATTTGTGCACTTGAGATCTTTGATGATACACACCTACTGGAGATTACATATCCTTCAATCTTCCTCAAAGAAAAGCATAATAATTTCTGAGTATGTCATAGAAAAGAAATGTATACAGACGAACTTCAAGTATATGCAATTACATAATTACGTATTCTTTATTGTCTCGAAAGTCCAAATACAGTTTCCGCGTGAAAAATTGTCTTTGCTGGTGCAGTGGGAAAAAAATGTTGTATGATCTAATAATTAATTTATCCAACATGGAACTCACATAATTAATTGTCGAGACGGCATTGGTCCACAAGCTCCGAAATCTTTTGCTAGAGATCATTTAGGTGATCGCCCCCGTCTTTAGTCTTGACCGCCGAATCGTCCACATAACATTCGATGATATAGTGGAACAAAGTCCCCAGGGAGGAAATCGTGAACGTTGCGCCCGCTTTCTTTGAACCTAAAATGTATAACTTTGTATCGGACTATTCCCCTGGAAATTATAAAGACTGTCGTTTCCTCTCCACCATTTGGATCCATTCTTGTATTGATTGCTGCCGGAATATCCATTCTATCCGTAGCTCGGCGATAGGCAAAAGGAATGTGTCCTTTGGACTGGCATTGTTTAAGTCTATAAAGTTAACAAAACACTCTGGCATTGTTTAAGTCTAGAAAGTTAACAAAACACTCTAACATTAGTCATTCTTCTTTTTCGCTGGCAAAATATTTCCAAGCCGAGCAGGGTATTCATTTCAGTAACTTTGATAAGTTAGTCGAATTCAGCTACTAGGTCCGGATGAAAAGAATTTGGTTTCTGCACGAATATTCAACTAAGATAACATCTGTTTCTCTCGTCAGCCGGTGACTAGGCATATAAAAGTAGATAACATGCACATGCACGTGCCCATAGACGTGCAGATTCCCCTCTTTTATCAACACAGGTAACAAATCCAAGATGTATAAATAAGGATGAGTTCTTCTAGTGCTCACGGAAAGGTCAAAAGCCCATATATATCCGCATTGAACAAGAATGCCTTGGATTAGAAGTACGTAGTTTTTGAAAGTTAACGTGGAAACTTGATAAGAGCGTTGATTTAATACGTGCGAGATTTATAAATAAGGATGGGTCCTTCAACAGAGGTTTTTCTATTGATTTGATTTTCCATTTTTCTAACCACTTCTTGATCCCGCTCGTTTTCTTTTGTATGGCCAAGAACGGAAGTCCTTCGCCTTTGCAAGACTCCTTCAAGTCATACCCACAAGCACTAGAGACTCGTTGATTTAATTTTTTTGCTGACAACTTGTGAATTTAATTCTATGCACCGCAACTGTTATCCCTGTCCACAATGTGAATAGCTTAAATGTGGACTTTTTTTTACCTTTCCATTGAGCTAGCCATCACTAACTCAAACATAACATGGCAACAAAATATCTTAAGAGCAAAATAATTAGCAACACCTAGCCACACTTCCTAAGGAGTTAAAGATTTGATCATATCCAAGTAGCTCGTGGTACAAAGTGTGACTCCTAAAATTCATTTTTCCCTGATTCAATCTCATGTGGTACTTCCTAACTAATAGAAATATTCCCCCACGATTTTACTCTTCACTAACATATCATCAACACATGCCTCCGTATTCCTTTTCTAGTGTCGACAAAACTTTGCTTGCCCGCCTTTGTTACGTCACGAGTTCGAAGGGCATCGGGCGAGTATAACCTTGATTGGTGATAAGTGACGTCTTTTCCTCATATTTCAGGGCCAGTCGTATTTAGTTTTACCTGCATCTAAGGACAGTAGTTTGTCGTTGTCCGTCGAATCTACCGGTTGCTTCGTCCGGGGCAAGGCGTAGTTGCCTTTCGGACAAGCTTTATTCAAGTCCATCAAATCTAGGCAAATTATGCGCTTTCCACTGCTCTTCTTCAGGAGCACCACATTGGCCGACCACTCCAGATATTTCAATTTCCGATGAAGCTTTACCTTCTTCAATCTTGCCACTTTGACTTGAATCGTGCTGATGTTGTCTTGAATTCCACAAAATTCAATCGGGAAATCTAGGGAGGCTTGAAGATTGCAGGCTATTTGTTTCCTAATATATTTCCTAGATTTGGGTTTCAAATTTGATAATATTTTTATGGTGGAATTCCTTTCTTACTAGATTTAGGAAAGTGGGGATCTAAAGATCTATTTATTTTAGCATTGTACCTTGTACTCTTGACATACGCTCAAATAAGAAATCGTTTCTCTCTCTCCCGTGAACGTAGGCGGATCTTTCGCCGAACCACGTAAATCTCTGTGTTCTTGATTATTCTTGTTTACTTTTCTCATTTAATTAGGGTGTTCTTCCGCACAACAATTGGTATTAGAGCAATTTAGGTTCTCCGTTCCTGTATTGCGACTTCTAACTAGATGGCTAGAAAAGATTCGACCGTTCGATTTGATATTGAACGATTCACCGGGAAGAATAATTTTGCACTATGGCGGAGAAGGATGAAGGATCTGTTGATTCAACAAGGTTTATCAAAGGTTCTTCTGGGAAGATCGAACAAGCCGGACACCATCACTGATGATGATTGGGCCGACATGGAGGAGAGGGCGTGCAGCGCAATTCGATTGAACCTATCGGATGAGGCCCTTCAATATGTAGCGGAAATTGAATCTACTCCGAAGGTATGGCTCAAACTCGAAAGCATTTACATGATAAAATCTCTTACGAACAAGCTGTTCTTGAAGAAGAGATTGTATTCACTTCAGATGAGTGAAGGAGGATTCATATGAGTGAAGGAGGAGATCTATTGGAACACCTCAACATGCTCAATCGGATTATTAGTGAACTTACAAGCTTGGAGGTAAGGTTTGAGGATGAAGACATAGCGCTTCTACTACTGGCATCATTCCCGGATTCGTTTGACCACTTGGTGACTACGCTCTTTTATGGCAAAGAAACCCTGGAGATCGGAGACGTGACTGCTGCCCTAATTTCAAACGACACCCAGAAAAGGGCAAGTAGTTCAAAATCTTCGAGAGATGGACTCTTTGCAAAGGAGAAAAGCAATCAAGGAAGAGGAAGATCAACGAATCGAGGATCGAGCAGTAGGGGACGATCAAAATCCAAGGGAAAGTTCAAAGGAAGATGCTACGGGTGCAATCAAGAAGGGCATACTAAGAGATTCTGTCCAAATAAGAACGAGAAAAAGAAGAAGAGCTCGGATGATGCAAGTATAGCCGACAGCATTGAGACCAACGATGGGGACGTCTTGTCCATATCGTTGGGGAAGGACATCTTTGAAGATTCGTGGATCATGGACTCCGGATGCACTTTTCACATGTGTCCTCATTGAGAAGCCTTCGATGAGTACAAGGCATATGATGGTGGTTCAGTTCTCATGAGGAATGATACTTCATGCAAGACTGTGGGTGTTGGAACCGTGAAAATCAAGATGTTTGATGGCATGATTAGAACCTTGGTAGACGTGCATCATGTTCCGGGTCTAAGGAAGAATTTGATCTCATTGGGAGCACTTGAATCCAATGGATGCAAGTACACTGCTCAAGGTGGTGTCTTGAAGGTGATTAAGGGAGCTCTAGTTGTTCTTAAGGGACAAAGGCACGGGAAACTATATCGACTTATAGGAACCACGGTGCAAGGTGGAGCATCTGTGTCCACGGATACTAGCACGGAGATAGATAACACCTATCTATGGCATATGCATCCCGGGCATATGGGAGAAAGAGGATTGATGGAGCTTCACAAGAGGAATGCACTCCAAGGTATAAAAACATGCAGATTAGATTTCTGCAAATTTTGTGTGTTTGGAAAACAATGCAGAGTTTGGTTCAATGCTGCAACTCATACAAACAAGGGCATGCTCGAGTATGTACACACGGATGTATGGGGTCGTTCACCGGTAAAGTCAAAAGGAGGGAAGAAATACTTCATGACATTCATTGACGATTTCTCTCGCAAAGTTTGGGTCTACTTCATGCGACACAAAAGTGAAGTCTTTGAAAAGTTCAAAGAATGGAAAGCTGAAGTTGAGACTTCAACGGGGAAGAAGGTTAAGTGCTTGAGATCAGACAATGGAGGAGAGTACAAATCGACACCATTCATGGAGCTTTGCAAGAATAAAGGGATTAAACGTCACTTCACAGTTCCGGATACGCCCCAACAGAATGGCGTAGCGGAAAAGATGAACCGGACCTTATTAGAGAGAGCTCGAAGCATGAGGCTACATACGGGACTGAGCAAGGAGTTTTGGGTAAAAGCTGTCTACATGGCATGTTATCTTATGAATCAGTCTCCATCAACTGCAATTAAATGCAAAATTCCCAAAGAGGTATGGACTAGTAAAATTGTCAATTATTCTAATTTAAGAATATTCGGTTGTCCTGCTTTTGTACATGTGCAGAGCTCGAAGCGCTCGAAGTTGGATCCAAAATCAAAACAATGCATATTTCTCGGTTACGAGAAAGGAGTGAAAGGCTACAAATTATGGGATCCAAGTGAGAAGAAAGTTCTGACGAGCAGGGATGTTATATTCGATAAATCTGCAATGTTGAAGTTAAGTTGCATGCCACGCGCGGCTGCTGAAGAGGAGTGATAAATCTATCGTTAAGGTGGAGCTTGAAACTAGAGAATTTGCAGAAAATGGCGAGTCATCCGATGAGGCTCCGGAAGTCGAAGAAACGGTAGAAGTTCCTCGTACCATTGCGACAGGTCGAGGAAGGCGCACTCCCAAAGCACCAGAGAGGTACGGTTTTGAGGATATGGTTGCTTATGCTCTTACCGTAGGCTCTGGTGATCCAAGCTCCTACCATGAAGCTTTGAAAAGTGATCACAAAGAAAAGTGGATGACCGCATTGATGGAGGAGATGGAGTCGTTACAAAAGAATGAGACATGGGAACTTGTGAAGAAGCCCAAGGATCGGAATGTCATTGGTTGCAAATGGGTTCTTCGAAGAAAGGAAGCGGAAGCGGAGAAAGAGCAAGAGAGATACAAGGCCTGACTTGTTGCTAAGGGCTATGCACAGAAGGAGGGGATTGATTACGACGAGATATTTTCCCCGGTTGTAAAAAAAGCATCAATTCGTGTTTTACTAGCTATGGTAGCCATGTATGACTTGGAGCTCAAGCAGCTAGATGTGAAGACAGCATTCCTTCATGGTGACTTGGAGGAGAAAATATATATGGAGTAGCCCGAAGGCTTCAAGGTGGAAGGGAAAGAAGATCATGTTTGTTTGCTCAAAAGATCACTTTATGGTTTGAAACAATCTCCTAGGCAATGGAATAAAAGGTTTGATTCTTTTATGCTTCGTATTGGCTACATGAGGAGTGTGCATGATTTTTGTGTCTACTACAAAGTTTTGGATGATAAGTCGCTTATTTTGTTGATGCAATATGTTGATGATATGTTGATTGCTGCAAGAAAAATGAGACATATTATCTTTCTAAAGTCTTAGTTAAGTAGTGAGTTTGATATGAAGGATCTTGGTGCTGCAAAGAGGATCCTTGGCATGGAAATCTTTCGAGATAGACATGCAAGTAAGCTTTGGGTAAATCAAAAGAAGTGTGTTGAGAAGGTCATGGAGCGGTTCAACATGGGTAAAGCTAAACCAGTTAGTACACCCTTAGCAAATCACTAAAATTATATGAGAAACAATGCCCTATTTCACATGAGGAAATTGTAAAGATGTCTCGAGTACCCTATGCCAATGCAATAGGGAGCCTCATGTATGCTATGGTTTGTAGCAGACCGGATTTAGCTCATGTGGTGAGTCTCGTCAGCCGATACATGAGCAATCCTGGTAAGGAGCATTGGGAAGCTGTTAAGTGGATCTTTCGCTATTTGGCTAGAACTATCAAAATGAGTCTAATGTTCAGTTCCAAGGGAGGATCGATCAATTTAGCAGGTTATGTTGATTCAGATTTCGCTAGTGATTTGGACAAGCGAAGGTCCATCACAGGATATGTCTTTACTCTTGGCGGTGGAGCTATTTTGTGGAAGGCAATGCTTCAACCTACTGTGGCATTGTCTACAACCGAAGCTGAGTATGTCAATAACTGAGGCTGCGAAGGAGGGAATATGACTGACTGGTTTGGTCATAGAATTGGGTATAAAGCAAGAAAGTGTTACATTATATTGCGATAGCCAGAGCGCAATATGTCTTGCGAATAATCAAGTGTTCCATTCTAGAATGAAACACATTGAAGTTTAGTACCATAAAATTCGAGAATTTGTGGGAGAATGGTAGCATTGCTTTGAAGAAAAATCCAAACTAAAGATAATCCCGTAGATATGCTCACGAAGACGGTTACTACAGGGAAGTTCAAGTCCTGCAGGGACTTGATATCTCTCACTCATCATTGAAGTTGATGGAGGCCGCACCGATCCAGGTGCGGGCATACCTTTGCGAAGGTACGGTGGAGGAAGAGATATATTCATTTTCTTGGTTCAAGTGGAGGCTTGTGGTTTATTCAAGCCAAAGGTGGAGATTTGATGATGTTGTCTTGAATTCCACAAAATTCAATCGGGAAATCTAGGGAGGCTTGAAGATTGCAGGCTATTTGTTTCCTAATATATTTCCTAGATTTGGGTTTCAAATTTGATAATATCTTTATGGTGGAATTCCTTTCCTACTAAGTTTAGGAAAGTGGGGATCTAAAGATCTATTTATTTCAGCACTGTACCTTGTACTCTTGACATACGCTCAAATAAGAAATCGTCTCTCTCTCTCCCGTGGACGTAGGCGGATCTTTCGCCGAACCACGTAATTCTCCGTGTTCTTGATTATTCCTGTTTACTTTTCTCATTTAGTTAGGGTGTTCTTCCGCACAACAAATCGCATCTTGCCGATAAGGGGCAAGTTTCTCTTTTCCTGTCCTACAAGGACTTTATCACGTTCAACATTCGAATGGGAGCACATTATCGTGGGCTCGGTTGCTTGCATATTTGTTGGTACCCATGCGAACAAGTCAGCATATTCAGGTACGCATTTGACGACTCGTATTCCACTTCCAGACTATTACGACCCTCCCAAAATGAATCTCAACATGGTTCACGGATCGTTAAGGGCGTGCATGACAGCGTTTCTATTTCTCTATTTCTCGGAATAAGTTTGCAACAGAAATCCATTTGGTAACACAATTTCATTTTTTCTATTTATAGAACAAATTTCTATTACAAAAATAGATTTGGAGTAGAAATCAAAAGTTAAAATTTTTAGCTTTTCTACTTCTGGAATAGAAATGAGAAATTAAAATTTTCTTCATCGTTCACTCTCGTCATAGGCTGTCACCCACCCACCACCCATGGGATGCCGGACGCCCATCGCCGGTCGCCGGCCACCCACCACCAGCCCCCTGCCATCGGCCACCCCCCACTGAACGCCGGTCGTCGGCCATCGAACTCCAGTCACTCGTCACCTACCACCGGTTGCTGGATGTTGGACGCTCGTTGGTCGTTGGCCGCTCATCACCAACCACAGGACGCCAGAGGCCCACCGTTGACCACCGGATGTCCCTTGCCGACTGCTCGCCGGTCGCCACCGGCCCGCAGAGGTCGACCGTTGGACTCCAGCTATTATCCACCCACCGTCGGCCATCGGTCTCTAGTGGTGGACGGTGGATGCCGAACGCCAGGCACTGGACTCCGGATGATAGCCACTGAACATTAGACTCTGACCACCCGTTGTCGATTGCCGAACGCCAGACACCGATTGTTGGATGTCAAACTCCGGCCACCGAACGTTGATCGTCACCACTCCTAGAAATAAAAATTGTATTTTCTTATCAAACGAATTTTTACTCCAGAATTAGAAATTCTAAATTGTCATCAAATGCGTTTCTTTGCTTAGAAACTCGTCCATGGAATAGAAATTGAGAAATCGATTTTTGGCTAGAAATTGATTTCTATTCCAGAATTTTTGTGTGTCACGACTCACGAGAAGTGAAAGTCGGAAGAAAAGAGAAGACAGTTTTTCCCCTTTTTTTTATTTTTTTACATATTTGCGTTTGACGTATCATTTATTGAAAATTTTAAAAATTGACTCGTACATGTCAAAATTTCAAACTCACGTGTCAAAATTCCAGACTCGAGTGTTGAAGAGTGACTAGGTGTTGGAATTATGTGTCGGAATTCTGAACTCGTACGTTGGAATTTTGGACTCGAGTGTCGGAGAGTGTCGGGAAAGTTAACCAGACATCAGATTTTCCAATACGTGTTAACCGACTGTCGAAAAGTGTCAGAGGGTGTCAAACATATGTCGAAGTGTCCAACGCGATATGAAGATTTCCGAAGAATGTCGTGTAGTGTCAGTGCTTCATAGTGTGTTGATACTTGGGAAACTCGCGCAAGTGGGGTTCAAGGTCAGGTTCGATCTGCGGAAGAGGATGGCGTCGTTCATGCCCATCACTGATTGCACAGCGCAGCTCAATGACATGATTTGAGGAGGAGTTTGCATTTGAAAAATAATGGCTTGTGTCTATTTTTCTGGTTCTATGCTCGGCCTTTTACTCAACATCTGAATAGATTACGAAGGTTGATTCCAACGTGCTTTTTAGCCATGTCGACTAATCATTTCGCTTGACGTAGTATTATACGAGGTTGCAATTACTTGAAAATGCAGGTCGATGCAATCCGAATAACACTTTTGCCAGGGTAACCATAAGAGCACTTACGTATGGAAAAATGCTCCATTCAGTGAATGAGACCATCAATCCTCCGCTAAATCTCAAACTGTATCACGCAAGTCGGTCGCCAATTTCAACCATGCGCAAACTTCAGCGAGTCTCAAACGCATGTAGAGCAAAGCTAGGATCAAATTAGGGACATTAACATGAAGTGTCAAGTGAATCTCGAGGACCCATCATGAGATTGACAGAAACCATAGATTTACCGATATATACCTAAGAAACTGAGATCGAACGACATATACAACTTGAATTGGTCGATTTTACATACTATGAATTACCAATAATACTCTTAAGAGTCCATCTTGGTGCAATATCTAAAACTATCTACAACGCTCTGAGTAGTGGTCAATTCTATTTTTAATGATGTGATTATGAATTAGTGAAGGAAAAGCGTGACAATAATCACATGTACGCCCAAATATATGGTGATGGAGTGCTGTAGCAAGTATTTGAGATTGTCAAACTTTATCTTTCCCGGTTAAATTATTTTGTTTACGTACTTGTGTTTGAAATTATCTGTGTATAATTTTTTTTTATAATTGCAACTAAAAAAAATAATCTAGTATGTTTTTTTTTTAAATTAATGTTTCAAGCTTGAATTCGGATAACGATTTGTTAAATCGAATTTGTTGATAAAGATTTCCCAAGTAGATTTCAAATTGGATGAACAAGCCCTTCTTTTCTTGGACTCCTTATGGCCCTTTTTTTTGTACGTGCAGAAGAAGGCAGACGAAGAATCCATATAGGAGAAAAAAATCCAAGGTGGGGCTCAAGTCAAAGTTTTGACTTTGTGCGCACACACATAAAAGGCATGTACTTTCATATGAAAAAAAAAAGTGACGTGAAACCCTACGAAGAAGAATGAGAAGTACGTCCAAAGAACGCCGTTTGAGAGAGGAGCCACCGCACGAGCCACGCAATCAAGAAAAGGAGAAGCAAAGCAGTACGTACTTGAAAAGAAAAAAATAGACGCTGGTGTTCTTGTTTTTCAGCGTACGTAGTTTCGTTTGAGCTTGAATGCATGATAATTTTGTGTAGTGAGTTTATGTCCAAGTGAATTGTTTATTTATAAACACTTTGGATTTTTGGTTAAATCTAGGTGTGGGAAACACTCGAGCGTGTGAGCAATTATAAACTCTGATTCTCCAATTATAGTTAATTATTTGCCGCTGGCTCTCCCCGTGGACATAGGTATCGATACTCGGACCGAACCACGTAAATTTCTGGTGTCCTTATTATTTCTCGTTTATTTCTCTGGTGATTTTGCGTTGACATAAATTGCAAAATCCTATCATTTTCTCGTATTATATTCCAACAGGTTTTATATATGATAACTAATTGGCCTCTTTAATGAGGAGTCAGTTTATGTATACTAAAACTTAATAACTACGATGTCATATATTTTAGATTTTCTAATTGATTGGATCTCATATCCATGATCAAAGATCATGAAAAAGTTTCTACTCAACGTCTCTAAGATTTTCAGGTCACTTTTCATTGATGTTTGCATAGTACAATATAAATCAATACTAATTTAAGGTCACAGGAGGCAAAATGGATATTAAGTACAATCATTTATATGTTTACCTCGCTTGATCGGAGAAGTGCCAATTAGTATAATGGTTCGAACACCACATGTCCATAAAAGCGTGAGGGCTGTAACTTAAAAGCACCATGAAAGAAGCATACAAAAATTTAAGCCATACCTTTGAAAAGAGGGACATGATTAGTATATATTAGAAAATCAACCGATTGAATTACGAGAGATAAATGTTTTAAATTGAGATCTTTCCTGACTGACTGAAACTATCCCTACGGAAAGGAAAAAAAAAACAAAAGCAAAGAGAGTTAGGGAAAGCAATGTTGAGATATTGTCGGATGACAGAGTTGACGGGCATTTAAGGTTGACTATGTTGGTTTCGTTGGAATCTGAGGAGTCTTAACGCTTGAACCTCATTTTATATCACTCGTGTTACTTAGGCGAGATATCGTGAACATAGAAAATTAATTGCATCAGTTAAGGAGTCTTTCTCTTTGTGTGGTTTTTCCTCTTGGAACTTTTTTCTCGAGAAATGGGATCAATCTCCCAAGAAAGATGAACACGAAACTCCTTCGTCACGCTTGAGTTTCTCAATCAATGAGTCCAATTGTATTATCTTCACTTAAAACTAAAATATTTAATATACGTTTTTCATTTTGGATTATTTTAGTTAATAGGCTATAAATTGAAGTATATCTAAGTTTATATAACGAAAATAATTAATGTGTGCGTTTTATTTTAGATTGTTTAATAGTTAATAGGTTGATTAATGAGCAGGAGTGTGTGTGTGTGTGTGTGTAGATTAAAACTATTGATCAAATGGACGGTAAAATAAAAGTCATTTCTACTCTAGAAAACTATTGAAATCGATACCCAAGAAGGAAAAAAAAAAAAAGCATTTAACAAGCTTAAATTATTATATATATTGTTTTTGATAGGAATGAAAGCATTTTGAAAGCAAGTCTGGCAGAAGCATTTAACATGTAGAGATGGTTTGATGGGCTGTTGCATAGTGAAGTATTTTCAAGTTTTAACAAATCAGGCAAGATCCTGTCAAAGCCAATTGTAGATAACCTTCTTTTCAAAACAAAGTTTTACTAGCAGTTCATATTCTTTCCCGTTTACCTTTTATAAGTACTTTGAATTGTAAATTTTATTAGGGGAAAATATCTAATCAGTCATAAACATATTATACAAATATCAATTCAGTCTTAAACTTTTCAATTTTATCAATTTAGTCCTAAATTTTTTTGTGAGATTCCAATATACTTCTTTCGATCAAGTTTCACCGGAAATCGCTAATGTGGCAATTTAGTCGTCGCCAACCATCCCACAAGACAAAGAAGTAGTAATTTTGGGTGAAAATTGGCCAGAATGACTATATTAGAATTTTGTACTAAACTTTAACATTGAATTGGTAAAAATAAAAAGTATAGAACTAAATTGACATCCGTGCAATATGTTTAGGACCGATCAAATAATTTTTCCAATTTTGTCACATCAACAACTTTTTTATTAGGTTTTTCTCATCTTTTAGTGGCAAAGGATAACAATTTATCATTTTTTATTGTAGTCTTTAACGGTTAAATTGCAAATTATTGAGTTTCATGTTTTATGTCCCTGTCTCTACCATGTCAATGGGTTCAATATTTAGTAGCTTTCCACAATTAGATTTTGGAAGTAGCAAATGTCCTAAATTAGTCCCTCAATCACAGCCAAGAAGTGAACGTGATCGCTTCCATTAGAAAATACTACACGTTACGTTATATGATGATATAACATGATCTTCTAGGGAAAACAGTTAGAAAGATACAATAGTGAACAAGAAAATAACGTCTACATATATAAACTTGCCAAAAACACAAGTTCACGTGAAGCAAACATAAATCCGAATCAGAGAAATTCGTAAAAATAGATGATACAAGCCATACACACGACAATTACTGATAAGTGCCAAAAAAGTATTTGACTACATGCACAACTCCTTATTGTTTAGCATCTTCCCGATCTTTTCCATCTTTTTTCCATTCTCTTGGCATGGTGCAAGAACCACCTACTCTTCTCGTCAATGATCAAGTTCCCTAGCACAACACCAATCATAAACCCGACTCCAATGCCAATTAGCACAACTTTCCAATCCAAGTCAAATAGAGACTGTTCGCCATTTTCTTCATCGAGAGGCGGTGATAATGGTGACGTATTCTTGGTCGTTATGCAGTTTTTTGGCAAAGGACTTCCACATAACCCCTCATTCATGGCATATGAATCTATCCCAAATGTATTGAACTGACTCCCTTGTGGAATTCGTCCCGACAGTTGATTATAAGAGACATTGAAAGATGAAAGGAATGTAAGATGGGCTAGCTGTTGAGGGATCTCTCCTGATAGCTTGTTTTGAGAAAGATCTAAAGATTCGAGCATTATCAAGTTTGCTAAGGAAGGTGAAATGCAACCGGTGAGAATGTTGTTTGATAGGTTAAGCCAAATAAGCGACTTCAAATCTCCAACGAGATTAGGTATATGTCCTTCAAATTTATTATTGGAGAGGTCAATTCCCATAAGGGCATTCGGAACCTTCGAATATTCCCTCTCTATGCCTTTATTCATCAATTTCATTTCATATTTTGCAAATATTGATCTTTGGGAGATACCATAAGTTTGCCGAATACCTATATATTCCAATTGATCTTGACCAACAATAACTTTCATGGCATGGAAACTCTGCATCAACTTGGAAGGAAGTTCACCATTGAATTTATTGTTGGAAAGGTCCATGATATGCAAATTGCTGAAGTTGAACTGGCTTCGATATGCTTCTATTGGACCATGAAACTTATTGGACTTCAATATAACAGCTTTCAGCTCTGTCAATTCTAATAGCCCTAGAGGGAACTCGTCGAGAATTTGATTGTAACCAAGGTTCAAATATTCCAGCATCGTACAATTTGCCAAAGATCTTGGGATAGGCCCTTGCAATCGATTCTCTGTGAGATCAATAAGCTTCAATGCACAACCTTTTGGATAAGCTTGAGGAATCATACCCTCAAGTTTATTTTTCCCGAGATCCAAAATTGACAAAGACTCAATGTTTCCCAAACATGAAGGAATTGTGCCATTGAGACTATTGATGGACAAATCAAGAATGACGAGGGATCTTCCTTTACAAATAGATTGAATTTCTCCAAAGAGGAAGTTATTGGAGATATTGTAATAACTGACAGATGGAGGTGGTGTGGGAAGTGTTGTTTCAAGCAAATTAGAACTAATGTCAAGATATCTCAACTTGGGTAGTGGCAAATTCATCTTATTGTTTTCACAACCAGTTAGAAAATTGTGAGAAAGATCCATATAGGTCAAGGATTCTCTGCTACCATTCCATAACCACGTAGGCATACTTCCTCTGATTTTATTGTGTGCTAGAGTTACCATCTCTAATCCGGTTTGGTAGCCTAAAAACTTTGGGAACTCATGTAAATTGCATGACTCTAATCTTAACCGAATTAGATTTGGAAGAGTGACATTGATCTCGGTCTTGCTAACAAAAGATATGTTGTTGAAGTCCAAAAATAAATATTTCAAGTTCTTGAGTTTGTGCAAATCCACAATGCCGCTCAAATTATTCCCATAAAGATTTAGAATTTCAAGATCCTTGAGTTCCCATAATGAGTTCGGAATTTCACCTTGCAAATTGTTGGATTGAAGGTGAAGCTCAACCCACTGCGTCTGATTCATAATTGAAGATGGAATTGGACCACTTAGCTGAATACCTGCCAAATGTAAACAGACCGCACTTGTTAGTTTGGCAACTAATTGAATCTTATCATTTCCTTTTCTGTTTGACAAAACAAACCTTGATAACTAAATATTACCTGAAAGCTTCAAATGGGTGAGTTTTGCCAAGTTGACTAGCCAATGCCAATCATGATCATCTGTGAAATTATTGTAAGAGAGATCTAGATATGACAACCGCGTTAGGTTGGCCAAGGAAGTGGGGATTTCACCTTGAAATTTGTTGCGTGATATATCCATCCCAACAAGTTGAGAAAGATTACCTAGTGAAGTGGGAAGTGAACCTGAGAAATAACAACTCCTAATTGATAGTTCATTCAACAAAACAAGGTTTCCTATCGACATGGGTATTTCCCCTGAAAAATTCGTGCCCTGAAGAGAATGATTTCAGGGAACTACCCCACTGATGTTCTGGAAAAAAACCAAGAAGGTTGAAATTGCTACCGATGTCGAGGACTTCCAAATATGGTAACTGAAAGATGCTTACTGGAAATTCTCCAAACAATCCACATCCCACAAGTCTAAGCAACTTCAAAGAAGAGAAGTTTGTAAGTGCATGGGGGAATGGTGATAGCATGGCTACAAGAGAGAGATCAAGTTCTCTAAGCATAGTTAAGTTTTTAACGAAGTTGTCTACATCGCTCAACTCAAGAGTGAACAACTCAGAAGACAAGTCAAGAGAAATTAATCTCGAGAGCTGTGAGATATCCGAGGGGACTTTCCCAATAAAGTCTGAATTTGAGAGATTAAGGTAATGTAACTTGGAAAGATTGCCGAAACCGTATGGGATTGAGGAAAAGTTGAAGTTATTCAAAGCAAGATTGAGCGATTCTAAGTGGAGTAAGCGAAAGATGCTGGCGTTGGAATTTATGGTACCAAAGAGACAGCTGTCGCTAAGGTCAAGGACTATCACATGACCGGTGGCCTCGTCGCACTCTACCCCTTCCCACAAGCAGCAATCTCCATGTCCATCAAGTGACCATGATTCAACCTTCGGATAAAAACAGCGGTAATCTGCTTTATTGGTTCGAAAACTTCCCTTGAATTCCATCAAGGCATAGCTCTCATCCGAATGGCATAGTGGCTTAGCAAGTGAAGTGTGAACCTTCCCGAGAAGCACGGTCCAAGTAAGAAGCGCAAACAGTAAGGATGTCATGAATTTTTTTTTTTTTTTTTTTTTTTTTTTTTTTTTTGGTTTCTGGCGTATGTAAATGTGCGCCAGATGAACTGCAATTGAGAAGCTTTTATAGACAGCTATAACCAGTCACATTCAACGAAAGTTCGCGCTACTTGCATCGCACGGTATATGGGAAAAAAGCAATTTACTGTATCCCCATATCTCGAGCTAATAAAAAACCTAATTGTTGACACGACTCGAAGAAAATCGGATGGTCAGCTTACAATATAGTTAAATGTCACTTTCCAGACACTAACGTCGAAAGTGCCGACAATGCAAGAGTCGTCGAGATCCCAGGAGGTACCCAATAGACTTTTCTCTCCATAGCCATCTTTCAAATCTTTGAATTCTAGAATCGTTCTCGTTTTTCTACCGAGACCTTTACATATGCACTGACGGTTTTTCCTTACGAGAGACGATCTAAGGACAATGTGGCAAATATTCTCCGAAGATCAAGCCTATTAGTAGATGATATAACTTATAATAAGTTGAAAGATGGAAAAGTTTTCTTGACGCGTGTAGCACAAGTTTGTCTGCTAGTTTCTGGTCGTATCTGCAGGGTCCACTGAGACCGCGTTATACATCTATGCCAAAAAATAAAAATAAAAAACGAAGACCAAACTTGAAAAATACTATGAATAAAGAAGAAGAAGAAATAGTCTTTGAAATCGGCTAACAATTAAATAGATAGACTAACAATGTTAGCTAATGGGAAGCATCAAAATGAGATCAGTAATAAAGCGAAAAAAAAAATTCTGAAAAGTCCTGAACTTATTGTACAGTGTCCAATTCAGTCATGAACATTTCAATTGTGCCCATTTAGTCATTGACGATTTGTCAATATAGTCATAAATCTTTTAATAAATTACCAATGTAATCATTTCGACTAATTTTGATTGGAAATCACCATGACTAAACCGATGCTGACATGGATTATTTTGTAATTTTTCAAATATTTTCATAAGTTTTTATTCATTTTTTTTTTCCTTTTCATCTTCACAAGGCCGACGGGGCCACTGGCCACTAGTCGAGGGTAAGTGAGGGTGTCGTGGGACTAGTCACGGAGTCATGATTTGAGTTGAGCTGGTGAAATTCAGTGACTATAGGTGGAATCAGAGAACTCTTCTTTGCGGGAGGATTCTGAATACACTAGGTGGAGTGTATATTAGTCGGTATTAAGTTTAAAAAAGCAGAGAGTTCAATTTATTTTGTAAAATGGTTTCCTTAAACTTTTCCATATAAAGATGATTTGTTATTTGGACAAGAGAAACAAGAGTCTCTTGCTAACTAGTGATAATTTTATCGGATACCAAAGTTAATTTATCATCAAGTGCTTTTTCACAGTAATATTCAATTAATTTTGGCTTTCCTTTTACGCAACATTATTGAACGATTGAAAAATTCACCTCAATCACATAGGTTTTCTTATAGAGGAAGGCGCATACGTAAAGTCAAAATTTTTTACAAAAGATCACATTTTCTTATCGAAAATTTCATAAGAAAAAAGATAAGTGAATATAATCATCACTACATATAAAATATGATCTAAAAAATATAATTAGACGATTATCTCACTAAGGTACTAGTAAAAGAGCACCCCGTGCTCGAGTGTTTAAGGAACACATAAAAGGATAAATATGTGGAGGAGAGACTTCACTTTAATATAGCAGTTTGATTTATTATTAGTTTCATCTTTCGAAAATTAGATATATGTTGGGGTAATATCAATATAGACTCTATGCAGCTTTGATACCAAAGACACTATCATAACTAATACCAATAATTTTGGTGGTCAGGATGAATTATTGGTCGCCAAATAAGACCTTGAGGGCACGTTTGGTTATCAGGAATGAAGCTGGGAATGGAAACCCAATTCACTTTCACGATATTGTTCCGCAAAATTTGAACGAGGCAAAACATAAGCGAAAAGCAGAACTGAAAAGTTTTGCATTACCACATGGATTTTGTTAATATAACTATCTTTGGGTTTTATTAAAATAACAGCTTATTATGAATCACAATTTTTTTAAAAATGAACATCACAACAATTTATAATTATTCATTATTTGATTTTTTATGATTCATAATAAATTGTTATTTTCATAACAAATTAAGGACAATCACCCAATCATTTCTCTTTTTGTATGAAGTGAGAATGAATGGGAATAGGTTAATAGGAAAGATAAGCAAGCAAGCAAGAACCACCGATACTTGCGACCCAAGTATTGTCGTTTCAAGAAGACTTCGATTTTTTAGCATTTACAACAACCACCGAAAGACATGAGATTCCATCAGACCCTGTGTCTTTTCTTCTCCCTTTCTGCGCAACCGCAGGCTGCAGCTGAAAAATATTTTCCCAGGAAAAGTGCAGACGCGTCCCCACCGAACCCCTTCATTATTTTCCGGGAAAAAAAAAAAGCACAAATGAGAAGAAGAAAGAGAAGTGAAGGACGCCTGTCCCCCCCTGTTGGTTCGCGTTTCGCGGCCATCAGAAGAACCATTTTCTAAGTCTTTTACGACGAGACCCATTCCAATTTCGATGTGGAATGGTGCGTTGTGTTATGTCGTGGGATGGGACTATGAGACTTGATCAAATGCGCTTTTAGACTCCATTTAGTTTTGAGATCGAAAATACTACGTGAAGTAATTCGACCAAAATAAATATTGAACCGTAGAAAGGGTAC
The DNA here is from genome assembly GCA_017140595.1 of Eucalyptus curtisii. Taxonomy (NCBI): domain Eukaryota; kingdom Viridiplantae; phylum Streptophyta; class Magnoliopsida; order Myrtales; family Myrtaceae; genus Eucalyptus; species Eucalyptus curtisii. Next base: position 10,280,539 of record CM029498.1, read on the forward strand.
ATCCCAATTTTGATGTATCATCACATGAAGTACTATTAAATTAATTACTATTCGGATACCTCATAGCTCAGTTCGATTCCTTTTATTTTATTTGGATTGTCTCAATTCTCATGCACCTAATGGGGCTTTAGGTTCTTACTCATTTACGCCGGTACTTGACGAGTTTATCAAGAATTAAGTATGATTGTTACAAGCACATGCACCTATGGACTCAACCACAAACACACAAGCAGCATCACTTGTCCATTAATGTTCTTATTGTGCACCTGTGGACTCAAGCACACCCTATTCCCTTTTCTTTTCTCTGTTTTTACGTTTTTATTGCGTTAGGGTATGTTTGGGGGCTTTGACATGGTGTAGCGAGAGTTCAAAGAAGATGAATGCGTGGCGTGATCTCGTGCGTGAGACGACAGCAAATCACACCCGATTGTGAAGGTGAACTTAGCATAATGCGTGAAGGTTGGCTCATAATGCTATGGCCCGCTAAAGAGAACCTTCAATGTCAAAGTTTGGAAACTTTATTTAGAGCTGTCATCTACAGTTTGTAGTGATGATCACGTCTGTGCTTACATTCCAACATGACCTTTTGCTAATAATAATGCAAATTTACTTGACTGATTGGAAAATGACCACCCCCACCGGTGGTAGGCTAGTGTTATGTGACTAACATTCCAATCAGCGACCATTAAGGTGCCAAACAGGTCAGTCGGCCTAGACACAACAAGGCATTGTTTCCAAACTCTTCATATTTCTAAACTTTTTATTTTCTTTTTCTTTTTTTTTCCAATTGTGGCCAGCAAGAGGGCCACATCCCTCACCAGCCACGATGAAGAAAAAAGAGAAAAGGAGAAAAAGAAAAAAGAAGATATAAAATACATATAAAAAAATCAGAATTTAAAAAAAAAAAATTAGAAAAATTATTCACACTAGCACTAGTCCTGTCGAGTAAGTCCACATCAGCAATTTCCAGCCAGAAGTGACCATAATGCTACATTGACAAATCATCAAAATATTTAAGATTGCATCGGTCAAATTAAAAAATCTAAGATTGAATTGTCATATGTATTATAAATTAAAAAAAAATTGGTAATTATGTGACATCCAAATTTTTCAACCATGTTTTCTACTAAATGACTCGGGCATTTCATTGACGCGCCTATAGGGTTATTCTCAAAGCCGATCACTCTTGAGATAACTAGACTATCTAGGGAAGCCATTAAGAAATTTTAAGGCAATAGACTTGAGAACTCGATCAAGAATCGGCTTCTCGACCGTGTCCATCTTTAGAGGCCATTACGACACAGTTAAAAATCGATTTGAAATCAAAGATAGACTGGATCGACAGAGATGTGTGGCTAATCGTGGGTGACACCACTAAATTATAAAATTCTCGTCGACCGGCACTAGACTGATTTTCTTATTGTTTTGGTACCCTGTGTCCGTATTTGGGTCCTCGAGATTTTCACGGCAACCGAGAGTCACCAATGAGTCGAGTGGGTTCATAGTGGCTTGAAGAAAATCGACCACGGGTCATTTGCACTTAAAAATTTCTAAAAGCTACCCGGTAGTCTAGGTCACGCTAAAAACGCACCAAGTTGAAATTAACCGCGAATTCAAATCCGATTTCATAAATTGAAGTTTCTATCATGTCACAATAAATTCTAGGAGTATCGACTCAGTTTCAGAAGATTTTTCTAACACCTGACATTTTTGGGAAAAAGTCGTCGCCGGATCGTTTTTGTGCAGCAAATGTTACAGATGGTTTTTGGTTGCAAAATTGGGATGCAAGATGGTTTATTGGATGAGAAAATTTGTCAATTGAAGCATTGAAGTGTCAATTTAATTTTGGAGACCAAATGAGATTGATTTAAAGAGAATCAAGAGAGATTTGCTAAGCAATTGAAGCTTTGTGCTAAGAAATTCATAGCACCCCATAAGACCTAACTTTTGGACCTATTAAACCTTCTAGATGGGGGCATTTTGGGCTGCAAGGAGTTGGTGGAAGACAGCTATAGGAATGGTTCAAGATTAGGGAACAAAGAGGATATTTGTTGTGGAAATTAAAGGCCAAAGGGGCCCTCACTCATCCCTCCCTTATCCTCTCTCTTGCTGATGTCCAAAGCATCTCATCTTCCCTCCATTCGCACGGCCACAACAAACAAAGAAGCCAGTGAAAGCAGAAGCAGCCAGCTCACGCCAATCGCCCCACCCAGCGAAGCCGAGTTCATGCCAGCAAAGCCTTAAGCTCGTGATTTCCTCTTCACACTCCACTCGTCGAGCCCTCTCTTCCTCAGCTAAAGCCACGCGAGCACCAACTTTGCTCCATTACGCTTTGTCTCCCACGGTCAATCTTCCTCAGAAGTCTTCAATCGATGCCATTCGGTTGACCCGCAAGCCAGCGAAGCCCACTCGAGCTTCAGTCCATCCACGTGCATACTTCATGCGGCCACCGAAGACCCAAGGATTTCCTTGTGCTGCCACTCGTCCGTTTCTCCTCATCTCCGGTCAACGTTCAGCGAAGAGGAAGACCGTGTGCTAGCTGCCGCGCGTCTGCCGCAGCTCGGACGAAGCTGCTTCTCCATTCGACGCCAGCCTTCCATCCGGACGAAGCCTGCAGCCCACCCAGTCGCGTGTCTTCAATTCACGCTCGAGCAGCCCGGTGTCCCTTGCTGATTCCCTTGTTCGGCCCAGTAGCTAGGCCACTTGGAGTCCACGTAAATTGCAGCCTAGCTCCATGCGGCATCTTGGCCCAATTCTAGCCCAATGAATTTCTTTAGGCCGCAAGTTAGGCCAGAATTCAGCCCAGCAATTTTAGTCTTTCGGGCCCAGCAAAGCCCGGTTCAGCAGCTCACTTGAAGCCCAGCCCACAATCCACAGCCCATCTTCAGCTAGCCCAAGCCCAAGAACGAGCCCAGTCTAGTGCAAGAACAAATCTCAATTGGGTTGAGATTTGTTGGGCCCGATCCAAGCCCGTCGGTGTCGTCCAAAGCCCGATTTTGGCTACCGTTGCGTCGTCGTCGTGGTGTCCCAGTCCCCGCTTTTAATCAAGTGAGTTTTACTCACTAATGCTTTCTTAGTTTGCTAATTATGCTTAGGGGTTGATTAGATTTAATTAAGTACATTTATGTGGTTAGATTAGTTTAGAACATGTAAATTAGTGACTTAATGATGCATGTTAGGTGGTTAGACTTAGTCATTAGCAAGTAGAGAGCTTCTAGTATTTATTGAATGCATCTCGAGATTTTTCCCGACCCGTCTCGGGCTCCAATCAGGCATTACAGGCCTAAATTGGATTTTTAGTATTTATTTATTAATTTTCGGAATTTATTTATTTATTTATTTATTTATTTATTTATTTATTTATTTATTTTTCGAAAATTAGGCCGGGATAGCCGACGACCAAAATTTTATGCTGATTATCGTGGTGTAGTCTGTTTATTTAATTGAGCTTTATTTTGTGCTAAATTGAATTAATGATGATTTTAGGATTATTTTCCTAAATTAATTAATTATGGTAATTTATGAGAAAAATTACCGGGCATCGGTTTACAGCGCCAAAAATATGTAATGGGCTATTGAAACTAGTGAGATATTCAAAAAGTGAAAGTATGGTATTTTGGCTAAGGCCGACCCTTGTACCCATACACAACTATTTTTATCAGGTATGATAAAAATGACGATTTGGTTGTATGGTGGTAGTGGTATACTATAATGGCCCGAGGGCCCTAAATTATCAGTTTTGGGTGAGCATATATATAGTATACTATATTATCGAGAGAGCTCGGGATTCGAAATTCAAATTTGAGGTAGGCCACCTTTCAAGTTTTATGGCCACCCTCAGAATTGAACCGAATGTCCAAGTCAGAATCAAACAACTCCAACCGACAGATCCAGATGTATAGAAAATTCTTCAAGAGGACACTGAGAAAAGAAAGGCTGACTTTCAGATCGCTGATGACGGGACACTAAGGTTCCGAGGACGTTTGGTTGTACCTGACGATGTAGAGCTTAGAGAAGAGATTTTATCTTAAGCACATCGTAGCAGTTACAGCATTCATCCTGGAAGCACTAAAATGTATCAGAATCTGCATCAACACTATTGGTGGTCGGGTATGAAGGCGGATATCGCCAAGCACGTGGCCAAGTGTTTGACATGTCAATAGGTAAAAGCCCAGCATTGCAAGCCGGGAGGACTCCTACAACCTCTCGCGATCCCAGAATGGAAATGGGAGCATATCACGATGGATTTCGTGACCGGACTACCAAGGAGTCAAAGAGGAAATGATTCGATTTGGGTGATAGTCGACAGACTGACAAAGTCGGCTCACTTCATTGCAGTTCAAAAGGACCTCGGTCTTGATAGACACACAGACCTGTACGTGCGCCAGGTGATTCGTATGCATGGAGTGCTAGTTAAGATAACCTCATATCGAGACCCGAGGTTTACTGTAGCTTTTTGGAAGAGCTTATAGAGTGCTTTAGGTACCAAACTTCAGTACAGTACGGCATATCATCCTCAGACGGATGGCCAGTCTGAGAGGACAATTCAGATTCTCGAAGATATGCTGAGAGCTTGTGTGATAGACTTCAAAGGAAGTTGGGAAGATCAGCTTCATCTGGTAGAATTTGCCTACAACAACAGTTACCAGCAGAGTATTCAGATGGCTCCATTTGAAGCGTTGTATGGCAGAGCATGCAGAACACCAGTGTGTTGGGATGAAGTTGGTGAAAGAAAGATAACAGGCCCAAAGTTGGTTTAGCAGTCAATGGATGCCGTGGCAGTGATCAGAAACAAATTGAAAACCGCGCAGAGCAGACAGAAAAGTTATGCAGATAAGCGTCGAAGGTCTTTGGAATTCCAAGTTGGTGATCACATTTTTCTAAAGGTGTCACCAATGATGGGAACTTCACGCTTTGGGAAGAAAGGCAAACTAAGTCCGAGGTACGTAGGTCCATTCGAGATTCTTGAGAGAATCGAGACCTTAGCGTATCGTCTTGTGTAACCGCTAAGATTGGCGCAAGTGCAAGACGTCATCTACGTGTCGATGTTGAGGAAGTACGAGCCTGATCCGACACACGTGCTCAATTTCAAGGAATTGGACGTGGATGACTGTGTGTCATACGTGGAAAGCCCGATCCAGATTGTGGACAGAAAGGAACAAGTGTTGCGTACAAAGACCATTCCGTTGGTCAAAGTGGTCAGGCAACACCACGGTACTGCAGGAGCAACATGGGATACTGAAGAGTCGATGAGAGAATTGTACCCCCACCTTTTTGCTTAAGTTTGTAAGGTTTACATTTCAATGACGAAATTTTTATAAGAGGGGAAGAGTTGTGACATCCAGATTTTTCAACCCTGTTTTCTACTAAATAAATCGGGCATTTCATTGACGCACCTATAGGATTATTCTCATAGCCAATCACTCTCGAGATAACTAGACTATCTAGGGAAGCCATTAAGAAATTTTAAGGCAATAGACTTGAGAACTCGATCAGGAATCGGCTTCTCGACCGTGTCCATCTTTAGAGGCCATTATGGCACAGTTAAAAATCGATTTGAAATCAGAGATAGACTGGATCGACAGAGATGTGTGGCTAATCGTGGGTGACACCACTAAATTATAAAATTCTCGTCGACCGGCACTAGACTGATTTTCTTATTGTTTTGGTACCCTGTGTCTGTATTTGGGTCCTCGAGATTTTCACAGCAATCGAGAGTCGCCAATGAGTCGAGTGGGTTTATAGTGGCTCGAAGAAAATCGACCACGGGTCATTTGCACTTAAAAATTTCTAAAAGCTACCCGGTAGTCTAGGTCACGCTAAAAACGCGCCAAGTTGAAATTAACCGCGAATTCAAGTCCGATTTCATAAATTGAAGTTTCTATCATGTCACAATAAATTCTAGGAGTATCGACTCAATCTCATAAGATTTTTCTAACACCCGACACTTTTTGGGAAAAAGTTGTCACCTAGTCGTTTTTGTGCAGCAAATGTTAAAGATGGTTTTTGGTTGCAAAATTAGGATGCAAGATGGTTTATTGGATGAGAAAAATTGTCAATTGAAGCATTGAAGTGTCAATTGAAATTTTGGAGACCAAATGAGGTTGATTTAAAGAGAATCAAGAGAGATTTGATGAGCAATTGAAGCTTTGTGCTAAGAAATTTGTCGCACCCCATAAGACCTAACTTTTGGACCTATTAAACCTTCTAGATGGAGGCATTTTGGGCTGCAAAGAGTTGGTGGAAGACAGCTATAGGAATGGTTCAAGATTAGGAAACAAAGAGGATATTTGTTGTGGAAATTAAAGGCCAAAGGGGCCCTCACTCATCCCTCCCTTATCCTCTCTCTTGCTGCCGTCCAAAGCATCTCATCTTCCCTCCATTCGCACGGCCATAACAAACGAAGAAGCCAAAGTGAAAGCGAAGCAGCCAGCTCACACCAATCGCCCCACCCAAATGAAGTCGAGTTCATGCCAACAAAGCCTAAAGCTCGTGATTTCCTCTTCACGCTCCACTCGTCGAGCCCTCTCTTCCTCAGCTAAAGCGACGCGAGCACCAACTCTACTCCACTATGCTTTGTCTCCCACTGTCAATCTTCCTCAGAAGTCTTCAATCGGTGCCATTCGGTTGACCCGCAAGCCAGCAAAGCCCACTCGAGCTTCAGTCCATCCACGTGCATACTTCAAGCGGCCACCGAAGACCCAAGGATTTCCTTGTGCTGCCACTCGTCCGTTTCTCCTCATCTCCGGTCAACGTTCAGCAAAGAGGAAGACCGCATGCTAGCTGCCGCGCGTCTGCCGTAGCTCAGACGAAGCTGCTTCTCCATTCGACGCCAGCCTTCCATCCGCACGAAGCCCACAGCCCACCCAGTCGCGTGTCTTCAGTTCACGCTCGAGCAGCCCAACGTCCCTTACTGATTCCCTTGTTCGGCCCAGCAACTGGGCCAATTGAAGTCCACGTAAATTACAGCCCAGCTCCATGCGGCATCTTGGCCCAATTCCAGCCCAATGAATTCTTTGGGCCACAAGTTAGGCCAAAATTCAGTCCAATAATTTCAGTCTTTTGGGCCAAGCAAAGCTCGGTTCAGCAGCTCACTTGAAGCCCAGCCCACAATCCGAAGCCCATCTTCAGCTAGCCCAAGCCCAAGAACGAGCCCAATCCAGTGCAAGACAAATCTCGGTTGGGCTGAGATTTGTTGGGCCCAAGTTTAAGGCCCGGTCCAAGCCCGCCGGTGTCGTCGAAAGCCTTATTTCGACCGTCGTCGCGTCGCCGTCGTGGTGTCCCAGTCCCCGGCTTTAATCAAGTGAGTTTTACTCACTAATGCTTTCTTAGTTTGCTAATTATGCTTAAGGGTTGATTAGATTTAATTAAGTACACTTAGATGGTTAGATTAGTTTAGAACAAGTAAATTAGTGACTTAATGATGCATGTTAGGTGGTTAGACTTAATCATTAGCAAGTAGAGAGCTTCTAATATTTATTGAATGCATCTCGGGATTTTTCCCGACTGGCTCTGTCTCCAATCCAATCGCATTAAGGTCCTAAATTGGATTTTTAGTATTTATTTATTAATTTTCGAAATTTATTTAATTATTTATTTATTTTTCGAAAATTAGGCTAGGATAGTCGATGACCGAAATTTTATGCTAATTATCGTGGTGTAGTCCGTTTATTTAATTGAGCTTTATTTTGTGCTGAATTGAATTAATGATGATTTTAGGATTATTTTCCTAAATTAATTAATTATGGTAATTTATGAGAAAAATTACCGGGCGTCGGTTTACAACGCCAAAAATATGTAATGGGTTGTTGAAACTAGTGGTATATTCAAAAAGTGAAAGTATGGTATTTTGGCTAAGGCCGACCGTGTACCCACACACGGCTATTTTTATCAGGTATGATAAAAATGACGATTTGGTTGTATGGTGGTAGTGGTATACTATAACGGCTAGGGGCCCTAAATTATCAGCTTTGGGCGAGCATATATAGTATACTAAATTGGCCTGGGGACCCTAATTTATCAGATTTGGGCGAGCATATACATAGTATACTATATTATCAACTTTTGGCGAGCTATACTATCTATATTTTCAGCTTTGGGTGAGCAGTCCTGATTTCATAAGACTTATAGATAGTATTGAATGTACCGACTAGGAGAAGGTCGTGATGACATGTAATCGACTAGGTCGATTGATCGAAGTATCGATATGTGGTGATTGATTGGTGGTATATTTGAATTGAACTGATATGTAGGAAGGAACTGAGGCCAAGGTAAGTCCTCTGACCCGTGTTGTGCTTAGGCAGTCTCAAACTATATTGGTTTACTAATCGGGTCTTAGGGGGTAGAACTTGCTGAGACATTGTCTCATTGGTTATTGTATAACCATTTCAGGTCCTTAGATATCAATGGTAGAGGATCGAGAACTTCAGAGTCTGGAAGGGTAGAGACTGAAGATTCGGCAAATCTGTCTGACTATAGGGTTATAGGACAGTTCCTTTTGTTAAGCCGATAATTTTGTAAACAGCCCGGATTTGTGTATAAAACTGTTTGTTTTATAAAAGGCTCATTTTGGTCATGAGTTATGGTCCTACTATCCTATCCCATTGTTTTATTGTCTGGGGATTTATAACTGCTTCCACATGTGCAAATATAAATGAAAGGGTCGGCGATACATAGTCCTGAGATATCGCATTTTACAATTGACCAAGTAGAAGGATGAGTGCGTTCCTGAGGATCAGGGCGTGACAAATTATCTCAATGGTACCCAAAGTTTTACATTCCTTTTGTTATTTTGTTTTTCATCCAAGAAGAGTGTCCTTTATTTACGTGAACTAAAAGTTAATGGATGGTAGACCAATTGGCATGTAAGTTATTTTTTATTTTCTCTTGATCATAGAAAATATTTAAAACCTCTTTTCGTGGTTCTGTTGATTTTTCGCATTATTGTAGTGGTACACTAAATATTTGATTAATTTACACGTCTCCTCCCGAGTACCTTCTCTAACAAATCTCAATTGCACAAAGAAAACGAGATTGACTTCTCAAACGGTATGAAATTCGCATCTTATCTTTCTTTGAAGAGGGTCTTCTTATTTAAGTTTTGTCGAAATTTTTGAACTTCTTATCGTGCCCATTTCAGAACTTTCTCGTTCGAAACATCATGTTCATTCGCCAAAAACTCGGACTCTCTTGATGTTACGTGAAGTAACACAAACCATTATTAGCAGTTCACATTTTTTCTGATTTAACTTTTATTAGAGATCTTTTAAACGAGTGTTCCCTAATGGACATGGACAACAAAGGGTGTGCTTACACGTGGGCGAATAACCGGGAAGGGGAGGCCCTTGTCAAAAAAAGACTAGACAGAGTTCTATGTACCATAGACTAGAGAATTACCTTTCCTAACGCTGAAGTACAAGCCCTTTCAACAATTGGCTTGGACCATAGCCCTCTTCTCCTTGTGTTGCATCCTGAAAGTAAGAAAAGGAAGAGAGAATTTAAGTTTGAAGCATACTGGACAGAAAATGAAGAGTATGGAGAGATCATAAGAAAATATGGAACAAAATGCCACTAAGCCAGACAAGTTTCTCAGCGAAAGTCAATGATACTTCTAAAGAGCTTGCAAAGTGGAGCAAAGAGAAGTTTGCCAATACACAATGCCGTATCAGGGAGCTCAACAAGGCATTAACATAGCTAACTAACAAGAAGTCCGAAAATTCCAGCAGGAAGGAAGCTCAAAACATTGTCGACCAGATAGAACAGTTGTGGAAACAAGAAAAATTATGGGGGATGAGATCACGCATTAAATGGCTGCAATGGAGAGATAGGAACACTAAGTTCTTCCACGCAACTACAGTGCAGCGAAGACAGAGAAATAGGATTACAATGCTGCAAATGGAAGATCAAAGTTGGTGTAGGGATCCTTCGGCACTCAAAGAACACATAGGGTCCTTCTATCGGAACCTATACAAATCGGAGGGTCCCAAGAACTATCAACCAATCCTAAATCACTGTCCCAGCCCAGTAAGAGAGAAAATAAATGAAAATCTGATGGCCAACATTACCATGGAAGATGTTGCGATAGAGCGAGCGATTGAACAATAATATAGACAGAAAAAGAAAATAAATCGAACACCAGATTTACGTGGTTCAATCGTAAAGACCTACGTCCACGGGGAGAGCAACAACAAATTTCACTATAGATCAAGCGATACAAGGAGATTACACACTCAAATCACTCAAACACTCTCTCGGTGTTTCCCAAACCCCAATTTAACCCCAAACCCTAAGTGTTTATAAATAAACAACTCAATTGGGGATAAACTCACAGCACAAAATTTATTGCGACCTTCAAGCTCAAAGGAAGAACACACGCGGCTCCTCTCTCTCGTAAAGTTGCAGTGTTTTCTTCGACATTGGCTTCGGCGCTCGTACGTGCGGCTTCGTAGGGTTTCTTTCAGCAGTCCAATGCCCACCCAAAAACAAAAAAAAAAAAAAAAATGATTATGTTCTTATATGTGTGGGCCTAGGTCAAGGGCCCACCACCACTTTTGGATTCCTACGCATGGAGGACTTCACGCCGAACGTGTGCGTGTGTGCGAGTGTGCCCAAGGTCAAAGGTTTGACCTTGGGCCCCACCATTAACCAATCTTCAATTGCCGAAGGGAATCACGTGCGTGCAAGGGCTTCACTTTTCTTTTCTTCAATTCGGATTCCGCAAGCTTCGTAGCAAAGAAGAACTTTCCTCCTTTTTGTTAAATCCAGCAAATCGCGTTTTTTTGCAAATGCTCAAACTCGAGTCATAATTTAACAGAAGAGGTAAAAGAAGTGGTTTTCCAACTGGGCTCATTAAAAGCCCCCGAACCTGACGGACTAAATGGCCTCTTTTATCAATAGTCATGGGAGGACATAAAGCTGGATTTGGTCCAGCTAGTGCAAAACTTTTTCGAAACAGGTACCATCGACCCCCTTCTCAACAAAACGCACATATCCTTGATACCAAAAGTAAAAAATCCAGAAAACATAGGCCAATTCAGACCTATCAGTTTGTGCAACTTCAGCTACAAAATCATCTCAAAAGTCATGGCTAATGGACTAAAGATTTGGCTTCCAGAGATTATAGAGCCTAAACAGAGTGCCTTTGTATAAGGTAGACAAATTCAGGATAATATATTAATCGTTCAGGAAGTACTACATCAGCTGAGAATTACAAAAAGGAAAAAAAAATTTCAGGCGATCTTGAAACTGGATATGCAGAAAGCCTATGACAGAATTGAATGGGATTTTTAAGGGATTGCATGCTGAAAATGGGTTTCTGTGAGAGGTGGGTATCTTTAATTATGCAATGTGTTTCGACGGTGTCCCTAAGTGTGAAGATCAACGGGGAACCAACTCAATATTTCACCCCTTCAAGAGGACTTAGACAAGGCGACCCTCTTTCTCCATACTTATTCATCTTAATAGCAAACGTTTTGACCTGGTTGATGAACAAAGCCATTGAAGATGGAAGCATCAAAGGTATAACACTAAACAGGTTCTGCCCTACACTGACTCATTTACTTTTTGCCGATGATGCTATATTTTTTCTGGATGGGACTATTGTCGAATGCCAAAACTTAGCAAATATTCTCAACCAGTACTGCTATGCAACGGGCCAAGCCATTAATTTAAACAAATCAGGGGTATTTTTCAGCAGTAATAGTCCTATCTCTCTTAAAAGAAATTTAGCACAAGAGCTCAGAGTCCCAATAATAGACAAAACAGGGAAATATCTCGACATTCCAACAGAATGGGGTCATTCAAAGAAAGATATGTTCGCTTGGATTCTAGCAAGAGTAAACTCGAAGTTAGAGGGATGGAAAGAAAAGTTATTGACCAAAGCAGGCAAAGAAATTCTGATCAAGAGCATTGTACAAGCCCTCCCTCATTACGTGATGTCAATCTTTAAACTTCCTATCTCTATATGTAAAGCTATAGAAAGAAGAATTGCTTCATTTTGGTGGCAGAAAAGTGATTCAAAAAGAGGCTTGCATTGGAAAAAATGGGAAGTCTTAAAAACCAGAAAAGATGAGGGAGGTTTGGGGTTCAAAGATTTGATTAGCTTTAACAAAGCAATGCTTGGCAAGCAAGCTTGGCGATTATCCAACTCTCCTTCAGCTTTGTGGAGTAGAATATTAAAAGGTATCTACTTTCCAAATGGAGACTTGTGGAAGGCAAGAAAGGGGCAGCGACCGTCTTGGGGATGGCAAAGCATTTTAACAGGAAGAGAAGCCATAGATTCAAAGGTTAAATGGTCAATGGGGGATGGCAAATCCATCATCATACGGGAAGACAGATGGCTAAAGTCTGGAGTGATTGGAGGTCCAGCCAACCAAAATGAACCAGTTATGGTGACAGAACTTATTAATGAAGACTCGCGAGCATGGAAGGAAAATTTGATTCTCAACCTTTTTGAAGAACAAATCGCTAATGAGATACTTGCGATAAACCTTAGCCCGAACCCAAAGAAGGATTGTCTAGTATGGACAGGGAACAAGTCAAGGATATATACTGTGAAGAGCGGGTATAACAGGGCCTATTCTAACACCACAAGAACAGAACCAAACAGGGCGTCTTGCTCTTTCACGCCTCAAAGAACCATGTGGACTAAAATATGGAGTCTAGCTATCCCCCCGAAAATGAGAACGTTCCTATGGAGTCTATGTCAAAACGCCATACCAACAAGGGAGAATTTGTATAAAAGAAAAATGCTACCCGACCCCTTCTGCCCGTTCTGCTCCACAAACATGGAAACAACAGAACACCTATTTCTACTTTGCAAGTGGACCAAAAAAATATGGGCAGACCCACGCATCAATATCATCAGCAACCCAAGCAACATCAAGAGGTTTGATCAGTGGCTAACGGAGACCTTCGAAGGTAGGGAAGGTTTACCTGAAAAAGAACTAATCGCTATTGTGCTGTGGAACATATGGAAGACCCGCAACAACCTTATTTTCCGAGCAAAGCCTCCGCAACCAATCGATCTTGTGGATCTTGCACAAGCACAACAAAAAAACTTTAGCAAATGGCAGAATCTAAAAGGACCAAAACCCACAAATCGAAGCTTACCGATTCGGTGGATGCCGCCAGACAGAGACAAGATGATGCTCAACGTAGATGCTTCATGGATTCCGGGCGAATTCCTCTGTTCACTTGCTGGGATTGTGCGAGATTCGACGGGGCTGGTGGTCGAGGGTTTCGCCATAGAAGCTCGGGCGTCCTCTTCTCAACAAGCAAAAGCCCTTTCCCTGATGCACGGGTTGTCGTACTTGAAGAAAAATGAAGCACGGCACGTGGGAAGAGAGAAAGGTGAAAGGGGTTGCTGGGTATGCGAAAGTGATAGTTTAAGTTTGGTTGACATTATAATGGGCCGGGCCGAATCACCATGGGATTTGAAGGAGATAATGGAAAAGTGTAAAGAAGAGCTAGCCCTTTGCAAATCAGTACGGGTAGTCTACTGTCCACGAGAAGCAAACCGAGCGGCAGATTGGCTAGCTAGAACACACTGAGCCAAAAACCTTCCTACAAATTGGGTGAATTTTCGTCCTCTCTCCCTTTCGGAAATTCTATGTTCGGAATTTTATCCATCGTTGTCTTGTAAGACTCGTTTATCCTCATGAATGAATGCAACATCTACTTTCGACCAAAAAAAAAACTCTGGATTTTATCTCATCAACAGCTTTCTGTAAAGCTCTTCTTATATTTCAGTGGCTAAGCCAGCGAAATGTAGCAATCATTTTTATAAATCCAAATTTTAGGATTTTCTTCATGAAATAAAACAATCCATCACCTTTCATTGTAGTCTTTTACGATTAAATTGTGAATAATTGAATTTCATATTCATCTTAAATTGTGAATAATTGAATTTCATATTCATCTTCTTGTCTCTACCATGTCTATAGGTGGGTTCCTGTATTCATTAGCTTTCCACAATTAGATCTCGGAAAAAAAGAATGTCAGAAATTAGATTATTTATTACAATCAAGAAGTGAAACAGAGTGCTCTTTGGCACATTATCACAACAGACGGTACATATGTCATTCTATGATGATATAATATGAATTTCTAGGAAAAACGGTCAGAAAGACCGAATAATGACCCCAAAAAAAAAAAAAAAATAGCGTCTACATATAACAATTTAGGGAACACACGAGTTCATACGAAGCAAACATAGTTCGGAATCTTAGAAATTTACAACTATTGTTTATTCAAGCTAGACACACGACAGTTACGTTTCTAATCCGCATCGCATAAGTATTTGACTGCATGCACAACTCTTTCTTGTTCAATTCCTTCTCGATCTTTTCCATCTTTTTGCCATTATCTTGGAGTAGTGCAAGAACCAACTGCTCTTCTCATCAATGATCAAGCTCCCTAGCACGACGCTGATCAAAAACCCAACTCCAGTGCCAATTAGCATAACTTTCCAATCCATGTCAGATGGAGACTCTTCGCCATTATCTTTCTCAAGCGATGATGGTGGTAATGGTAAGTTATCGCCATCCATGGTAAATTTATTTGGTAAAGGACTTCCACACAACCCCTTATTCAAGACAAATGAATCGGTCCCAAATGTATCGAATTGATTCCCTTGTGGTATTAATCCTGATAGTTGATTATTAGAGACATCAAAAAATGAAAGAAATGTAAGTTGGGCTAGTTGTTGAGGTATCTCTCTTGAGAGCCTGTTTGCATTGTCAAGTTTGCTATGGAAGGGGGGATGGAACCGGTGAAGATGTTACCGGAAAGGTGAAGTGTGAGAAGTGACTTCAAATCTCCAATGAGATTGGGTATCCATCCTTGGAATTTGTTATTGGAGAGATCAATTTCCATAAGGGCATATGGAACCTTCAAGTATTCTCTCTCTATGCCTTTATTCATCAATTTCATTCCGTAAGTCACAGTGTTGACCCAACTCGTCTTTGAACCTAGCCCGACATTCATATATTCCAACCGATCTTGACCATCAACTATTTTCAAGGCATGGAAACTCTACAACAACTTGGAAGGAACTTCACCGTTGAAACTATTGTTGGAAAGGTCCATGATATGCAAATTGCTGAACTTAAGTTGGCTTCCATATGATTCTATTATACCATGGAACTTATTGGATTTCAAGATAACAACTTTCAACTCGGTCAATTCTAATAACCATAAAGGGAATCCATCGAGAATTTGGTTGTAACCAAGGTTCAAATACTCTGGCATTGTACAATTCACTAAAGATCTTGGTACAATCCCTTGCAATTGATTCTATGAGAGATCAATAATCTCCAACTTACAACCTTTTGGGTAAGCATGAGGATTCATGCCCTCAAATTTTTTTTTTCCCAAGATGCAAAATTGACAAATTATCAATATTTCCCAAACATGAAGGAATTGTCCCATTCAGACTATTGATGGACAAATCAAGAATGTTGAGGGATCCTCCTCTACAAATAAATTGAATTTCTCCAAAGAGGATGTTGTTGGAGATATTGTAATAACATAATGATGCTGGTGGAGTGGGAAGTGTTGTTTCAAGCAAGTTAGAACTAAAGTTGATATAGGTCAACTTGGGTAGTGGCAGATTGATCTTAGTTATTTTCAAAACCAGTTAGAAAATTGTCAGAAAGATCAATATATGTCAAGGTTTCTCTGCCACTATTCCACATCCACGTAGGAATACTCCCTCCAATTGAATTGTATGAAAGACTTATCATCATCAATCCACTTAGGTAGCCTAAAAACTTTGAGAACTCATGTAAGGTGCATAAATCAAAACTTAAATTGAAAAGTTTCGAAACAGTGGCATTGATCCCAAGCTTGCTGACAAAAGATATGTTGTTGAAGTCCAAATATAATATGTTCAAATTCTTGAGTTTGTGTAAATCCACTGTGCTACTCAAATTATTCCCACTAAGATCTAGCCATTTAAGATTCTCGAGTTCCTATAATGAGTTTGGAATTTTACCTTGCGAATTATTGAATGAAAAGCGAATCCAACCGACTACGTCAGGTTCTCAAATGAAGATGGAATTAAACCATGTACCTGAACATCTACCAAATGTAAAACGACAAGACTTGTTAGTTTGGCTCCTACTTGGATCTCATCATTTCCTTCTTTTTGAATTGAAAAAATAAAAAAAAAAAAATAAAAAACCTTGCTATTTGAATATTACCTGAAAGGTCCAAGAAGGTGAGTTTTGAACAAGCCAATGTTGAATATCACTCGTGAGATTATTGAGCGAGAGATCTAGATCTGACAGTTGGGTAAGGTTAGCAAAGGAAGTGGGAATTTGACCTTGAATTTCATTCTCTGATATCCAGATGAGCAAGTTGAGAAAGATTGCTCATTTGAAGTGGGAAGCGAACTTGAGAAAGAACAGTTCCCAATTAATAATTCATTCAAGTAAACAGGGTTTCCGATAGAAACAGGAATTTTCCTTGAAAAATTCGTGCTCCGAAGAGACAATGATTTCAAAGGATCAACCCCATGTAGCTCTGGAATAAACCCAAAAAGGTTGTAATTAAACTCAATGTCAAGGACTTCTAGGTTTGGTAACTGAAAGATACTGGAAATTCTCCACGCAATCCACATTGTACAAGTTTAAGCGACTTCAAGGAGTAGAAGTTTGCAACTACATGAGGGAATGGTGATGGCATGCTTATAAAAGAGAGATCAAGTTCTCTAAGCATAGTTAAGTTCTGAATAAAGTTGGCTTTGTTGGGCATCTCTAGACTAGCCCAGAAATAGGACAAATCAAGAGAAATTAATCTCGAGAGCCGTGAGATGTCTAAGGGGACTTTCCCTGAAAAATTTGAAGAAGAGAGATTAAGGTACCGTAATTTGGAAAGATTACCAAAGCTATATGGGATTGAGGAAGAGTCAAAGTCATTCAAAGCAAGATTGAGCGATTTCAAGTGAAGCAAGCGAAAGAGGCTAGTGTTGGAATTCATGGAACCAAAGAGACAGCTGCTACTAAGGTTGAGACCTATCACATGACCAGTGGCCTCGTCACACTTGACACTCTCCTTGTCCATCTTGTGACCATGATTCAACCTTAGGATAAACACAATTAGAATCTTTTTCGTCAATTTTGAAACTTCGCTTGAATTCCATTAAAGCTCTCTCATCCAGATGGTATAGTGGTTTAGCAAGTGAAGTATGGATCATCACAAGAAAGACGATCCAAATAAGAAGCGCATAGAGTAAGGATGCCATGATTTTTGCTTTCGTTAGTGGAGTTGGTCACCATATGCGAGGTAAGGTGCAATTGAGGAAGCATTTATTGACATCACTGTCGGGTCACATTCAATGGATGGTCGTGCTAATTGCATCGCATACGAGTTTTTTTTTTTTTTTTTTGGTCGGTCTTACCCTACTCCTAGTTTATCGCTCACTCTCGCACTCGGACTTTTGCCCTCCTCCATGCGGGGTGTGGGAATCGAAACCCACTCCCCGAAACTAATGCGTCCCCACCCCAACCCTCCCTGAGAAGGTGGGGATTCGAACCCCCCACCTCCCCTTTCCAAGTTGGAAGGGTGGCCACTGGGGTAAACCCCAGTGGTTCATCGCATCCAAGTTGATGGATTAAAGAATCTACTTAATGTCCCATCTCGATGCATATGGCACGGATCGGTCTACTAGCTTCCAGTCGTATCTGCATTGTCCACGGAGACGGCGCTCTATACCTACCCAAAAAGAAAAAGAGAACGAAGACCAAACTCGAGACATACCAAACCGACCAAATAAATTTTTCCAGTCTTTGAAATTGGCAAACAATGGAATGCATTGAGTAACAATGATTTTAAATGGGATGCATCAAGATGGGACTAGCGACGGAGCCATGATTTCGGTTAAGCAGGCGATATTCAACGACAATACATGGAGTCAATAAATTTTTCTTTGCGTGAGAAATTTGAATAAACTTACATTATATTAGTCTTATTCAAGTTTGAAAAAGCAGAAAGTTCAATTTACATTTTTGTAAAATTGCTTTCTTGAACTTTTCCATATAAATGTGATTTATTATTTGGACAAGAGAAACAGAACTTTCTTGATACCTATTGATAATTGTATAGGATATCAAAGGTTACAGATGAAGGCGCACATGTAAAGTCGGAAAAAAAAAAAAACACATTTTCTTGCAAAAAATATCATATCAGAAAAGATAAGTGAATAATGAATATAAGTGTTAATACGTTTATATGATCTAAAAAACATAATGTTGAACATTACCTTACTACGGTACTTGTAAAAGAGCATCCCGTGCTTGTGTGTCAAAGGAGAAACATAAAAGGTTTTGCGGGGGGAGAGAGAGAATTTACTTTTATATAGTAGAGATGACAAATGTAGTTTTATTTTACTATTAAGAGACAAATGCACTGGAAATTCTAAAATTTGTCATAATAATGTAATCAAATCTTAAAACTTTCAAAAAGTGCAATCAAATCCTAAAATTTTCGAATAGTGCAATCCAAGAGATGATTTGATTGGACCAATTTGACAAATTTTAGGACTTGATTATACTTTTTGAAAGTTTTAAGATTCAATTGCACTTAGGTAACAAGTTTTATTACTTATTTATACTTTTGAAATTTTTATAACTTAATTGCACTTTCGTAGCAAATATTAGGACTTTCAATGCATCTATCTCTATTATTAATTTGATCATCCAAAAATAAAGATATATTGTGGTGATATCAAACTAGACTCTATGTTGCCGTGAGACCACAAACACTTATTTTACCTAATACTAATAATTTTGGGAGAATAAAAATTACTTATAATTGAAATGTTTATTCATGTAAACCTATATTGTATATAAGAAAATATTTTGGGGAAGGGGCGGGGCTGTGGCCCCTCCAAGTGACAGGGGAGGGCATATTTTGTTAACGAGGAGTGAGTGAAGCCATTGGAGTGAGAATGAAAGCCTCATTCACCTTCCTGATATCGTTTTGCAAATTCAAATGAGGCGGAATAGAAATGGGAAGTGGAAATGAAAGGTGCGTGCTGCATTACTGCATATTTAATATTAAAAAAAAAGAAAAGAAAAAGAAAAAGGCAAGCAGACAACAAAAGATCATCAATAAAATCCAACTTATTAGTACCCTCACTGGATCTAAAGTGGACATTATTTCAAATATGAATTTGAAATACACTTTTGTCTTAAATGAACTTTTAAAAATAAAAATTTTGTTAATAGTTCATATTCTTTTTTCTCAAGCATTATCACATCAAATATGCCATGCAATGCTATTTCATCTTTATCCAACTTTATATTTTCTTAAGAATACTCATTAGAACCGTAGAATGGAGAAAATATTCAGTGGTTCGTGAATGCCACGTCATCAGCTAACGTGGCATGCGTTAATGTACTATTAACCAATTAAGAATTGACACGTGTCATTAAAAAATTAAATTAAAAATCTCTTAATCCACCTAGATTTCCCTTTTCCTCCTCTTCCATCGGCACACAAGAACCCAACATCCGCCCCCCCCTCCTTCCGCCATCGCCACCGGCGGAGTTGGAGTTGCCGGCGCCGCATCAAATCAGTTTGGCCGTCTCCTCCGCCCATGCCTCAGTTCCAAATCCAGCAAGACAACGGAGAGAGTGGACGCGGAGATTATCTCTAGATCTAGTTTGCTACAGCGCTCCTCTGCACCTCCTGATCTGGTTTGCTGCTCCAAATCTTGGCTCGTCCATGGCTACCGGCGAAGAGCTCAACAACGTTGCCGCAGACCGGGAAGCCATCCATGGCCGACCGCTCCTCTACATCTCTAGATCTGGTTGCTGCTCAAAAGCTTCAAGCTCCAATCTTGGCTTGTCCATGGTTGTCGGCAACGAGCTCAACAGCTTTGCCATAGACCGAGAAGTCATCCATGGCCGACCTCTCCTCTGCATTTGGTTTGCCGCAACGCTCCTCTACATCTCCAGATCTGGTTTGTTGCTCAATAGCTTTGAGCTCGAGTCTTGGCTCATCCATGGCTACCGGCGACAAGCTCAACAGCTTTGCCGCAGACCGTGGCGGCCATGGTGGGGCGGTGGTTTAGGGACGATGGCGGCGGCGGCGACTTGGGCAGTGGAGATGGCGAAGCCTGGGCAGAGCGAAGGAAGAAGATGGAGGGGAAAAGAGAAAAAAAAAATAACTTTTTAGATTTCCATGTCAACATCCACGTGTCAAAATCTAATTGGGTATCAGTAAATAAGCACACGCCACGTCAGCTGTTGACACATAAATTTGCACCTAGGGATTTTTCATGCATTTCATAAACATTAGGAATCAATGTTGCATAATCTTACATTATTATTCTTTATTGCGTTTATCTATATTTAGAAATTAGGGACATTTTTGTTTAGGAATTGTGTGTTTACATTGAATTTAAACATAGGCGATACAGTGCATTTCATTCAAAGTGGGCTCTAAACTCAATGGATTCTCAGAATTTAGCCCATTTGAGCGCAACCCCTCTTAAGAAATTTGGCTCCACTCTCTTTTCCTTGGCCTAGCAAAAATTTGCATCTACAGTGCATGTGTCATTCTAAATTAGGAAGCATAAAATCAAGATCAAGGGAATTTATTCCTCATCACAAAAATTGAGATATTTTCTTTTACTAGACTCTTGCCCGTATATCCTTATGAATAACTCACTGAGGTCCTGTCGCAAGGCTTTATAACAAGGGCATGTATAAATTTAGCCTGTATGGCTTGGGTTGCTTTGCTTTACTTTCTTTAGCTATCGCTTGTTTTATCTTTTTCTTTTTCTTTCTTTTTTTTGCCCACTAATGCATAGTGCCTACAGAGGGTGAGCAGGTTGATAACGATTTTTTGCAAAATACTCAAGTTAAGTTTGATAGATGCAAAAACTATTTGATGATATCAGATGCAAGATTCTTCTGTTAAATAAATATGGATATAAGATAATGCACGCAATCAAACCTAGATCAGGTTTGCGTCCATTTTCTTAGCAGAGACCAAAAGTCTAGAATTCACTAACACTCTCATGAATACTTATAATGAAGCAAGTGCTGCTTCCACCGGAAAATGATAGATGCCACTATTAATAAACAAGCACAACTTATGCACTTGCACATTCCTCAAATCACAAATTACAATAAGTAGCAATAACTCTTAACAAAGAGGAACACAGGTGAATAGAATCATGATTACAGAGAGGGTGACAATTTCCTGTGGCTTTCTTGAGTTTTTGTACTTCCTTCTGCTTGTATTGAGTCTCCTATATAATTTTCAATCTCCAAACTAGTCATGGAGAATCCCCATTAGGATCAAAAAGTGGTTGGAAATGACAACACGACTACTGATATCTAATCGCTCGTACAATCAAATTCTTCTATCAATATTGTGATTTCCCTAAATAGAAACAGCTATTCTTGATAACTGTTTGTTCCTTTAGTAGAAGAATAAAATAGCAAGAACTAATTCAATTTATCTTTAGTTTGTCTTTTCGGAATCCCTGGCCGTGGAGCTAGTGTTAATCTTTTTTACCTATAATTTAGTCACAGGAATATCTAAGTCTCGGTATCCAAATCATGTGATAATCATCTTCGTTACAATTGATATAGGAGTTGTATTTGTCAACAATCCAATAAGTCTATCCAAGTTGCGTACTGGGAATCAACTTACAAACTACCACATTAAGGGCTCGCATGATAAAATTTCTACTTATCTATTTCTCTCGTTTCTCTTCGTTCCCAACAAGTTTTGAAATGCAAATCCGTTTGGAACGCAATTTGATTTTTCTATTTCTCGAACATATTTCTATTCCAAAAATAGATTTGAAGAAAAAATCAGAAGCTAAAATTTTTAACTCCTCAGTTTCTAAAATAGAAATTGAGAAATCAATTTTTGGCTAGAAATCAATTTTTGTTCAAGAAATTTTGTCATGCACACCATAATCATCTGATTCCATTCATTATTCTGAATATATTATAAGTCTATATTTCACTTGGCTGTCATCTTATCATAGTATCTCCAAATTTTCAAGAATTACTTATTTTTCTAAATTTGTTCACTCTCTATCAGGGTCCATTGTTTACCCCTTTATCAAGGTCCATCCAATTTAAGAGGGAAAAGTGTTAAAAAAAAGTCTTAAACATTTTGTATTTGTACCAATTTAGTCCTAAACCTTTTATTGATGTCAATTTTGTCTTAAACCTTTTTTACTCGGTGCCAATTCAGTCCTTTTCGGCTAATTTTAGCTTGATTTTGCTAATTGGGTACCGATCGACTAACATGACACAATCGGCGCTGACATTGATAACTTCTAATAATATTTGATATTTTTGAATTTTTTATTTTCTTTTTCTTTTTTCTTTTTTCCTTCTACTTCTCCTTCCTCTAGCTGGTTGCCAAACCTTGTGATCGACCAAAGGTAATGGCCAACGAGGCTTGAGCCCTTACCCCTTGCCCAGCCTCTCACGAAGCCGCCTATTGGCAAGGCTTGACCCTCGCCAGCCCAGCGCAAGGCTGCTCTCGCGACCTGGGCAGCCTTAAGTTCGGCGGCCTTGCATTGGCCTCACCAAAGGCTAGGTGAGGCTCAACCTCATCAGATTTGGCGAGGTTGAGCCTCGCAGCCCCACACGAGGCCGCCCTCATGGCCACTGGCGAGGGCTTGAGCCTCACCAGTGGCCAGCGAAGCTCGCCAAAGATTGGCGAGGTCGACCACGACCTTGTCGGCCGTCTCCTTTGGCCAGTTGTCAAGGTCCGGCGACCAACTGAAGGAAGGAGGAGGAGAAGGAAAAAAGAAAAAAGAAAAAGAAAAGGAAAAGGAAAAATTAAATTTAAAATAAAATTCAAAAAATTCAAAAAATTCAAAAATATTAAAATATTATTAAAAGTTGTCAACGTCAACACTGATCACGTCACATCAATCGGCGCTTAGTCAGTAAAATCTTACCAAAATTAGCCAGAAATGACTAAATTGGTATAAAATGAAAATGTTTAGAATTAAATTGGCACCAATAAAAAGTTTAAGACTTGTTTAACACTTTTCCCCAATTTAAGGCATGCATTTACATTAACAACATATGCATATACATTAACATGAGAATGGGGAGGCGGGGATTTCGAAACTCCTTTCCTCCGGAGAGGGAGGTTTATGGGTTTATGGGGTTTCATTAGGTGGGCCCATTAGGGGCTCGTCAATCCCCTTCTAAAGGAGCTCCAAAGTTAAGGAATACACCTAACACACGCGCACACACAAAAAAATGGATAACTTTATCAACTTTAAAACATCATAAGACGATTTTCGCCAAGTTTTGCATGTGTAGAGATAAATTCAACGAAGATCGAGTGAAAAAGCATTTTAATAAAAGAGAGAAGTAGAGTGAGGTAATGAACGTTAGGTAAAATTAATATAAACAAGTCCCCAAATCCCTAATATCCCTAGTTTGCAGAAATCTCGTAACGGACCAGAATATGTTAGTGGCAATTTTAGTTAAACTTGATTAGTCAAAGTTGATTAATGAATGAGAAACATAAGAAAGCTTATACGAAGCATAAGCGCTCCCCACAAGAGGATAATTCGTGCCAGGTTAGCCCTTCGGGGGTTGCGACACACAAACGTTGATCACTTGATCTCACGCACGATCGTGGGCCAAAACGCTTGTCCACCCGTTGTCGCCTAATCATCGTCGTTAGGCCACGTCTGAGTTGCTAGATGCTGCCGTCAAGCCCCGGCCCAAAGTCCTTACGCTTCCCTCTCCCCGTGGAGTTGTGTTGATCTTCGAGTAATGATCTGGCAATAGTTAATAGACGAGGCCTATCTCATCCACCTTCCTCTACCTTACATTATTTTTCCGGGTTTGAACGGCGGGCAAGTCATCGTCATCGTCGCTCTCGGGCATGGGCACGTCAAGGACCTTGTTCTCAGCCAAGTTGAGCAAGCGAAAGTTATTGGCCTTAACTAAAGGAGGCGGCACCCGCCAGTGGTGAGCCATTGTTGTGTCCGCAGCTGAGATTGCGGCGGTCGAAGAGAGAGTCCTCCTCCGCATGATAGCGGCGACTGCCAGCTTCGGTCGTGATGCGGCCCATAGCGACCAGAGCCTTCCCAGGAACTATGGCCTTACGAAACTCATCTCTTCCTCCGGTGGAAAGAAAGAAGGAGAGCAGGATTTCTCAGCTTCCTGAGCGTCTACGTCTAGTTGGGTTGAACCGGATGCATATCCACCCGACTCAGGTCATTTGGATTTCACACGATCTTCTCGTCCTTGCCATCCCCCCGCACGCCGATCGGTCCTCCATCCTCCGCCTGCCTCCCGCCGACTCCACAGCCGCCCACTTGCCCTGCGAGGTCGTGGCCGTGCACGAGCGCCAGTTCACCCTGTACTGCACCCTGGAGGCCAGAGAAGGGGGTCTTCGACATTCATGGCCTAGAAGACGATCGGATCTGTCCATCCCGATTGTTACTTTTCCAAGGAGAACGATGGCATGCCCTCGATGTGGGTTTCTTGCTAGCCACCGCTAATTCAAGTCGAAATTCCATATGCTCAATGTTTCTTCGATCCGCTTATTTCCTTCGACTTAGGTGCCTCCCGGCGGTTGTTTTTACACGATTCAGATCGACTTCTTAGCGCCATGGCGAATCGAAACGGCATCGATTAACTCGTCGTAATTGTCGTTTCTTCTGCTACTACGCGATCCTTCCCTTCATGCGGGTTGATCTTTATGGAAGAGATACCTCGTGCCGTAGCACGTGACATCAGGAATACTGTAATTAGACTTGTAAAACGCCACGAGAAAACATCGCTCTTGCTTGCGAAAGGCAAAGTTGTAAAACATTCAAATGTTCGGTGGCCGCCACTGCTTTAATTTCATAAGGTTTAGTTGCCCCTTTGACTCCGGAGGCTTCATTCGTGCTCTCTTTTTCAATACATTCTTTCAATGTATTTCTTTTCATTTTTACGAAAAAGGGCTGCTTCTTAATTGGGGTTTTGCTTCAAGAAAAGGCAGGTTAGACATTTTCTAATACTTTTGGGCTTTAATATATATGTTTGTTATCTCAAAACACACAAGTCAAGAACCACACCGACCGAGTTGCGTTTCGTTTTCTTTTTTCCAGAAATAAGTTCATATAATTTTCCGACAAACTTTCCGCTTTGCGACGCAAATTGAGAATCCGAAGAGCTTACTTATGAGATTGAGAAATTAAATTTTTAACAATTTTTAATCAATCTTAAAATATGACGATTTCAATTGCTGAGAATTAAAACTAAAGATGTTCAATGATAAATTACAAATTAGTCACTAGAAAAAATTTTATTTAAAAAGGAATTTTAATTACAATCAGTTTTTTTTATCGAAAGCTTACTCTTTTAAATTTTTTAATAACATAATTACACAAACGACCTATGAACTTTAATTCGATGTGTAATTTAATTTCTAAAATTTAATTTATTTAACGCGGTCCCTGAATTTTAACTCAATATACAATATGATCATTGAGTTTTTTAATAAATATGGACTAAATTATTATTTTCTTAGATTCAATCTAGTCTATATTGAACATGTATCAATGATTAAATTGAACAAATTAAAAATTCATGTTGGGTAGAACTCAAAAATCGCATTTTTAATTTATTGCGGAATATATTATACACATAATGGCAAAGTTAATGGACTATCGGTGTTATATTCTCTTTTTTAAATCCTAGTCCTTTTTCCCTACCTTAATTTAATCGAAGAAGAGGACGAGGAAGAAGGGCCCGACCGACCACATGCCGGAGGCCACGTGCGCCCTCAATTAACGCGATGAATAATAGAGTCAAGACGCTTTCCTCCGAAATTCTTCCTCCTCCTTCCTCTTACCTTTCCCTGTCGATTCCCCTCCACTTTCTCTCCCCCACTTTTCATCTCTGTTTCTCCCTCCCCTCCCAGCTTTTCATCAGTCCTGCCAGCCCCTCTTTCTCTCTCTTCTTTCTCTCTCTTCTGTCGTTACCTGTAAAGATAACCGCAAAAAAAACCCACCCCCACCTCCTCCTCCTCTCCCCGCCTCCCTCCTCCAACCGCCGCCGCCACCCCGCCATTGCTCCCGCCGCCTCCGCCGCTTCCGGCGGTTTCTTCTCGGGATCGGCGATCGCGGTCCCGAGAGAGAGGCGGCGAATCGGGTTTTCCGGCCCGGGCCCGCGCGCGTCGGGAGCATGGAGGCCATCAAGAAGCAGGCTAGCAAGCTGCGGGAGCAAGTCGCCAAGCAGCAGCAGGTGATTCCGATTGTTCTCTCGGCTGAGCTCGCCGCGGGCATTGTCGCCGCTCCTGTGGCGAATCGTCTGATGTTGGAGCTTTTTCGTGCGGCTTCTGTTGTTGTTGTTGCTGCTGCTGTGGTTGGTCCTGTTTTGGTTGGGTGATCCGGGATTTGTTAGTGTGTGTGTTGAATTGTGGACTTGGAACGGTTCTGTTCGTGTGCGTTGATTTGTTATGCTGCGGAAATCGAGATAATGCAGTTATCTGGAGTTACTCGATTAGCTTCGTCTTCTCGTCGATTATGTTTGAACGTTTGGTTGCGAATGTTTGCGGCGGTGAACATGTGTGGTGTCTGTGGGACTATGAATTTGATGAACCGGCTCTACTAGCCATTAGGTTTGGTCTGCGTGAGAATTAGTAGGAAAGGCATTGATCAATCTCTTCGTCAAGTTAAGTGAACCAAAGATTGTATAGTGATTGAGGAATCCTGCAATATTGTGTTTTCGTGTTTCGGCAGGCAATATTGAAACAACTGGGGCACTTTGATGCTGATGCGCTGATGGTCGATGAAGACGAGCTTCGGTGTTACCGGCAACTTCAGAATCTGTACAATTCTACCAGGGTAGCCAAGGTGAAATTATCGAGTTTCTTTGACTAATTTCATGTCTTCCGATGGGGTATATTTTCTCACTAAGAGGGGACTGATGCAAGCAATATGGAGATGATGATTTTGCTTGAGAAAAATCTAAAACTATGTTATCTTGCACAGCATCTACAGAGGAATATTGTTCGTGGCGTCGAAGGTTTCATATCCATAAGCTCAAAGCAAATGGAGATAGGTGAAGATAGATTTTCTTTCTCATTCTCCATGCCCTTTCCAGTGCTGACGTCTGTATATTGTTTCTATGTGGTAGTAAGGAAGTTGGCTGATGACTGCTGCAATTATGGAGTTGAGAACCAGGGCTCTGGTTCTGCTCTTGCGAGAGCTGCTGTTTCATTCGGTACTTCGCATAATTCAATGGAAAGTGAGCGAGCAAACTTGCTTGGAACCCTAGGTGATCAGGTAATTCTATTTAAGTCTTTCGTCCTTTGTGATGATAAATGGTCCTTTACACTAATTGCTGCTAGAAAGTTTTGATCGAGATTAACAAGCTGTTTTAGTAATTTTAGGTTTCATCTAATCATGTTACAGATATTATTTATAGGTTTCCGAGCCTCTACGGGTAGTTATAAATGGAGCTCCTTTGGAAGATGCACGCCACTTAACTCGCCGCTATGACAAGCTGCGGCAAGAGGTGGAAAACCAGGTAATCATTTAGGTCACATCTTCATCAAGATGGTGTTAGAGATATAGTAAGTGCATGGTAAAATTGTTTTTTCCCCTCTCAGGCAGCTGAAGTTCTGAGAAGGCGATCAAGATCTAGAGATTCGACTCAATCTGCAGAAAGTACCCTGAAGCTTAAAAGTGCAGAAGCAAGATTGACTGAGCTTAAATCAGCTATGATGGCACTCGGTAGAGAAGCAACTGATGCTATGTTATCAGTTGAGAATCAACAGCAGCAGATCACTTTCCAGCGTCTCCTTAAAATGGTAGTCTGCGTACTTCCTTTGTATTTTTATTGTTTTAGAGTTGATGATTAAGCAGTTTTCTGGTTTGTGCTCTTTACATACCTATTTCCCTATGTCATGGTGATGCAGTTTGAGTATGTATGTTGAATAGTGAAACTCTAAATGGAGGAGGAGGTTGTTCAACAATTGGCAGATGGGATTTTGGTTATATCGTGACTATTTTAGTGTCAATTTTTGGTATTTTCACCTTTGCTGAACTGGTTTTTTTGGGTTGGCTCACAGTTTTGGGTTGCGTATTATGAAAAAAAAATTAGCGATGCAGCTTTCCTACTGATGCAACTCTACTTCACGGATCCCTTTACACCATTGCATTTCTCTTAATTGGGAGTTCGATATAGCTTGAACAAATTTGCTAGCTACTGTCTGTACATACTTTAGGATTTAGCTGACTTAGATGGACCGATCAGGGAATTTTTCTGGGCAGTATTTTTGTAGAGGCATGTACGGTAGTAATTCTTTGATCCTTTAGGTCTAAATACGTTCCCTTAAAGTTAATTATTTTTTCTGGCCATTCTAAATTTCCTGGCTAAATTATAAAAGTCAAGCAAAATTGTCAACTAAAGACCTGGAAGATTATGGCAATGACTTTATGCCGATACTGTTCTTTCAGTTAGTGATAGGAAAGTTGGCTGTGTAATGTAGCTCTAGGTGCAGTTTGTCGTAGCCAATTTGAAGTATGCCTTAGTTTCCACAGTTCATGACATTACAATTCCTCGGATTACAGGTGCAGCTTCTTTTGAGTACTTGGCATACTCTTCTATGTTATGGTTCAACAAAGATTGAGGCAACACTTCTTCCTAATCTACCAACTATAAAAAAATTTGGCCAAAAAAGAACCAACTATAGCAAATTAGCAAATCAGTTTGAGTAGAGGAATTTTAGTATGTGACGTATTCTATAGCGGATTGTGCAAGTGCAACTGCTTTAGATTGGTTGTAAGATTTAAATGCAGAGATTGCATTTTCCTGCTTCCATTTGCTTGCGTTAGCTGTTGAATTGGTAGTGAACTTTCCATGCAGGTGGATGTGGAGAGAGACTATCACCGAAGAGTTGTTGCCATCTTAGAGAAGTTACATTCTGAGGTAGGTAGCTTATCGACGTACTTTCTCATGCTCTCAGAAAACCATCTTTAGACTTCTTCCCAAAATCCTACATTTAACCAATAATAGTGCTCTCTTTCATTTTATCTCTTAGTATTTTGAGTTGTTGCGCTCCTATGGTGAGGCTGAATATGTTGTCTCCTGGAGTAGATGATAGAGGAAGAGCAATCAAGTGAGCCTTCAGTGACATCAACGACGTTGCAGCGAGATGGGGAAGTTCCACTTGCTCATGAGGATGACAAATCAAGCATATCAGATGATCATGGACACAATGATCAGTATGAGAGCTACTTCATTGGAAAAGTAAGGTCTCCGAGCTCTAAAATTACTGGAAATTTTAGAATATTTGCAGATGGGAACAGATTGCTTTGCCATCTAAGCTGGTCATAAACCTTTTACAGTTTCTCTTTTCAGTCCTCACATACCTTCATGTGATCGCATTTTTTTTTTCGTGTGCCATCATTTGCATTTCAGATTTGACTTTGCTTTAACCAGAGTACTTTGTGCTTCATAAGTCCATTACTGACACCACTATTTTTTTTTTTTTGGGGGGGGGGGGGACCCATTTAATTGGAGTTTCTCTTGTTACATTAGCTACCATTTTCACTTCCTCGTTTTCTCTTTCCTTTTTCTTTTCTAGCTAATAGCCTAATACTTCATGCTTCAGGTCATACACTCATTTGATGCTCAAGCAGAAGGAGAGTTGAGTCTATCTGTTGATGATTATGTCATTGTCCGGCAGGTACTTCTCTTTTCATCTCTGCAATTTCTATTTGCTACCAATCAACAGCTACATTGGAACAAGTTTGCACATTTCTGATGAAATGGATTTTGCCATCTATCATTTTTGGCACTGCTGTTAAACTGAGCGACATATTCTTTTTCTCCAACAATCTCGCTCTGTCGACCCTGTCTTTTGTCATGGATATGAGGAGAAAAAGAAAAACAATCTGGGTTCTCTATCTATTAATAGCAATTACACCTTTTCGTTCCCATCATAATTTTGCTATTCCATTTCTCTTTTTCGGGGTTTTCACAAGGTCGCTCCCAACGGATGGTCGGAAGGTGAATATAATGGAAATGCCGGGTGGTTTCCTTCTGCTTATGTGGAACGTCAAGAGAAAGCGCCGGCTAAAAAAGTACTGGAAACGACGAGCTCAAGAATCTGATGCAAAACAAGAGCGCAAGAATCTGATGCAAAACAATCTTGTGAAATAGAATCTGGAGGAAATTGTTCATGCCGTTTTTCCTTGTATAATGTGGTGCCTAATTATTGTTGGGTTTAGTTGAATAAATTGTTATTTCATTTTTGTAAATTATTTATTGGTGAATAAATTTGTTGCCCTTTTGGTTGTTCTGTCTATTCGAATTATTAAAGGAAAGTAAATCGCATCCGATGAAACGGGACTTGGTCAGCTTGAATCGCTGATTGCTGTAATAATGACAGAATCACATATTCCTCTCTGATAAAAAGCATGCATGGGATGATCGATCGTCGAAGCTTGACGGCTACCGACTTGAACCGACTGCATGAATTTATCAAATAAAAAATTGTGGAAGTTAGTCTTTGCTTTTCAAAAGCGTGCTCTACCCTTAAAATAATTGCCGGGTCATCAACACGCTTGTATCAGAATATGAAGGGATAAATTTACTGGAGTCTTAAAGCCTGTCATTAAAATACAGTTTGTGTTCTAAAATTTATAAAATATGTAAATAAATATTAAAACTTGTCAAATTGATGGAATTAACTTATTATCTAAACTTTATTGAAAATGTCAACGTGACTTATTCATTATGCTGACATGACTAAAGCATAAAGAATAAGACTAACATGACGTTGTTTTGGTTCAAATATTAATTTTTTTATATTACATTTAAAAAAAAGAAAAGTGAATGAAGAGCATTTTTTTTATATTACATTTAAAAAATGAAAAGTGAAGGAAGAGCCTTTGCTTTAGTTGCCCCATCATTTTGACAAAGGCTAGCAACATATGGGGATAGCCAGCTAGGGCGTGAAAGATAAAATTTCTGAAATAGAAATCAATTTCTATTCCATAGACGAGTTTCTGAGCGAAGAAACACATTTGATAACAATTTAAAATTTCTTTTTCTGAAATAAAAATTCGTTTGGTAAAAAAATAGAAGCGACGACCGACGTCTAGTGGCCAAAGTCTGACGTCTGGCATCCAGTGGCCGGAGTCCAACGTCTGGCAACTGAAGGCGAGTGGCCAGAGTTCGAAGTCGATGTCCGGCGTCGACGTTTGACGTCTAGAGTTCAACATCCGACATTTGGTGGTCGGCGGCCGGCATCCGGCATCTAACGTCCAAAGTTCGGCGTCCGGCATCCGACTAGCCGGCGACCGGTGGCCATTGGTTGAAGTCCAACGAGCAGCCAAAATCCAACAAGTGGTGGCAAGCGGCGAACAATTGGCGACGAACGTCCGGTGATCAACAATGGGCCTCCGGCGTCCAGTGGTTGGTGATGAGCAGCCAACGACCGACGGGCATTCGACATCCAACGGCCGATGGTTGATGACAAGTGGCGGGTGGGCGATGGGCGTGTGACAAGAGTGAACAATAAGAAAAATTTTGATTTCTTTTAGAAATAGAAAAGCTAAAAATTTTAATTTCTGATTTATACTCCAAATCTATTTCTTGAATAAAAATCTATTTCAGAAATAGAAAAATTAAATTGCATTACCAAACGGATTTTTATTCCAAACATGTTCCGAAGAATAAAAAAAACAGAGAAATCGAGAAATAGAAATGTTGTCATGCGCGCCCCTAGTAGTCAGTAAGGGTCGCCAAACCCCATTCAGTGGCCAGCAACCCTCAAGGCCCCATTAACTACTGCTACAGTCAAATTTGCTTTTGATCTAATTTCTTTAAAATTAGAGATTTGTCTTAGAAGCGTCTTTCAATTAGTGAAGTGAGAAAATTTTCGAATCGAGAAAAACATTCTTTGATGAAATGATTTCTTGAAGAGTATTTTCCTCAAAAACAAAATTTTCCCTAAATCAAACGCATCCCAAGTCTCGTTAATATGACATTATGGTGTGGCAAGCATTTATACAAGTATGTACCCACATTATCGAGAATCCTATAACGTAACCCTTATTCTAGCAAGCCAAAAAGTACTTCCGAATTCCGAATTCCTCTTCCTCATTTATTGAGCAAAAAAAAAATAAAAAATAAAAAATCTCTCTCTAACCAAAAGGACGTGTACCAGTCCCCTCTCTCTCCTCTCTCTCTCTCTCTATCTCTAGCAATGAGCTCGTCTTCTCTCTCGTCCCCTTTCTCAGTTCCGCCGCCGGACTCCCGTCCGGCTCCGAAGAGCCGGCCTCCGAGCTTCCCTCACCTCCGCCGTCGCCTCCTCGACCGGAATGGGCTCCGTCGCGAGGCGCGCCCTCTCTGCTCGCGCCGCCGCTCTCTCGTCCTCCGGCCGGAGCCTCCGCGTCGCGACGCGCTCGAATCGCTCGGCTGCGCCGCCGTCTTCTTGGCTCTCGGCTTCGGCTTCGCCTCCGTCGCTCTCTCTCTCCCTCCCGTCGCTCTCGCCTCGGATTCCCGCGCTTCCACCGCAGTTCAGCGAGAGGAAGGCCAAACTCGAGGTCTTTTTTTTTTTCCTTTTCCCTTTTTTGATGTTATGATGATTATCGTTTTCTCGCTCGCGCAGTGCCGTACGTTTTGTTTGTTGAGGGATGGTGATTTTGTTGTTCGAGCAAAATGAGGAGTGAACTGATTCTGTCACTTTTGCTGTATTGCTGGATCGTTGATTGATCGATTTGCAAGTGATTTGTTGTTTTTTTGCTTGAAAATGTGAGCGCAGATGGTGCTGGCGGCGACGAGGAACGAGAGAGTGGAACGAGAGATGTAGCAAAAGAAGAAGAGGAAGACAAGGAATTGGAGGAAGCGTTTGAGAAATGGAAGTCGAAGTCGTACGCTCTGACCGTTCCGCTGAGGGTCGTCGCTCTTCGCGGCTCCGTGCCTCCTCCTTGGATTAAGGTCTCCTGTTTAGGACTTTACCTTTTCAATTTCTCGGGGTCCAAATTTGGAGAAATGGAAATGTGAGCGGATTTGCCTAGTGTGTATAGTGTTGTGAAAAATTGCTTGCTTGATGTGTAGGAATTTATGCAGTCCCAAGGGAAGAGAGCGAGGCTACAACTTAAGTTGCGAGAGAGTCTTGACAGCATATTTTCGGATGTATCGACTGCTTTTGCTAAAGGCAATGTCAAGCCCGCGTCTACTGCTGCAGCCGATATTGTCACTGTTGGTGACTCATGGCTTGATCTAGTTATAAAGAAAGGCTTGATCGAGCCTATAGAAAGGGCAGAAGAGCAGGATTGGTTTTCTGGCTTAAATGACAAATGGAAGGTAAACATGAAATAGTAGATGCGGATAATCATGCACTGCGGTCCTTTCTAGAATTTTATACAGTGAATACATTCCAATGCCTCTATGTTCATGTCTATGTGATCTTGCAACTGAATAAGTAAATACTTGGGAAGTTTCGCAAAATATTCTCTTCCTAGTTGTGAGATGCAGAATCTGATCAACAAGTTTGAAGACAATACATTTGTCCATTACATCCATTGTTTTTATTTTAAACCACTTAATTGGTGAATTTTGTATAACAAAAGATTTAGATGAGGGCTGGGCATGTCATGTGGTTAATGTAGGAGCGAGTGGGGATGAAAATGCAAAAATGCAATGTTGATGCAGTATAAGCGAAGGGCAAAAATGCTAGGGGGTTTGCTGCTCTCAAGAAGACAGACAGTGCGGTTTATTGCAGACAAGCTTAGAAGATTTTGGTCGAAACTGAAGTTAAAAGTTCAGGATCATGGGCGGCATTCTTGAGCCTGGAAACATCAAACATTTGTGAAAAAGTGCTAATTTGCATTGATAACAAGCCGATAAAACTTAGAAAATGGTGTTATTGAAGTGTGACAATGTTGTAATTAGTCAAACAACTGCTTGCTGAATTTCTGTGCGTGATTTGAGTTTGATATGATAACTGTGCTTGCTTCTTACCTGAGCCATTGTTTGATGTGTTTGTAGTTTAATAATTTTCACTTTCACTGAAAAGATCTCAGGTACATTTACGCAGGAATTCTGAGGGGGCAACTGATACAGGCGGTAAAGTATGGGCAGCTCCCTATCGCTGGGGAAGCATGGTGATAGCTTACAAAAAAAGCAAATTCAAAAAGCTTAATATGGCTCCGATAGAGGTAATCACTTGCAGGTTGATGTTGATTTGTTTAAAATATTGGGTAAATCATGGAATGGTCCTGATCACTTTGTAACGGTGTATGTTATGGTTAGTTTGGTAATGGTAACTGCCACTGCAATATTTAAGCTGCAACTGTTGTCCGGTCCCTTAGGGTCTAAGGTATGCAGCCTTACCTTGTGATGTTTCCTAAAGGTTGTTTCCTTGGCTCAAATCCATGACCTCCAGGTCACACAGTGAGAACATACCATTGCATTAAGGCCCGTTATGGAAACTAAGTTCATGGAGAACGCAAAAATCGTAGACGGGATTTTCCTATTAAATAAATATACCTCCAAACTTTCTGGTGGTTTTAGAGACCCATTTGTTTCTAGTATTGGGCTTGACGCCCTGCGTGGATCTCCTTAAGTGAATTGGACAGTAAGAAGTCCTGCAATATCAGTCCGAATTTATATTAGGTTGTGAATTTGTGCTTAGCAAGCATCATAAGTAGAAGCCAATAACAAGGAGGTGGTAAAGATCGATAAAGCATGTGCACGATAAGACGTGAGCGCATTTTTCTAATAGTGTAACATAGATTCCTTAACTGTAATTTGATAGAGTAGCCCTTTAAATCATCAAGTATCTCATCTTAGATCTATACCATGCTAATGGGCCAAGCTCATGTTGAAACCTGTGGCAGGGAATAGCAAAGTGCTGACCCAATTAATATAGTACAGGGAAAATTTTATACGTATTGTCTTAAATTCCTTGCAATGAAGTAGATCAAGCTTGTCTTCTCAAAATCTAGACAGTCAACAACTTGGTTAGTCCAGATAAGGAAAAATGAACCCACCCAAACTATAAAGGTTGCTCTTGCTCCTCATGAAGCAAATTTAGAAATGGTTTAATACGGTATGTGATCTATGAAAAATTCTTTTCAAATTGGAAAAAGAATTTATGGTTTTCTTCTGTGTAAATTGGTTTTTTTCCTGTTCATGGGCAAAAACCAATGAAGACAAAACTTTGGATGGAGCTTGCAGGTATCAATGTATAAATTGGAAATTCCCATGAAGGATATAATATAAATTTAATTTTTTTTTTATTTTGTATTAATCAACTGCCTTAATCATCTTTCAGCTCATGATGTCCAAGCAACCGATTGAATAGAGTATGCAATTTTAGAAACACCAAAGGACATAAGACAACTCACAAGCAACCCTGAATAGGATATGAATGCTATCTATCTTTCCAGCTTGTGTTTCAATAAAGATGGACTCTTTCAGATTCAACACCCTGCGCCTCTCATTTCATATCTATACTTTGTGAGACTGTATTGATCTATGAGAAGAAAATAAGCAGTAGAAAATTTCTAGTGAAAAAACAAGGGCTTTTCTTAAAGTTCCTCTCCAGTTTTTCCTCAGGTGAAGGATTTTCTACCTAGCGCATATCTTTTTAGTCAAAAATTCCATCAAATTCATGAAAGCTGACCACTGTAAAACTAATCTAGTAGGGTTCTCTTTCAATCAAACTGCTGAATGACTTGGACGGATCATGTTCTTAAGATTTGGGAGCATTCCTTGACTCCCCCGAAAATCAAGCAGGCGAAACTAGCTTCCATTTTGCTCAACTTGAAGTCACATGAGTTAGATAATCATAAGATATGTTGAACTGTCATCATCTGCAAACTTTTTGCATATATTAATTGCAATAATTTTAGCTGTCATGTAAGATTGTAGGATTAACAGTCATTGGTGTATTGCAGGACTGGGAGGATTTGTGGAGGCCTGAGCTTGCTGGGAGAATTTCAATGATTGATAGTCCTCGAGAGGTTATCGGTGCTGTTCTGAAGTACATGGGAGCATCATACAACACAGATGACATTGACTCAAAAGTAGTTGGTGGAAAGAATGCTGTCAGGCAAAATCTGGCATCACTTGTGAAGCAGGTATGCTAGAGTGCAGTTACTACACCCATTCCCTCATGATGAGCTAGCCTTATCTTTTAAGAAACTATAAGGTGAGAACTGGACCTGATTTTCCAAAACTAAAGTGACACTTGTTCGATTGCTTGTGAGGATGGGGTAGCTTGGTAATTTTCTGAAGATGGTGAGAATCATCTTACATTTTCATTATTAGTTTATGGCCATGAATGGATCTTCCAGCAATTACTGAAAACATCTGATCTTTCAGTTTTTCGTATGGGAAAGGGAACAACTTGATGCATCTTGGTAGGTTCTATCTTTCAAAAGTTTAAGGCTTAGGTCTTACTTCATGCAGGTTCGACTCTTTGACAATACACACTATTTAAAAGCTTTTGGGGTGGATGATGTATGGGTGGCTGTTGGGTGGAGCAGTGACGTCCTTCCTGTTGCCAGAAAGATGCGCAATGTTGCAGTCATTGTGCCAAAATCAGGAGCAAGCTTATGGGCAGATCTGTGGGTATGTATTTGTGGAGCCTTATCTCCTCTCCATATTCATGTGATTTCACTTGTTAGTGACTGAGCACTAGCAATGTATGGAAGTTACTGTACTAGAAAGAGTAATACACTGTTGAACGTAGCTCTAGGATCTTTCTCCGTCACCATCAGCATCATGTCCTGATGGTATTTTCTTCTTGTGATAGGCCGTCCCTGCTGCCTCTAAGATAGGCACCGACCAAATCGGAGGCCGCATTAGAGGCCCATCTCCATTAATCCATCAATGGATTGAATTCTGCTTGCAATCTGCAAGAGCACTACCTTTCCAACAGGGAGTACTTCCTGGTGCTGTTCCTCAGGCCCTTGATAGTCCGATCATTGAAATTCCAAAAGAGCTCGTCAAGGTTAATAGGCCAAAGCTAGATACAAACCTTGTGGCTGGAGTACCTCCACCTCACATACTTGACAGGTGCGAATTTTTGGAACCACTGCCTGATGCTACAGTCTCTGATTATGAGTGGCTGATAAGAAGTATGCAGAAATCTGGTCCTGGCTTTATTGAGCGTTTGCAGCATAAGATGTCTATGGTGATACGGGTTCTTCAGCTCAAGCTACATGCCAAGATAAGTTGAGACAATGCTGAGTCGTAAGATGCCTATGTAATCAGCTAATAAGTGAAGTTGTTTTCTCTTCCTTCGAGCATAAATTTTGTTTAGAAAGGAGTGGCCTTTGACTTGAAGGTCACTTTAAGGAAATGGAAGTTGATTCTCTGAAAAATGCAATAGATAATCTTATGTTTAGTAATATGCATAAGAAAATGCTTCTATTTGGATTCAAACTTTGTTGACTTACCAATTATTATCTGGGCAATACCATGTGTACGGGATACTGTAAATGTTAAGAAGTGACATGTTTGTAATTGACCTACTCTTGTAACTCCTTTTGTGAGAGTTTAATTGGGAAAATGGGAAAGCTTGATGTATATGATGTCAATGTTTTTGGCTTTTAGCCAGCAGCTTATTGCTAGGGTCACTAATACTCATTTTTGGTGTTACTTGTTGGTAACTTAATATGCCTTTATTTCAAGAAACCTTTCTAGTTAAGAATTTGTGCTGGATTTAAGAAAATTGCAAAAAATGCAAAACCCTTTTTAGTTGGTAAATAATTCAAAAGTTGCAAAAATTGCCCAATTAGCACCGACAATGCATCCACATCAGTGATTTCTTATTAAATTAGCTAGATTGATTACATCAGCAAATTATCAAAATTTTTAAAATTTGATTAGCCAAATTAAAAAGTTTAGAACGGAATCGACATGCATGCAAAAGGTTTGAAATTTTTTTGTTAATTTTCTTTTAATATGCTAAAAGTAGCAAATTACTCAGATGAATTCGATAACAAATGTGAATGCTGAAAAAGGCAATCAAATGCAACGATGGATTGAACCTCTCTAGCATGTGAATGCATCTCTCAAATTTCAACCGCAAAAGAAGCAGTAGAGAGACCAGCCAAAATATTTTCGTCTCCAAACCGAGTGAGAGAGAGAGAGAGAGAAGTCGATGCTTAAAGGCGTACGGACGTATATATATCTACATCACCAACAGAAAAAGAGAGAGAGAGAGGAAAGGAAAAACCGACCAATCAATCGCGACCGTGCACCCCCCTCCGCACGCTTTTACTTACACCACCCACGCAACCAGTAGCAGCCCCGACATCGTCTTTCGATCCTCCTCGTCTTCCTTCTTCATTGTTCCTTTCGCACGCAGACACAGAGAGAGAGAGAGAGAGAGAGAGAGAGATGACGAGGGGAAAGCAGAAGATCGAGGCGCAGAAGAGGAACGCGGAGCGGAACCAGAAGGCCAAGGGGTCCCAGCTCGAGGCCCGGGTCGTCGGCCTCAAGGTCACCTGCCCCATTTGCAAGGTCTCTCCTCTCTTCGCTCTCCTCCTCCTCTTTTCTTCCCCACGCTTTGAAATTTGTCCGCGCGCGTGGGGACGGATCTCGGTTCGATCGGATCGGGCGGGGGGGCGTCGTTTTTTATCGCGTTGTCGACCCGGGTTTCCGGGTTTCGTTTTACCGCTCGTTCCCTTTTGTCCAAGGTGCCGGCTTTATTATGGGTATGGATCGTCTTCGTGAGTTGGAAGCGTTTGAGTTGGGAGTACGAATTGGGTTGCTGTGCGTATTTTGATAAGGAAACTAAATCGCTTGTTGCTGTCTTGACTCGTGCGGCGGTTAATTTACGGTTAAGAGTGTTGGGTATGTGAGTGAGTGAGTGTTTCGGAAGTTTCTTTGGAGAGGGTATTCGTGCGTAATCTTGGAGATATGAGGAGGTGGAGTTTTTTGACTGGTGGGATTCCTCTCCTTTTACCTCGCAAAAGGGGTGTCGTGAGAATCTTTGGCATCCTCCCTGCTGATCGGAGCTCGTTGACCATCATCAAGCTGAGAGGATGATGATTTGGATGAATTGGAGGACTTTTAGTGGTTGGATGTTGTGGAACAATATGGCGGTAGCTGAGGAATGCACGCTTGAGAAATGCAATTTAGGGGTGTTCTCGCAGCAGTAGATGGACACTCCATTTGGATGGTGTGTAGATCATTTGTTTTAGGTGTTATAATTCTGCTGCTTTTTGCTATAAATGACAGCTTTTTGCAGGGATGAATGGTTCTAAGTATGCACCTAGTATGGTTTTTCTTTTCCTGATTAATGACCTTCACAGTTGGCATTTTGTTACTTGCATCATTTTGACATATTATGAGGTTCACTTAGGATATACATTGAAATTGTCTGATGTCCTTTTACTGGCATTGCGAAGATTAATTACTCTTCTGTAGCATATTCAATGCTTGGGTTGCTGAAATTTTGATCTTTGCTTAAAATTCCTGGGAAGTTGCACATTTGGGTATTTATTAGACTTCACTATCTCTTGAAGCTCGATCTCTCCCCCAGATGAAGAATGCGAATCAGATACTACATGCTGTGTTAGGACAAGGGAAAGGTAAAATATTGGGTAGACAAATCCTTGGAGTAAACTGAGTGAACACATTACAGAAAACTTATGGCGGCATGCTAGTCAAGAAGGAATAGGTGACTTGAGAAGACTTTGACGCGGCGGGTTCATGAGGACCCTGAATTATGTGGACCTTGCGATTACGTAAGACTTTCCCCATATTCAATCCCAGTGAATGAGGGAATGGAACGCTTTGTCTACTGTAGTTGGTTTTATGGATTCAAGGGGCCCCTGGAAGTAAAAGACTTCCAAGTTCTGCCTTCCGTATCACTTTTTCTTAGAGGAACGTTATTTTCATTTTAGTGTAACTGTTTTGAAATGAAATAATGAAGTTAGCTGGATATGTTGGCCCCAATGCTGGAAAAATATGAGTAAAAGAATCAATTTAGTTATCCTATTCGTGGGGGTCCAAGGGTTATCACGCGAATTGGAGAATGGGTTTCTAAACCTGGGGCATTTGACACTGATTTGTTGGAATATCTGGTTGTAATTCAGATGTATGGCTGCTTAAGTGGAGGATATAGTTTTGATGCATCTTCTATAGTTTATCAGCTGCTAGGATAAGTCTTCACAAACTTTATATATTCCTTTGAGAGTCGTACGTGTATGTCTGCCTTCCCACATTTGGGGATCAATGTTATGCCAATTCAAGCCTTCAATTCCACAAGCTTCTTTGTTTGTTTTCCATGGTACTTGTTCTTATACCTTTTGTTTAGCCGTATTCTTTTTATGGCAATGGTTAACTACAATGAAGCAAATTGTTTTCATTGTTCTTTTTGTCTCTTTACCAGGTGCAACTAGCAAATCAGAATCAACTTGGGGATCATTATACCTCCAAACATCCAAAGGAAAAGCCACCTAGTGACTCGAGCTAACGGCACCTTTCATTTGTAGAGAATTCTGGAAACTGTGGAGAAAAAATTGATCCGCATGTGTTAAGGCTCTATGTGAAGCACAATAAGTTGACTCGTGTAATTCGGTGCTGCTTCAGCAAGTCTGTATTGCAACTGCATTTGAACTCTCACATTGTCACTTCTTCCTGGTTGCTTCGAATCGGTATTCGTGTCATCTACAACAGTAATTTCATATGTAAGACTTTTGAAGTGATGATCTCTGGAGAAACTGTAGGTACATTTAATCTCTTAACAACTTCTCTGCTGCTCAAATACCTGGTTGTTAGAACATGAATCATGAAAGGGGGGTAGCTGACTGGCTCGAGTTCTAGCCCTCTTCCTGAACATGCACACCTTGCTTGAGCCTATCCTTGCCAGGTTGGTGTGGCAACCAGTATATTTGATAGCTGACGGTAACCTTTATCCCGGTTGAGTTTGCTGTGCGCATGACATAGACCCCAGATAACTTTTCTCGTGCATCATTAGATTTACTGGCGAAATTACGATGTACTAAAAATTAAACTCAATGTTTTCTTTTGGTTGAGGTCTGCATGATGGTTATTACATAAGCCCTAGTAACAAATTGTGTAATCGAAGTATAATGGTCTGTGGTACCACCTTAAACCTAGTTAAGAGAACAGTTTGATGTCTACAAAGATGGGAGCTAATTCTGGTATAAACATTACTCTCAGTAACAATGGAAGAAGATAGAAGAAAAGTGCCTAACGAAGTCAAGACCAGCAACGAGCGTAAACTGGATCAGAAAGATGAGGCAATCCATTATAGAAATCGTGCAAACCAGATCTTGAACACATGGTGCTATCTACACTGACTCTTCATCGTTTGAAGTAATGAGCTTGTATTATATTTCAACCAGAATATGTAAAACAAACTTCTAAGGACAAGCGTTTGAACAAATGTATAATAAATACAAACAATTACAACCATTACAAATCAATAAAGAAAAACCCTTTTCTCTCTACACAAACACCAGACTAAGAAGATTTCTACATGTAATTTTTCATTGCCATACTCCCTCTTAAAAATGTTTATCGTCATCTGTGCAAAACGTACCTCCAAATCAATGAGAACCTTTAGTAATCTCTCCGGCCTATCCACGACAGGGATGTGAACATCGTTGCAAACAAAATTAGGTCAGTAAACTATCCATCCAGCCACTTCATAAGTCGCTCTCGTGAAGAAGCTTGTTCAAGAGGGTGGTTAATAGAGCATCCCTTCTTTCAGCTCGGTGCTCTTCTCGTAACCTCCTTTGCTCTTCCTGCTCCCGCCAAGCCTGCTCAACCATCAGCCTCTCCCTCTCGAGCTTCTCCATCGATTGTCTCCATTCCTGCTCGAACAAAAGGCGTTCACGGGCACGCCTCTCCATCATGTCCCTCCACTGCATCTCCATCACCTGTTGCTGCTTGAAGAATTCCTTGAGCATTTCCAAAGTATCAGCACCACCACTCCTGCCAGATACTCCGCTGGTCCCCCCCATATGCTTGTTGATCGTGACCTCTTTGGCCTTCCTCTTACGAGAACTGACTTTCGAAGGCCTCTCC
The DNA here is from genome assembly GCA_017140595.1 of Eucalyptus curtisii. NCBI lineage: Eukaryota > Viridiplantae > Streptophyta > Magnoliopsida > Myrtales > Myrtaceae > Eucalyptus > Eucalyptus curtisii. The sequence continues at coordinate 10,322,574 of CM029498.1, forward strand.
TCGTCACTATCATCCTCATCTTCATCATCAGCCTCCAAGAGCTCATCAGAAGACTGATTGCCACCGTATCTTTTCAATTTTTTCTTCGCTTGGACAGAAGTCCCTTCGGACTCGAGATGAAGCCGCTGCATGTTTTTCGCTCTTTCAATGAATAAGGCATGCAGTTCCTCGAAAAAGGGACATTTCCGCTCATTGTCAGGATCCGAGGTCTCCTTCCCCTGAGATCACAGTCAAGCAGGCACTTAATACAATGAACTGAAAACTCTATCCGAAGGGCAACTCACTCATTCGATCACCTTCAACAAATTAATAATTAATCGAAACCCACATTCATAGGATCACCTAAAAGAAGAGGGCAAGACAAGAACTTGAAAACACGAGCTACAGAGAAAGAATGCACAGCTTAACTGACATAGTCATTTCCAAGAAGCATGATTAATTCAGTTGCAGTTCTAAAGCCCTGCTTGATTAGCTAATATTTTAGAACGATCAGACTGATACTAGGGGAAGATCCCACAAAGACAAGCCACTTTCTCAAACTCTCAAAACTAGAGATGAATCACAGGAAGCTGAGAAATTGATTCATTTCAGAGGTACAGGGCAAGCAAAACTCCCATTATCAAGTCTCAAAAAGCATCATTTTTCGCCAATTGAACTTCGCACATCATGGAAATCCGCAAGGATTCAACGGATTCAACTAAATCAATAGCGCCGCGCACCTCCACGACCACGAACAACACGCAAAAGCTACCTTGTAGCGGTTCAACAGGTTCTTCCACTTGCACTTGCACTGCTCCGGCGTCCTGCGGTAGCCCCTCTCCTTCATCCGCCCGCTCACGATCTCCCACAGGTTCTTGTTCCGCTTCGCCGCCGTGAAGTCCCTCTCCAGCTCCGCCCGTATCCTTATGAACTCCCTCGTCTCCTCCTGGCTCCACTGCGGCTGATGCTGCTGCAGCTGCTGCTGCTGCGGCCGCGGCTGCTGCTGCTGCTGGGGCGCCGCCGCCGCCGCGGCGGGGCTGAGGAGCGACGACGCCATCATGCTGATCCGGCCGAGGGACTCCCCGTCGTCGTCCTCGCCAGCGAACATCGCCGGGAAATCGGAGCTCGACGCCGCCGCCGTCGTCGCCGCCGCCGCCGCCGTCGATCGCGGGGGTCGTTAGGGTTTTTCGCGGCTTCCGGGGGGAAATTCCCGTTGGTTTTGCCCGTGGGGAGGGCGATTTGTCGGAAAGCCCAGGCGGTTTCGCGCCTATTTATAGTTATGCCACTGGTGCTCTCGTATTATTAACTCCCTCCTCTACGCTTCAGCCTAGGCGACGGGCTGTCGTTTTGGGTGGGGGCCGAAACGACACGTGGCGGGGGCCAGAACGGTGAAAACGCGAGGGCAAGCGATGGTGGTGGTCTTGGTCGGGGGGGGGGAGGCCTCAAAGGTCAAAGAGGTCGGTAGGGGTTGACTTTTTGGGCGCCCTATGGCAAAGATTGGTTCAGCGAATTAGACTTTTTTGCATCGGCGCCTTTCTCCCCCCCTCCTAACTTTCGGAAGAGACCGACAGCACATGAGAAAATGTCAATGGATTCGAAGTGGCCAACATGGCGTTCGGTAGAAGTTCGGGGGAATGACTTTTTCATCGACCTCCATTCGAAGTGCTTTTATGAGAATCGAAAAGATCTTGGCAATCGATATTAGAGAGGCTTGTGATTGTCGTTCGATAAATTTGCAATTGCGACTCTTTCGACTAGTTCAATGATCAATTTATGTTTGTTGTAAGATATATCAATATGGATGGACTTACTGTTGTTGAAATTTGGATCATTTTTTCAACCGTAATTAATGAAGCTGAAGGATTAAACCAGTGAAACAAACAATGGGTTGGACTTTATTTTTGGGAGGAGGAGGGCGGTCTAAAGCTGGATTCAGCTGGGCAAAATCACAAACACCTGGCGGAGGTCACGGAGCGGGGCTCCCTTCGCATGAAGGGAAGAAGGGACGAGCACCGCTGGCGGGAAAATGATCTTTGGAAGCCCTAAACTCTCGCTCCACGGCCAAGCCATCGTTCGACTTCACGGACGATTTTGTTCATTCCGACCTCGTGGAATTTTCGGACCGAACAAAGCAATTGTTGCCGCAGCCTTCGTTCGAGCGCGAAGCCAAGCTCACGACGCGTACGAGAACGCTTTGAAGAAGACGACGGGAGGATTAGAGTATCGTGGCTGTAAAGGAGAGTCGCGACTCTGCCTGGAATGCTGCACCGCCGGCGATTGGATTGCTTGAGGCCGCGCGACCGCGGCATCGCCATCGCCGAGGTTGTGCGACTCCAGGCGACACTCGCGGGTCCTTCGTGGCGGCCGCCACCATCTCTCTCTCTCTCACCCTCATATTGTCAAGCCCGGCCGGTGGATAATCCATGGCCAAGTCGACGACCGCCTGGGCGGTGACGACCGACCATAAAGGCATTCGGGGGTAAAAGCGGAATTGTGTTGAATTTATGAGGGCAGGAAAGGAATTGCAAATTTTGGTTAATTTTTGGAGTGAATTTTCCGAAAATGCTGCAAAGCCAAAGTCAGGGAGAATCTATCCTAAGCATTACCGATGCTAGCTTTGACTCAAAATAGTCCAAAAAGTTTATACTAAACAGTAACACTACCACTTTTGACAAAAACACACAACTTTCACTAAAAGGATTTGGGAGGCCTAAAGTTGATTTAAAGTCGTGCCGAATGTTTCCTAAGACGACTTTCTCTGGGCCCACGTCACCTGGACAACTCTTTCGCTCTAAGCGAATACCATCGCGAGTCGTTGCGTGATCATGACCACCACCAATTGTTCCCACCACTTCCATTTTGACTTGCTCCTCCCACCGTCACTGACGGTCACCACCATGGTCAAGATGCATCGATTACCACCAATCATTGATATTTCCTCGTGGCTATTGCTGTCATCAACCACCAATTGTAATCGACCTCTATTGCTAGCTATTTTTCACCGTCACCCTCTTTAGTCCTTACCATCATTATAGCAATCACCACCAATAGAGATAAACATGGGTTCAGGGTAGAATCAAGAATTAAACCGAACCAACCATGGGAACCCATCCAATTCCTAGTTTCTATAGTCGTTGATTCGATCCTCAATTCCAAAAAATGTGAAATAGGTATTATGTGGTTTCGGTTTTCTGGTTACTACGTAACAACCAAACCAGGAACATGTACCTCGAGGAAGTACCCATTCCCAAAAAAAAAAGATATGGTAGTAATTGCCCCGGTGTGGTCAGAAAATGTCACAGCATTTGCCTGTTTCAAAATGAGAAACAGTGACTAAAGCATGACGCCAACCTAAAATTAGTTGAATGCTTTGAAGCTGGCGTGTAGGGTACAAATTGTTCAAAAAAAGTTAGGCTATTAGAGAACAATTTGAGGACTACAGTTAATATATTTTCTAACAAATATAAATTTTTGAAATACATACCAAGCACGATGATGCCTTCGCCATCTACCTCTGGGAAATGAAAGCCCGACCCTTTACTCGGTAATCGGTAGGATGACCACCGCACCATAAATAGTAGCTCTCATCCAATCACTGTCAGCATACCACCAAATAGGTCTTTCCCCGTCAATGCTGGTTTATTTCATTTTTCTGTTACATGTTTTGAATTTTTATTATTATTATTATTATTTTTTGTGTGTTCATACTTTATGAATTTACTATTGACAAATGAGGATTTTTGTTGTTGAGTTTGCTTTTATTTTGCTTAACTAAAAATGAAACGAAAAAAAAAAGAAAAAGAAAAAGAAATTAGCCGATTCATGAATAGATCGTGGAACCAATCATGAAACGTATTGACAGTGTAAGTTCTAAGTTTCAGAAACTAGAAGACCGGTTCAAACAAGATAGGCTTTAGGGGGAACTTGAACTAACTTTGAAATAGCTCACTCTTGGCCACCAAGGGAGCATATGGTAATATTTCTATTCTTGGAAATAATTTATGTTCATAAATAATTTTTTCTATTTCTAATCTCTAGACGAGTTTCTAAGCATTTGAAAGCATTTGGTAATTATACAAAATTTCTATTCCTGAAATAGAAATGCATTTGGTACGACCCCTAAATATTTTTGCGATTTAGAATTTATTTTAATTTTGTAATATTTTTATTACATTTTTCTTTTTCCCCTTTCCTTCTTCTTGCTCTGGACGATTGTTGACCTCAACCATGGCTAGCCAGCGACCGGCCAGACAAGAGGTGGCAACGTTGCCGACCTCAGAGGAGCCTTGTCGGCGACCGGTGAGATCCCTCGAGCCTTGCCAATGGTTGGGCAAGGTGACCTTGCCCAACAATTGGCAAGGCTCGACCTCGCTCGGCCACCACGAGGTCAACCTCCCCCAACCAAGCGACGTTGACATTGCGGTGACATTGTGGTGGCCGGGCGAGCCACCACGAGGTCAACCTCCTCCAACCAAGCGATGTTGACATTGCGGTGACATTGCAGTGGCCGGGCGAGGTTAAGCCTCGTCAGGCATCTACTGGCTAGGCGCTGGCCATCACCAAGGCTGATGACCGACTTGGGGAAGAAAAGGAGAGAGAGAAAAAGAGAAAAAAAATAGACCTATTTTTAAGATTGTTTTCAAGAACAAATAAGTATTTTTTTTTTTGTTTCTTATTTATGTTCTAAATTTATTCCTAGAAATAAAAATCTGCACAAATAGATATTTGCTTTATTTGTATTCTAGAAAAAAAGAAAAAGAAATCGGAACCTTACTAAACGCGCCCCAAGTCAACCATTGTTTTCTCCAGTTCTCTCTTTTTGAGTGAACTTATCGTCTTTTAGCGAAATTGTCATCAAAGAATAAAAGATTTTCGATGTAAAACACCCGCGAGTCTCCGTCGAGAGGCTTTTTGCAATATGAGATGTGAATTGAGGCCTCGGGCTTCACGAACATCTTCTGTTGAATTGTTCGAAGCCAACTTTTGTAGTACGGTCCAAAATGATGTTTGGGCTCACTAGTCAGTCAGGTCAGGCCACAAATAACTGACCTTAGTCGATAAAGATCATCGGGGGTTTTGACGGTTCCTATTGATTACAGAGGAAAAGAAAATTCTATGGATTAGACCCGTCAGAAATGGGTCATGAACCCATTTTTTATTTCATATAGTTATTACATGAGTTAGTTATCCTCAAAATATGAATCATAAATAAGTTGCAAATGGTAAAGCCAAAAATATTATCATAAAATAGATTCTCAACTTACCTTGATGACTCTTTTTCTCGTCCTCATTTATTTTTACACTGGCTCACTACATACTTTCGTCTTAATTTGGATATGAGTTTTCCTAGATTAGGTTAAAATGAAAGTATTTTAGCAATATGAGTCAAGTTGAGTATGGATTTAGGTCAGATATGAGTAATTAAATTCGTATTGCACTGAAGTAAGTTAAAATAGGTCAAAATGCGTCGCTTCTAGTCAGACCACTTTCAATTAGACCCAAATCCGACCGTTGGACGTGTCTACTATAGCTTAAAACTTACGCTATGAATTCAATACTCGCGAGCTCCTTGTCATTTTCATGGATCATGCTAGATTAGTAGCTAGGTTTAAATGAACACGCCCACACCAATTTAACATGAATGATGCGAATAACAGAAGTAAGCACATCTTCCAATTATTGCCCGTCTTCACATGAGCTAATAAATCGGCACCGGTTCCATTGACAGAATCAATTGACGAAACTAGTTGACAAAGTGATGTGACAAGTTAGAGCAGTTGAATGTCGCCCTCTCATCGTGCGCTTGTAATTTTCACGTCGCTTTTAATTACGTCATCTGCTCCTAATTACTGGTATTGCACGGCCAAGGCCACGCGATTTTCCATCCGATGTGAAATTAGCTCCATCCGATTTTTTCCATCCCACGGTGCAGTCCAATCTCGACCCTAATAATGACGTCATTATTAGAATAAACGAACATTCTAGTTTCTACGCCCATTGATTGCGGAAGAGCCTTCAACCACAATAGCTATAAATGCTCTGTCGCTTGAAACACGTGACCCTCCAATTCAATAGATCGGTATCTAAGTCAGGAAAAATATCGGCTTTCTGAACTACTTCGGTCAATGGTGGCCCATGCCTAGCTATTTACTTCATATTCAGTCTTTTTTTTTTTTTTCTCTCTCAATTTTGTTCAACATTTTTTTTGCGTATTTTTTTTTTTAATTACACGTACCGCGCGGTGTAGGAAAACATGGCTAAAAGCAAGCCGAGGCGATTAAAGAAGTGAAAATTTAGAGAGGATTTTTTTCCCTCCTTCTAGTAAAAATAGTAAAATTTTGAAGTAAGAAAGGACAATATAGCAATGTGATTTTGTGAATCTAGAGTAGAAGTTGAGCCACATAAATGTTGCGCGTCTTTGAAGGTAAGCGACTTCCAAGATGCTGAATTAAATGATGCACATGAAATTGCCCCAGTGGTCACCCTTTTCACATAGGAAGAGAGAGGTGGGGAATCAAAAATTTTCTCACCTTCTCGGGAGAGCTAAGGGTGGTAAGTTGAGAATCAGGTTTCGTTTGTTTTGTGGAAGTTGAACGTTGAAAACCATTTTGTAAAAATTGAAAGCTTATATTATTTCAAAAATTATTCAATAAATAATATTTTTATTATCAATAATAATATATGTCTAAACAATTTCATAGACGATGACGAAAATACTTTTAGTTCATTTATTTTTATAAGTGATTCTAGCTATCTCTTATTGGAAAATACTTTCAAAATCATTTATTTTTTGTGAAATAGTAGAGCAGATAAAAAAAAAAAGAATCCAATGATAAAAACTAGAATCTTCTACCATAATATATATATATATATATAGAGCACATGGGTAAAGACATTAAAAGTATCCTAATTTTTGCACAACTTGTTCTACTTTGGTATCATAACTTTTCGATTGATCATTTGAATGCCATAATTTTCCAAAGAAAGTTCATCGAAAGTGTGATAACGAAAATTTACGGCACCGAAGCGAAAGTTGTGTGGATGTCACGTATGATCGGCTGAAAAATTATGTCATTAAAGTAGACATGGTATAAAAAAATTATGGCATTTGTAAGATGCTGATGATATATCGCTAAAATTAGATTTATGTCTATCCAACCAAAAGAGATAAAGATTTATGTCCGATAAACATTCTCCATCTTTCGACCCTTATCCAAGTCAAAAGAAGGGGAAACATTTTTTAAATCAGAATAATTTAGTCCCGCATCATCCCTGCCACACAATATTATCCTTCACAAGCACGCAACTAACTGCTCCACCACCAGTACTTTCCCCTCTCTCTGTTCCAACTATTTTGCACCTTTTAAAATAAACGACTTAAATTTTTTAAAAAATATATAATTTATATAATTTAAAATAATTAATCGATAAAAAAACTTTAAATTCGAATAATGATTCATGTCATTGTACGCTTGCTTTTACCCCACTCAAATGCTGGAAAGTAGCTTTCACGGACCCTATGTTGCCGACCGCAGTTCGTTATCCAGATTTCAACCGCAAAGTTGCAGACGGTTACCGGCCACTTGCCATGCCAGTACAAATTTAAAATTTTCAGCGACGCAAGAAAAAAAAAAAAAAAAAATTGAAATTACGGCGAGCATAATTTAAAATTTCGTTTACGGTATTTACTCGTTTTTCTCTTTTTGTTAATCCGAAAGCGCTGGATTCTCGACAAAATCAAAACCGCCACGTCAAAAGAAAAGCAAAAAAAAAAGATCCCGACCATTGAAGAATTCGAAAACATCAAATATCATGTCGCATCGCATCTTTGCTACATATACTATACATTTTCTCTCTCTTGGACGCGCTCGGGAAGACGACAAATTTTCACTTTCGGCTTTACAAAATATCTTCTTTTTTTGACCTAAGAAAAGGGGCACGAAATAATTTTTTTAAAATTGAAGAAAACTCTATAAGAGGAAAAGAAGGGCGAAAAAAGAGGGAAAAAAAAAAAAAAAAAAACCTATGACCTGGAATTACCGTTTTGCCCCGGTAACACAGGGAAAAAGCAAAGCCGCTCGCCGATCGCCGGTCGCTCGATTGATTCACAGATCTTCCGGCTCATCGCCGCCGCTGCTCATCCGGGGCAAGATGTGGACGGCCACGGCCTGCACCGCCGGCGGGGGGTCCACCATCCAGAGCCTCGCCGGGGCGGCGGCGACGTCGACCACCGCGATCCCGCCGTCGCCGCCGCACACGACACAGACCCGGCCGCCCCCGGCGGCGGCGTGCTGGGCCCCGCGGAGCCGGTCCGAGGCCATGACCTCCTCCCAGCGGTCGCGCGCCTCGTTGTACCGCCGGAGGGCGCCCTGGACCTCGTCGACGACGTAGATGACGTCCTCGTCCATGGCGGCGACGGGGCCGCGCCAGCCCCCGATCATCCCCTCCGGCATGTCGCTCCACGCGTCGGCGGCGACGTCGTAGACGACGCCCTGCTTCGCGGCGTGGCCCTTCACGTTGACCATGCACAGCTTGCCTCTCCACGCGACGGCCTCGATGGCGTCCCTGCAGAACCGCCCGTCTTTGAGCCCGTTCAGTTTCCTCCACTCCCAATTCGCGCTCTCGTCTTTCCTTCTCGTGCCGGGGTTTCTGCCGCCGGACGTGCTAAGATCCCATTTCTCGAGCGACCTCGCCACGTCGGTGCTGAACTGGGACCCGATCCCGCTCGCCACGTAGACGGCGGCGCCGAGGACCCCGGCGGCGCACCACCGCCGGGGGGCGGTGAACGGCGGGCCCGAGGCCCACCTCCTGGCGATCGGGTCGAAGATGAGCGGGCGCAATAACGCCGGGAAGAAGTCGCGGGCGGTGGCGGCGAGGAGGACGAGCTTGCCGGCGACGGAGACGGTCTGGATGGGGAAGCGCCACGAGAGGAAGGAGGGGTGGCTGACGAGGAGGCGGAGCGGCGCGCCCGGGGCCGGCGGGGGGAGCGCGCGCCACCGGGCGGCGATCGGGTCGAAGGTCGCGAACTCGACGTTGCTCAGGTGGTGCGGATCGGTCCGGAGCGAGCGCGACGGCGGCGATAGGGAGGACGGGGGCTGCGCGTCCTGGGGCGAGGAGGGCGAGAGGAGGGCGTAGAGGGAGAGGAAGGGGGGGGAAGGAGGGGGTGTAGATGACGCGCCGCCACGAGCTGCAGACGGAGAAGAGGACGGAAGGCGGGACGCCGGCGAGGCAGAGGCGGGCAATGTGGTCCGGCAGCCCCGGCAGCAACGGCGGCTGGTGGGGGCGGTCCCCGTCGCGGTGGTCGGCCGCTTTGCGGCGCTTGGAGGCGGAGGAGGAGGCGGAGGCGGCGTAGGCATGGGCGGCGGGGTGGGTTGAGTTGGTGACGGGAGCGACGGCGTTCGCCATGCGTAGGGAAGGGCGGAAGGAAGGATGGCTGAGATTGTAAGGCACTTTATATTGGTGTTTTCGGTTTTTTTTTTTTTTCATTTTTTTTTTTTTGGTGGGGGACCATTTCATAACGATTTTGTTTGGGAAGGAGCTGCTTCGCTTCCTTTTTGAACGATAAGGAAAAGTTTGGTTGCCATCTGAAGGCACTATTAGGCAATTTGCTTGAAGAGGGCATTACCATGATTTCACAATGGATAGAAAAGGTACCCGAAAATTTGTGATTTAAGTTGAGTTCACAGTAAATCTTGTTCGGAAAATGTATGCCATAAATCTTCTCTTCGTATGAATTTCAATCAGATTTCAATCAGATTGTGAATCTTTTTAATTTTATGCGAACAAATGCTGACCTCGTCGTTCCTTGTGAACATGATTGGGGTTATAGGCTTGTAGCCACTTCAATGAAGATAGGGTTTTTTTTTTTTTTTGGGCCTATTTGGAGTATGACTTGACAACAAGTGTGGATTCAAAATAAAACTTAAATTCTATTTATGATCGAGTGAAGATGCTGACCGGATTTAGGTTTTCTTAAGCATGTATTAATTTAATTATAAAGCCATTTTTTAGTTGACTTTTGACCCAAAGATACCCTTCGATCAATGTTAAAAGCGACTCGTGCAAATGATCTATATGTTGCGTTCTCGTTTCTTTGTTCTTAACAAAGAGGGCTGAGAATGGTGATCAATTCAACCATCTGTCCTATATGTCAGAACGGAGACTTTATGTATCTTACTACAAAATGTTTTGCTTGTAGGTTCACCAAATCTAACTTGCAGTCGTTGCAATTAGATTGCCATGCGTGAATTGTAGACATATCTCAAAAGTCTTTTTGAAATGGGTTAGTCCGTTATCAAGCCGACTAAAAAAGAGTTTCAATACCTCACTTTAAGAGTTGGATCTCTATACAGCAAATTCCATTATAAAGAAAAAACGAGGAAAATCCTTTTATTGTGTGGATGTCCAGACCGAAGTGAAGGAAAATGAAAAGAAACACCAAAAGTCATTTCTCTTAAAAAGATGGTAATAATTTTCCTTCCCTTTAATTTTTCTCTTGCATTTTCCCTCCTAATTTTAATTAAACATAAGAGAATAAATAGACATGTTTCACTACTTTCGCTTTCACGCGACTCTTAGCAGATCAATTTTATTTTCTCCTATCATAAATAAACAAGAAAGGCCCTTTCAATTTCAAGTTGATTTGAGATATGCATCCATCGTGCAACACAACAATCAACAGAATCACGCTATATCAACCGTGTAATCGATATATAAAAAATATCCCTTAATCGTCGAAAAAATCAAATCGACACATCATCACACAGGACACTGCCTTTGTCCATGGGCTACTAAGATCTCAACAAAGACCATAGTGCGCTTCGAGGAGGGGCCGAGGGTCACAAGAGTTGATTCTCCAACTATCTTTTATTAAAGCTGATCAGACGTGTGACTTGTCCTAACTATTTGACTTCTCGCCTCGTGCGATAGGCAATGCTTTTCCATCTAAGCATATTTCCAGGGCCTCTTTTGCTCCTAGTTAACCTCGACCTTAGGCCAAATCAACCGATAAAGACAACTTCAAATGATCCTTCATCAGGGACTCCACATCTACTCATGCGACGCCTCTTCACTTGGCCAAAATCCCTTTTGACCGGCCAAGAAAAAGAGGGAGGGAGGAGGAAATTCTTACCCCAAGAACGGACCGCACCTACAAAAAGAAGTAGGGGTGGGTGCGCCAGCCCGGCCCCACCCGAAAAGCCGTTTGTCGTCATTATTAAATGCAGTAGGTAAAGGAATTACGTAATTCAAAAGAAAAGAAAAGCAGACAGCGAATGCGCGCGGTGGTCGCAAGCTGCTTTTGTTTGTTAACGTCTGCTCCCACTCGCGCGCGCCCGGACAAAGCCGGTGGCGCGGCCGTCGCGCAAAAAGGCGGTCTTGTCGCGTTCTGTCTCCGATCACGTGCGGTCCGCGCTTGCTCCTGCCGGAACGCGCCGGATACCTCCCGTGTCGCTGATCTGGATGATCAGTTGATTATTTGACCATTAGCTTGCACTTGTAATCGGTGCCTATTTTATTTTAATGGTAAGAATGCATGCTTTATTTAAATAGAAGTATATCTGAGTTCTGGATGAGAATAAGCGAACGCATGAGGTTGTTGATGTTGAAATAATGAGAAAATACTCGAAAAAAACATTATCGTGCTTTATCTCCATATGAATTTGCACCTTAAGTTTTGAAGATCTTCAATTAGTATTTCAAGTTGAGTCTAGGATTTGGTCCTAATTATGATTTTTTCTTATTTCCAATTTTTTATTTTCAAATCCACCAATTTAAAACTCGCTTGCTTGAAACCCTAACCATCCACCGGTCTGCCCTTTCCCTCTTGGTACTGTTGACACCAGCTGCATTGGGTCCGTTTAATGATGTTTCTGTTCTAGAAAATAATTTCTTTTTAGAAATAATATTTTTCTATTCTTATTCTCTAGAATGATTTTTGAGTAAAAGAATGCGTTTATTATTACAATTTTTTTTTATTATCGGAATAGGAAAAAAAAAAGGATTGTGTTTAGTACAATTCATAATTTTTTTTTTGTAACGTAATATTTCTTTTAATTTTTAATATTTTTAAGAATTGTTTTTCTTTTCTTCGTCGGCTACCGTTAACGGTTGGCGACGATGGTGGCGATCGGCAGTGAACAGAGGTGGCTAACAGTGGCCAATGAATGGTGGAAGGCAGGTGACAATGGATGGCAACGGCTGGTAGCGAACGACGGTAGGCGGCCACGGCTAGCAAGGAAGAAGAAGAAAAGAAAAAAGGAAAAGAAAAAATTGATTTATTTCTAAAAATTATTATCGAGAATAAGAAGCTAATTTTTTATACTTCTTATTTTTGTTCCAAATCAATTCTCAAATTACTAATCTATTCCGGAGAATAGAAAAATTAGTTGACATTACCAAATGGATTTCTATTCTTTTTTTTTTTTTTTTCGGGGAACAAAAGAACAGAAAAATAAAGAAATGGAAACATTAACAAATAGGCTCATTCTTGCCAATCATTGTGGGTTGCCGCCCTAGTCAAGCCGCGACCCGTCGAGCTCCACCATTGTCAAACTTGAGTTAGATATAGAGAGAAATAGAGAGATGGTTTAGGGTTTAAAGTAATTTGAGGGTAGATCGGTATTTTTGAATTTGGAATTATGCTTGGAATGTGATTTGCTATTAGGAGTAAACATGACCCAAATTGGACTGGTCTAGTACCTCACGGAAAGATTAACTCGTGCAATGTTGGTCCTCAATTTTTAAGACTAAGGACCAACCCTATTGAGCTTAGGATCGAGGACTGGACCACACCTCTGGGCCTGGTCCGATTCCAAGGTCAACCTAGAACCATCTAATAAATTTTTCGTTTCATTTTTTGTATTTCTCGAAAGACAAACCTATAATTTGAAATTACATATCCATCAACAATACATAATTAATCAACCAAACTATAAACACCAGTACATACCCAATATAAATTTTAGATAACATAATAATATAATTTCACAAAGCCCTCCTAGCATTGTTTCATGAATTTCTATTTGAAAGGAAAGAAAAAGTAAAGTGAAAAACTTGAAAAGGCCAAAAGCAACATGAGATTAAACCATGCATCTTCATCCAATACTCAGCACGGCAATTCTATAGTTTAAAGGGAATTTCAAAGCAAAACCGCAATGGAGCAAAAAATTTTTATGAATATAATTATCTACACACCGATTTTTTCTTTCAATTAGGGAAAGGGACCCCTATCTAGTATCCTCTGCATCACTAGAAAAAAATCTATCATTACTAAGGAAGTATCATTTCTCAATTATAAAATTCCACACCAGATCCACACTACTAATACTCCACGAAAAGATTTGTGGCAATCATACTTAAAACAAAAATAAGCATCCAAGTTCCAACATTAATAAATGACGCCAATGACTTGAAGCAACCATTGAGAAGGGTTCTTTTCATGTTGACATGATGCTGAGTGACCTTTTATAGCCTATGATTTTCAAAGTAATAGGGCGAGCTAGGCAAGGGATGAGCAACGAGTGAGAGCGGGCTAGCGGTGAGCAAAGACAAAAAAAAAAAAAGGGGGTTTATTCTTTTGGATTTACTTGGCAAAGACAAAAAAGAAAGAAGAGGATAGAACATAATGCTGGAGGAGGAGGACTCGTTAACGCTATTAACGTTTAGTTAGGGTTATAGAATTTAGAATAGATAAAAGAATATTATATATAACACTTTAAATATATATCATATATAATATACGATATCTACCAGGTTGGTTTGAATTAGATCAACCATAAATTTCCAGAACCGAAAATGAACCTGCATAGTGCAAGGTCTAAGGGTCCTAGGACTAAGGACCGACCCAACCTTCCTGTGAACCGAATCAGGACCAGCAGAGTTAGGTTAGTCCAAGGTCAATCCAGTGTCAACCCTAGACCGATGCTCACCCCTATTTGCTATTTTGTAAAATCTAAAATGGAAATCATTATTGACATGAAAAGCGGAGATTGCTTTTGAATTGTTTTCTTTTTAGCTTATATTGAATCATCATAGCTCGAGTTTATAGTGCCATCTAAGCTTCAACTAATCCTTATTAACTAAACAAGGTGAGTCAAGCTGGAAAAACCCATTTTAATCTGAGATCGAACTCCAAAATCAGCTTCAACCAAACTCACTTGAGTATCCAATCTTGAATATTCGAGTTCAGTCAAACTCAAGCACACGAGTCGACTCGATCTATACTGAAGTGTCATTGTCTCATGCGGTTTTCATTTACATCCGATGCTCTCTATTGGTAAAGTTTTGCTTCGGCCACAGGTAACTATAAATAAAAAAAGCTAACTTCCATTGGAGTTCAGGCTTTGGATGTTCTCTTTTATCGCGCCTGATGGGATAGAAATAATGTAACCCCATGCATCATGTGACAGGAGAATGTCAAATGATTTTGTCATAAACCATGTGATATACAGTTGGGTTTTGGACGTCTAAATTATTAATAGGTCGGTAGCCGGATTAATCCACTACTCGACATTTTTTCAGCAAAACTCTATGAATTATAGGGTAAAAGAGGGGAATTAATGGCTTAAAGTGCCATCGTTTCACTCATTACAAGAAAATTGAACATGCAAATTGTACTATTAACGAGTCAATACCTTGTAATTATAACTTGTCAAATATCATGGTGAAACGCTCTCGAACAAATTTCTGAAAAGAAAGAACTCCTTAAATAATCCACCTCGCCGTGACAGTGAGCAACAACAAGTCTTCATTCAAGATTTTAATTTATCATCCTCACTAAGGGGGTCGAGTTAAATAATTGTATGTGCATATTATCTCATTATCAAGGCCTAAGGTATCAATATTGCGGATCGAGATAATCTACGTAATGTTTGAGAACACGAGATCCCTAGTCTTTGCTTCTCGCGGTTGGCTCTAGCTGTATCCAAAGAGCTCGCAAAAAGAAAGAAAAAGACAACGAGGGTCCCATTATCATTAATAAAACATAATTAAAAAGAGAAAAGCCTTGCCAAAAGAATAAATAAAAAGGAGAAGAAGTTGGACCTAAACAAGCCCTTGAAAGGCTTCATTTTAGGTCTCATCTGGACTTCAGGATCCTTGGGATGTAAAAACACACAAATGTTATTCCCTCTCACCAAGAAAGAAAAAGATATAAATGAAATTAGGGGTACTAGACGTGTAGGACCACATCTTAATAATTTGCTGTCCTTGTATATCAAACGAATAGTCGTAGGAGCTCTCATAGGGAGAAGTCCTCGGGTCTTGGTGGGGTTACCTATTAACCAAATACCAATGATCCATCGTTATCACGTCCTAAGGTATCAACATTGTCGATCGAGATAATCATGTAATGTGTGAGAGGGCACGAGATCCCCTGATCTCCGCGTCTCGCAGTTGGCTCCAACCGTGTTCGAAGAGCTCGAAAAATAAAGGCCAAGAAAAAAGAATTAGAGGGCGCTACTATTATTATTATTAAAACAGAATAAAAAGGAGAAAAGACTTGTCAAAAGATTAAATAAAAGGAGAAGAAGTTGCTGGGAAGAGAAAAAAGGCTCCCCCGAGTAGTGGCAAGATGGAGAGCGGAGGACATCTACCATCTTTACGCATTCAATGCTTCTGTCCCCTTTTTTCTCCCTCCCTCCTCTCTCTTTCCTGCTTTATTTCATGCACACCCCCACGCATTTCCCAAGAGCCAACATGAGCTCCTCTCTCTCTCTCTCTCTCTCTCACACACATAAATGAAGAACCGTCCACGAGAGAGAGAGAAGGTGATACAATTTCCCAATTTCATCTGCTTTTTAATGCAGACACGGAGACCATGCTACCTGAAGACTGATGAAACGCGTTGCGATTTTCGTGAGTCAATTGAGGTCGGGCTTTTGATCTGTACAAGTGGCCATGACTCATCAATATTTCACACGCGGCAGTGGAATTTTGACTTTCAACTCCCAATCTGGAAACCCTCCATAGCCCCCAATCAATCGAGCAGGCCGAGGCTTAATGGGCAAACCATATATGGCTCGGCAATTTGTATGTATTTTAACGGGCAAATCGATAGAGTTAGAGTATTTCCACAAATTGTGCACCAAAAAGAGTGAAAAGGTTTGCATTCATTGGGTGTTCTTGCAATGCTGGTCGAATATGTTCAATGACAAAAATATTTGACTTTCTAAGTGTTAAATATGCATGCGGCAAGATAGCTTAGTACATCAGAGATTACAAGCTCTTTGTTTGATAGTTTGATGAGTGCTCTTTGCTAATTCCTCACCAAGATACATGATTAAAGCACACTGTAATTGTATATATCTTTTCCCAAAGAGAAAAATATTGTAAAATATGAATTCGACTGGCTTTGAATTTGTGAGGAGCTTGATTTGACTTCTTACTTTCAGCTTTTGTTTAATTATAAATTTAATTAGTACACTGTAACTGTATATTTCTTTTTCCAACTAGAAAAATATTGTAAAATACGAATTTGACCGGTTTTGAATTTGTGAGGAGCTTGATTTGACTTCTTACTTTTAACTTCTGTTTAAGTATAAAACTTAATTGGTAAGAAAAAGTAAAGAAGGTAAATATACCTTGACAATGCAGGTGATATTGTCGAAAAACAATGGGAGATGCATAAACTTTCTTCTTTTCTACCAACTGAAAATTCTAATCCAGACCCCCAAAAATTAGGTTCGGTCAACGGTTTGACCTAAATGGGTTAAGTACTGTTCTTGCGCTCATTTTATAAGAAGAAGTGAGAAAAGTCTCAAAATATTGGTTTTGGTAGGTTAGATATGGAAAATGTCCCATTAAACTCAAGTCAACTTTGGAAAAATCTCAATGCTTTATTCCAAGCGAGTAGATATATGGCGTTAATCATAATATTAAGCGGACACATGTAACGAAATCATGGCTTCGCCAAAGGTAGAAAGAGCCTAAAGAAAAGAACTAAAGACACCAAATTATAAGCTTGAAAGTTAGAAACCTAAGTTATATAAACCCAAATGAACTTCAAGAGAGACCTTCCAATTATAAGCCTCAAAAGTCGATTCAAGATGCGCATCGACCGTGCAAGGCAACCAACAAATCACACCACATCAATCGCGTGAATGATGTATACAATACTTCCTCTAGATTGGTGCTTCTAGAGCTTATCTTTCTAACTCTTGGATACTCGAAAATGGAATCGGTAAATTGTGGTCATGAGCCATAATTTTCACGTGTACAAATCCCTTGATGTGATTAAGACATGTCTCGTCAGCATCAAATTTAAAGCCAAAGCTACCTACAGAAACGACTTACGGTGATCAATCAAGGCCCCATCTAATCATCATGAAAAAAAGGAAAAGAAAAGAAAGAAATTCATTTCCAAACAAAATCGCCATAAAAAAAAAAAATTTGGGGTTTTTCTAGTCGGGCCCCACGCGAAAAGCCGACCGTCGTCATTATTAAATGCAGTAGGTGGAATCCAAAAATGGCCTAAATTAAAAATAAATAAATAAAAGCTGCAAATACGCGCGTGCGGTCGCGAGCTCTTTTCTCCACTTGCTCCCCCGACCCGACCCGCGCCGCGCCACGCCACGCCACGCCACGCGCGCAGACATAGCACGTGGCGGGCCAATGGCCGAAAAAGGCAATTTTGTCGTGTTCTGCTGATCACGTGGGGCCCGCATCCGCCGATCTTCTTTGGAACTCCACCCGTTCCCTCGATCTATACATACACTTAGGCGATTGATTTGATTATTAGCACGCGTTTCTAATAAGTACATGTTTTATTTATTTTAATTGTTTATAGATCTATTAAGATATATTGGCATAAACAAACAACCACGTAGGATTGTTCATATTTTAACGGGAAATCATCAAAAAGTATTCTCGTATTTTGCATGCTCATCCACTTGTATCTTCGTTATTGGAAATATGCAATTGACATTTCCTAGTTGCACCTCGAGTCTGACTCTATACATGAATTTGCCGTTTTCCTTTCGGATTTGTCCTTCCCATCATTCAAATCCATCCATAGATGAAAACCCGCTTGCTCAAAACCTTAATTCAAGTATTGAATTGTCTCGACTCGACCGTGCTCTTAAAATATAAGGGTCGTGCACTCGCTTAGGCAGCATGATCGAGGTGAGGCCACCGCTTGCATGTCTCTCTTCTCGTGCGAAATATTGTACGATGATCAATGATGCGTCAATTCATGTAATGAATTAGCTACTTGTGTTGTTACAATCATAGTAGATCACTTTAAATACAAAAAGGCGTTTCATCATTGTCCTGGCTTTGAATGCTTTCTTTTTGTTGCGCTTGATGTGATAGAAATTATGAAACCCGTGCGTCTGCTTTTGCTTCTCACCGTGAAAAAGTAGAAAGTAGACGTTCAAGATAAAGTTCTTGGAGCACGAAAAGGACAATGATAAATGATTTTGTCGTAGATCGTGTGACATGTAGGTTGCGTTATCCATCTCTAAATTACTATTGGGCTTGCAACGGCATTAATCCCCTTCTTTTCTTTTTTCTTTTTTAAAATTCTTTCAATAGATCTCTATTCTCAATTATAGATGAAAATAAGTAGGAATCATGGGATTAAAGAGCGACAATTTCACGCATCATGGAAAAAGTTAAAATGCACAAATCTCTTTCTTACCAAGTTAATATTGAGAGTGATTGGATTCAGAATAGATAAGTTTGAGGACTTGAAATTTGATAATTTGTTATAGTTGGTTCTCAAAGAAGCTCTCTCGATGTTGGAATCACTAACTCAAATGTATTAAATTTTGACAAATAATGAGTGAAAGAATTTGCTTAGAGTTATGGGTAAACTAATTCGAAATCAATTCAATTCCACGTTTTAATTTTTAATTTTTGGAACCAGAAATTGCACTACTCCCCTTATGAACCAATCTTGGCTGGTTTAGGCCTGTCCTTGGGTTGAACTGGTTCGTTCGCTCATTTCCAATTAATACACCATAATTATCACCCCACTCACAAACATTGTGGTGAAACCCTCTTACTCACGGCTCAAGTAAGGATCATTACATTTGCACATTTACTTACTATCACCATCGATGGCACGATCATCGTGCATTAAGATAGGTAATGTGGTTCTCGAGAACATGAGTTCCCCCAATCCTTTATCATGAATATTATAAACAGGAAAAAAAAATTAGAGGAAAGTCTCTCCAGCATTCAAGAAAAGAAAAAAAGCAAGTTGCTGGGATGGAAGACAAAAGGGCATCTCCCATGAGCAAACGTAGCAAAGCTGGAGAGAGGAGGAGGACAAGGACACGCCCCACCTTTACGCATTCAATGTCTCCACCCTTTTCCTGTTCTCTCTCTTCTCTCTCTCTCTCTCTCTAATCTCCAACCTCTCCCTACAAAGTTTGAATGGCCCCATGTTTTATGCACCAGCCCCTTAGCTTCTCCCTCTTCCCAGGAGCCAAAACGAGCTCCTGTGTTGAATTCAATGTATCTCCCTCTCTCTTTCTCTCTCTGTCCGCCTGTCGCTCGCCAGCGGTTTTGGCCTCGCGCACCTTTCACGTGGTCGAGCGGTCCCGACTCGATGGGCAGCTCTGCATTTATTGAGAGAGAGAGAGAGAGAGAGAGAGAGAGGGAGAGGGTCATGGGAGAAAGTAAGACCAGCTTCATCTCTGTCTTCGTGTCGGCTGGCTGATGCAAATGGGTGAATGACGACATCCCTATTCGTTAT
Organism: Eucalyptus curtisii; assembly: GCA_017140595.1. NCBI lineage: Eukaryota > Viridiplantae > Streptophyta > Magnoliopsida > Myrtales > Myrtaceae > Eucalyptus > Eucalyptus curtisii. The sequence goes on from CM029498.1 coordinate 10,342,252, forward strand.
GTATATTTAGAAAGGCCTTATCCGGAGGCTCATGAAAAAGGTCGATCTGTGTGCGGTAGCTGCGGTCGGCGGGATCCGGCTTACGGTCTCGAGACGGAAGAAATCTCTCACCAGTCAAACCGAGCCGACCCTACAGATTTCGTTTGGTCGTTCGAATTTTAAATTAAAATAAAACTAGATATGATAAGATACAAAATTTATAAAATTTGCTATATACTATCCATTATTTGGTGATTGTAGTGATCAATTGTGATATATTTACATCATATCAAGTATATTGTTTAGTATAAACATTATATTAGTATAAATGAACTAAAATTTTTACAAATAGAGATGGTAAAAATCTCTCACGACACTTTTTGCTTACTTTATTTTTATTTGCCTTTTCATTTTATTTTCCTCTATTTTTTTATTAATTTCTATTTTTTTATTCCTTTCTTCTCCTTCCATCATTCTCTAATAAAATTTTATTAAATAGTAAACTATACTAATACACCTAAAATATATAATTAGATAAATATTTATATTATAAAATAGATAAAATTTGAGTAAATAAATAAAAATAATATTAAATTAGAATAACCAAATTTTTATTTTTTGTTATTTCAAATATTATTTATATTGAAATATAATTTTAATTTTGTTAATTTAAGAAATTTATTATTCAAGAAAAATAACTTCCATATCATGAATATTATAAATCTTATCCATATTTATTTTACCTCCCCATGATATACTTTAATCCCGTCTATATCCCCTTATATCCAACTTTATCATATTTTGAGTAAACATCAAATGCTGGATAGGATAATAAATTATAATATCCTGAATTTTATCTTGAGTGTAAAACACAGCCTAAGAGTCTATAGACAAATTGTATATGGGCTAGCTATATGTGTTTCAATAAGCAAATTGAGAGTGTATCCAAAATTTGGGCATCGAACATTGAAAAGTTCACATTTATCGAGCATTCTTGGAACATCGATTGAATAGTTCAACAAGAAAATATTCAACTTTTGAATGTCACAAAACAATCTAGTGCAATGGGGATTACCAACTTTTCATTTGATCTACATTCTCCATTAAAATACATAGTTAAAGCACTCTATAAGTAAATAGAGTGAGTCAACTATTCTTTTCCCAACCTAAAAACTAAGGTAAAATAATTTTTATTCATGACTTGGAATAGTATTTGCAGCATGTACGATGATAGGTTTTATTAGGGGTGAGCATCGGTCCAGGGTTCTTGGACCGACCCTGGACCGGCCCAACCCTGCCGATCCTGATCCGGTTTCCAAGGAGACTAGGTCGATCCTTGATCCTAGGATTCCTGGACTTACACTATGTGAGTTGGTCCTTGGTCCTAGGAGTTTAGGGTCGATCCAACCCGGGCCAACCCTGAGTATATATATATATATATATATATATTATATCCAATATATATTTATAATTTTTTTATATATAACCGAAAACCTTAAAATAAATAGCGTCAACAATATTAAATAGTTATTTAGTGAAGAGTTCAAGTAATTTTATATTATTCTTTAATAACTTAGATTTTAATGTCTTTTACGGCGTCAATAGTTATAATTTATGAATGAAGAAAATGTATTTGTGAGGAGTCCTTACGGCGTCCAAAATGGCATAAACAACTCCTTACGGCATCCTCCTCTAGTATTCATTCTTTTCTGTCTTATTTGTCCTCTTAGTCTTCAATTTGCCAAAATCAAAATAAACAACTTTTCCGCTCACCACTCGACACTCACCTCACTCGCTTTGGGTTATTCGTGCCACTCGCCTCTCAATACTCACTTGGCTTGTTACTCCTCGCTCAAAACTCGATGCTCACTATGTTCGACGCTCACCCCACTTGACCCTCACTACTTGCCTTTCTTAATTGACCTCGCTTGTCATCGAATCCATTAGGTCGATCCGGTTCATCGGTTGCTCTTTCAAGAAGTATAAAAAACGAAATAAAAAATTATTGTTTGATCCCGAGTTGATCCTAAAATTAGACCGCACCCATTGGGTCAGTCCGATCCTCAATCACTTTTTTTAAGGAGTACAAAAAATGAAATAAAAAATTATCGGTTGGTCTTGAGTTGACCCCAAAATTGGATCGAACCTACTAGGTTGGTTTGGTCCTTAGTCGCAAGCCCAATAGGGTCGGTCCTCAGTCCCAAAAATTGAGGACCATCACTGTGCAGGTTGGTCCTAGGGTTAGGGAGTAGACCAGCCCAATCCGGACCATGCTCACCCCTAGGTTAGTTACCATTCTCGCTCTCGTTATGACAGAGGACAATAAAAAGTCTCCTATTTTTGGTTTTGGTAGGTGAGATATTGAATATGTCCCTTGACCTCGAGTCAACCTCAGTACTGTGCGGGTTGGTCCTAGGGTTAGGGAGTGGATCAGCCCAATCCGGACCATGCTCACCCCTAGGTTAGTTACCATTTTCGCTCTCGTTATGACAGAGGACAATAAAAAGTCTCCAATTTTTGGTTTGGTAGGTGAGATATTGAATATGTCCCTTGACCTCGAGTCAACCTCAGAAGCATCTCGATACTTGATTTCCAATACTAAGCGAGTCGATCTCTGTCGAAATCACGATCTTCGACGGACACGTGGCGAAGCCATCCAAAACTAATGATAAAAAAAATGCCTAAAGAAAAGAAGTAAAGATGTCAAATCATAAGCTTTAGAATTAGAAACCTAAGCTGCGCACATCCAAATCAACTTCAAGATCAATCATGGCGTCTAATTGCGTGGGCCCATTTTGCACGCGGAAGTTGTTGATGGGCCTTTTCGTGTTGGGCCTACGTCTTGGGCCCATTCAGGCCCTTCTGCACGGGGCAGCTGGCGAGCCCGACGGCGGCGCGAAGGTGCGAAGCACGGAGAGCGATCTTCGCTTCCTCCGGCGGGAAGAAAGAAAGGAAGGAAGGAAGGAGGAGCGGATCGCCGGCGCGATATTCGGCATCGACGTTCTTTTAGGGTTTCGCGGTCCCCATTCCGGCGGGAGGATTTTCCGGCGCCGGGGGAGCAATCGGAGTCGCGATCGTGGTCGCCGGTTCGCGAGGCGATGGAAGTCGGCGACGTGTTGCAGGAGCTGTTGGGCGTGGAGGTCGAGCTTCAGGACGTCCAAGGTCTCTGTCTCTGTCTCTGTCTCTATCTACGATGGTCGCCATTAGCTCTTCCTTGTTGCGCGACGACTGCAATTGATGTCGGGAGTGAAGTTTTTGATATAGTAAATCAGGAACGGCTTGAGTATGCTGTGATCGTTTTGCAGGAACTGAATCGTTCTGTGCTTATGCTGAGAATTTCGTTTCAGAAAAAAAAAGAACCAAAATGGGACCTGTGAAAGTCCTCGGCTTTGTGCATTTTGCTCTTTTAATTAGCTTGGGGGTCGATTTCGTCGGCCGCTTTGTTCTCTATGATTGGCCGCGTTTTGGGGTTGCCGTTTGTTTTGATTCTTTGCCGACTGTCGTGCAGACCAGATAAAGGTCTTGCTTGATCTGCAAGAGAAGCTGTATGAGCGGCAGTCTGAGCTGAAGTCTTTGTTGGAGGCGTGCGAGGATGTTGGCAGCCCAGTGAGGGATGGCGCTTCGACGTCAGGGGAAGATTGGTCGGGCACTTTCGACTGGGATGCTCGCGCTGAGGATGTCAAATTCAACATTTTTGGGATACGCAAGTATCGCGCGAATCAGCGGGAGGTTAGTGCTGGAAATATCCCTGTTGCAGTTTTAGATGTTATGCTGGAGGTTAATAGGTGCAGCTGAAGTTCTTGCCTAATGTTGGGATCTTTTAAATTGGTATTTTGCTCTGTATACTTCATGTTCACACTGTGATTTACCTTGCCGTTTGAAATCATATAAATGCACTCCCTTTGTTAATGTAAGTTTTTAAAATCATAGCAGAGTAATTGCCAAATTTATTTATCCAAATAATTATTTCTTCAGAGTGATAGCAATGAATTGAAAGTTTCACATACTACTATTCTGACTCTGTCTGCTGAAAGTCAGACTCATTGCCATGTTTTCTTTTAAATCTATCGACTGGGGTTCCTGTCATTACTTTCGTACAAATATCTGCCTAGCTTGATGTATTTGTAATGGGCATGTCTTCCATTTGTTGCCTTAACCCAACATGTTACCGATAATTGCCTGTTCCTTGTTTCCAGATCATAAATGCCATTATGAGTCGAAGGGATGTCCTGGTCATCATGGCTGCTGGTGGTGGCAAAAGCCTCTGCTACCAGCTTCCTGCCATTCTTCAGGAAGGAGTTGCCCTTGTTGTCAGTCCTTTGCTTTCTTTGATTCAGGATCAGGTGTTTTCCTATCTTCTGTTCTCTTGAGAATATGCTATACTTTGTGAAGTTTGTTAGTGACATAAACTTATGCAATATTACCATTGCTTAGGTGATGGGTCTGACTGCATTGGGCATTCCAGCACATATGTTGACGTCAACGACTGGCAAGGACAATGAAAAGTTTATATACAAGGCACTTGAAAAGGGTGAAGGAGAGCTGAAAATACTATATGTTACTCCAGAAAAGATATCCAAGAGCAAGAGGTTCATGTCAAAGCTGGAGAAATGCCACCATGCAGGGCGTCTTTCTTTGATAGCAATTGATGTAAATATCTGAATTTTCTTTCTGGTTTTGGTCTTAAGTGATCTCTAAGCTTCAGTGTTGGTCAGTGTTGGTAAATTTTGGTTTTGAGCAGCCTATGTTTCTCTGTATGTAGCAAGGTGATATAACTTTCCACTTCAACTTGAAAGTTGTGCTACTTCATAATGATAGATAGACAAGATTATCATAATGTCTTAAACCAAGGATGGTGGGCCAATTAGACTGCTTCAAGTGATAACAAGCTTAAGAAATGTAGTTACACTGATCTGTTGATCTGAGTTTGGTTGCCAGTTGTGCTGCCTTAAGTTGAAACTGCACCTAAGGCTTAGCATTTAAAACTGGTTTTGACTAACCTCGAAGAATCAGCTAACTAGTTTTTGTATTACATTGTTTATGGAGCAGCACCTAGGATTCAAATCGAGGACTTCATTATGAAGGTCAAATGATCAAGGATGTTTGATCCAGTTTACGTGTGACTTATGTTAAAAGCTGGAAACATGATGTATGATTATCATATTTTGGATACAATGAGCTTTTCAAGGCGTGTGATTAGTTGCAGAAGTTACTGGATAGCACTGTCCAACTTTGATTTGTTTTCTTCTGCTGCTTCCTTTCTGTTGATCGTCTTTAAAGTAGGTTTAGTCTTGACAACTGCTTGCTCAGGATTGTTTATTAAGTAGAGAAACTTAGAAAGATAATAATTTTAGTGAACTAATAGTTGGTCAACATCTTAGACTTGTCACAGCAAAAAAAAAAAAACATCATAGATTTGTCAAGATGTGACTTTGCTTATCTATAGAGGGCGATAAAAGAGGAAGAAGTAGAAGGAAATGTCATTGTGTCTTCTTCCCCTTAATCGTGCACATCAACACTGCCTTTTAGGCACTTGTCTTTCATGATCATAACCTATGGACCGTTAGGTTAAACATGCTTTTACAAACTAATAAATGCCACTTCAACTAATTGAATCTTGACGTCAATGCCCATCTTGGTAAGGCCGAATATGGTCATGTGGTTGGTTGTACTAAGTCCTTGCTTGTCTGTAAACTGCAGGAGGCACACTGCTGTAGTCAGTGGGGTCACGACTTTCGGCCTGACTACAAAAACCTTGGTATCTTGAAGACTCAGTTTCCCAGTGTTCCTGTGGTTGCTTTAACTGTATGTCTTCTCATATCTTCTTTCTATTGATTTTGTGGATGACATGGCTACTTATGTAGTTAAATGTACTAATTTAAAGAATTTGCGATCTCATGAATCGGTCATCTTATTTTTACAGGCAACTGCTACTTGGAAAGTACAAAACGATCTGATGGAAATGCTGCAGATCCCCAAGTGTGTTAAGTTCGTCAGCACTGTTAACAGGCCAAATCTCTTTTATATGGTATGTCATTGATTGATTTATTGAATCTTTAATTTAAATGCTGCATACCAGATAGCCAATGTCTATAATGGATGCACTGCAGGTACGAGAGAAGTCATCTGTTGCTAAAGTGGTTATTGACGAAATTGCTGAATTTATACGGGAATCTTATCCCAAAAATGAATCTGGGATAGTTTATTGCTTCTCTAGGAAGGAGTGTGAACAGGTTAAGTCCATCCGTCAACTCCTTTGCACTCTCTTTTTCGGCTGGTGTAGTGTTTTTCATTAGATGACATTCTTCCAATTCGCGTGCAAGTGGGGCTGCAAACTGAGATTAATTTTAATATCTCATGCTAGTGTTTTAGATCATCGACTCATAACATCCTTTCATCAATTCTTTTACTTTCGCCATTATGTGCTCTTTTTATGATTTTCAATTTTGTCAAGTTATTTGTGGTTCAGTATTATAAATTCACTAACTAATTTGCATGACTAATTCACTAAATTGTTACTTGTTAGACTATATCTCCTTGTAACAGTTGATTAGAAAAAGAAGGTCAAGGATTTATGTGGGGCATTTCTTAATTTCTCCTTAGGTGTCAGCTCACATTTTTTGTTCACAAGTGAAATTGATTGTATTGACAATAATGTCACAGAATTGACAGAATGGATCGAATTTATCTAATATACTGTGATATGGTGCATCCATAGGAACAAAGTCCGGGAAATTTCCTAAAGTTGCTAGGATTGCTGGCTTCATAGTAATAAATAGGTCTTTGTGTTGATTTAGTGAAAAGGGCAATGTTATTTTCTGTTGAGGATGCCACATACCATTTGTTCTTAGAATCACATTTATTTTTGTTTTTGCTACAACAATTGGTGAAGTCACTGAATTACTTTTCTATGCTTACATATCTGTACTTTCTTTGTAACTAATATTATACACTCATTTCCGACATGTATGGTGTAGAACAGGTTGCAAAGGAGTTACGTGATAGAGGAATTTCAGCAGATTATTATCATGCAGATATGGATGTAAATGCTCGTGAGAAAGTTCATCTGAGGTAAAATGGCTTTTGCATGCTCACTTTGTATGTCAATAAGTTCCATGACTCTCTCTCTCTCTCTCTCTCCGTGACTGTTCACTTGCAAGATTTTGGTGCCATTCTACCTAGGTTTGACTGAAACAGAGACCAATGGCATAATCACCAGCAGAATTACTAATGATGATGGCTGCCTTATGTATTCGTGATAAATCAGTCTTGTTCTGTCCAACTGTGCTATTTCATCATCTTAATCAAACAGGAGGGTCTCTAAGTTTTACATGAGCTTTATCTGCTGCTAAAAGAACATTAACCTGAAGTAGAGCAATCTTTTGACTGTAGCTGAACTAGTGTGATATCTTGACAATGTGTTCAACCTGCAAAGTTGTGGTATGCATATTTAATCACACTACAGAAAGAAGATTTCAAAATGCTCAAACATTGATAAGAAAGAAATGGTGGAGCACACAGATACACACAGGCACACACAGCTCTCAACTATGCTTCAATGCCCATTCCCCTGCCACGGAGAGAGATAGTTAGCTAAAGGTCCATTTATGCACTCTCAGACATTTTTCTTCCTGCATAGATGTGCTTGACCCTTTAATGTTTGTCTGTTGCAGGTGGAGCAATGGCAAGCTACAAGTAATTGTAGGGACGGTATGTGTTTGCAAATAAATTATATGCTTTTATCTAAGTCACTTTACCATTCTTTTTTCTCATGGTTGTAGGTGGCATTTGGAATGGGAATTAACAAACCTGATGGTTAGTATTGCAAAATGCTATGTATATGTGTGGATTTCTTTCTCAAATGTCTCTTACTCTTTGAATAGGAATTAGTTGGTCATGCTTATTAATCTAAAGCAGTCTTTACATTCATAGCTCCATTTCTGAGCATTAGAAATTTTTTACTAAGCATACTCTTTTATAATGTCATCTGCCAGATTTGCCTCATTGAGTTCTTTTCACTAATTTAGGTTGCTGTGTAATTCATTTGATAGAGCATCTGATGTTGATGGACTTGTGAGAAGGCTAGTAGATTCCTTTTTTACCCTTCAGGGAAAGTAAAACCCGTTGTCATCACCTTCTATTATTCCCAGGGTTAACAAATTTAGCTTCTTACTAAATGAAACACATTGAAGAGATCTACCACTGGAATTAATGCACGGTCTGTGCATGAATGGACATTCAAGATTGAGTACCTTGTGTCACATCTGAATTTCTGAATTTGTGAAGAGGAAATAATCCCAACCCTTGAATGCATTATAGATTATCTGTACTGGAGCGCCATGCCTGTCTCCTGTGTGCGTGCTTTAGTGTGCCTGTGTGGAGAGGCTCTCCTGTATGTGGCCTTATTTGTGGAACCCTTAGCAGCCAAAATATTTAATTTTCGGTTTATGCATATACCTGTTGAAGCACTTCTATTTTTAATCTGATGTCAAGTGTTACTGCTATTTCTGTCTGGTTGTGTACTTAACATCATTATTTCTCGTAGTCAGGTTTGTCATCCATCACAGTCTGAGTAAATCAATGGAAACATACTACCAGGTTTTCACACTTTTCCTTCTGAACTGTTTTCGATAAAAATCTTTCTTTCTGTAACACCAATTACTTCAGGAAAGTGGGCGGGCTGGAAGAGATGGACTTCCTTCAGAATGTTTACTATATTATAGGGCTGCAGATGTTCCTAGGCAGGTATAAATTTTCTTTTGGTTACTAATCTTTATATTCTAGTGTACTGTTCATCCATGAGATGTCATTCTTTCTTGGACAGAGTTCAATGGTCTTCTATGAGAACTCTGGGTTGCAAAACCTATATGACATAGTACGGTACTGTCAGGTACTGTCCTTTTTTTCCCCTCCTAGCACTGCACAGGTTGATAATCTTAGCAGTTTTCAGTTTTAAAGATAGGGTGCCTTGTACATCCATGCAGTATACATGTCATTTAAATGGGGTGTTCCTGCGTAGAAGGGCACCGCATTGCATTTGAGCATGACAAACTTATGATGCTAGGAGTATGTGCCCATAAGACTATGGAGTTTAATATCCAGTGTGCTGGATTATTCCTACTCTTACTACAATTGGAAATGCCGCATTACAGGTATCTGTAATCATATTGAAATGTTACGCTCCTTACTACATGAAAGTGTCCTCTAACTCATGTTGCAAAGTTTGGACACTTTGCCAAGGTCCCACATCCTTAATGTTTATAAATCGCCAAAGCAGACATCAGAATCGTACCTCACCCAACACTTGTTCCCTAGTGTATTAACATAAGTAAATGGATAAATTCCCTCTGCATTCACACATTCTGTTGGTGGATGTGGTAATGTATGTTTGCTAAATAAATTTCAAATTTCTTACTCATTCTTCTAGAATTTTTTCATTTTTGTCTTTACTAATTAATTGCTTTATGCTGTCCATGGGCAGACTAAAAGCTCTAACATTTTTTCTTCTCTGTCCTTAATTACCAATATTTGTGACATTGTGGATGTTTAGGAGAATAAAATCTTCTACCTGAATAACCTTTTATTTCTATTATAGCCTTAAAGATCATTTAATTTGTCATTTTCATGAAACTCTTTCTAAGTTGTTTCTGGTGTTACAGAGTAAAAGACAATGTCGCCGAAGTGCTTTTTTCAGGCATTTTGCTGAAGCGGTGCAAGACTGCAATGGTATGTCTGTTTATTATGATAGTTTTTTCAATATATAATGCTAGAGATGCTATAAATTTCTAGTAAGATTGTTTACTGGGTGAGGTGAATCATATGTTTACACAAGCAAATTATCTCCTGTAGAGGTCTTGCTTGTTTAGCTTCCATTGCAGTTTGTCACTTCACTCAGTAAATTGATTTTAGTAATTTTCTCTTTATAACTGGCATTGTTTTAGTTCAATGTCTTAAAATTGTTTAATGACTAAATCATGATTTCCTTGCCATAGGAATGTGCGACAACTGTGCCTTCTCTAATGAGATCAAAGAGATAGACGTATCTGGTACATTACCTTGGACTTTCAATCTTCATCTGATATGTGCATTTAGCTTTTAACAAAAATTTGATAAAGATTAAGGCGTTGGATTTTATCTTTTTTCTCTTATGTTTTTCTTTTCCTTTCTATGGCCATACACGTCCCTTATTTGTGAGTTCATTTTTGAGATGTAAATTTCCCCTTTCTGATTGTTAAACCTTGGCTCTGGTCAAATTTGTTAATGTTAACCAATGTAGTGTGGAACTAAGGCCTCACTTAGAATAAAGTGCATCCAAATAATTGGAGTGGACAGACTTAGGGTGTGTTTGGTTGGACTTTTGGGGAAAATATTAGGGAAAATGTGGAGGACTTTAAGTTTAAAGGGTTTTCCAAAATGCAAATTGTAATTTGAAAGTCCATTGTGAAGTACCTTTGAACAAAATAGTGTTCGGAGGAATTATATTTATAGAGGTCTTCTGTGATTAAAAGAAGAAAAAGAAAAAAAAATTCATCGAAAGAAAAAATAAAGAAGTTGGCTGGCAAGGGAAGGCGGCTGCCGGTGATCAAAATTTGTTGCCGGCTACCAACATCTGAGGTTGCAAGACCTCAGGCGGCCCTTAGAGACAATCGCGTGACCTCAGGTGGCCCTTCATGGAGGTTGCGCACCAAATTTGGGTCGCAGCAATGCAACTTGTGGGGGGTCGCCACGGCTCGCTGAGGTTGTGCGATTGACCGGTGATGGTTGCCGGTGTAGCCACGACCACACTGGCCTCTCTCCAACCCGTCGCCGACCCATCGCAACCACGCCGGCTGACATCTAAGGTTGAAGAAGATGAACAGTGAATCACAGGGCAAAAACGGAAAAACAAAATTTGAGTGAGGATAGTTTTGGAACAAAGTTTTTATACTAAATTCTAGAGAGGGCCTTCCAAGAATGCTAAAAGCCCAAGGCAGCCTAGGACCTACCTTGGGCTTTTGGCCTTTCAAAGGCAAACTTTCCCCCAAGGTGGTTTTCAAAATTTTTACCAAACACCCAATATTTGGCCAAATGGGCTTTGGACACCCAAAGCTCCTTCCCAAGGCCATTCCTTTGGAAATGGAAGTGCAATGGCTTAAATATCGTGCACTAGAATATATCCTCTACAAAATTTTCCACCGCTCTGATGTCTTTTTGTTTTCTAAAGAATGACATGTTTTTTTTATATTCTTTGCGTCAAGCTTCCTACTAGCTTTATTTCATTTCGTTTTAGCTTTCAATGCCATTATTTTAAAGCTGCCTTCTAGGATGATCAATAATTCAGCTTTGACTGATCTTGTCTGCAGGACATGCAAAGCTTGTCATTTCTTTGCTTCAAGATGTACGGGAGAAGGATCAGAGATTGACCATGTTGCAGCTGGTTGATAAAATAAAGACAATGCAAAAGGAGTTAGGTTGCTTTTTGTGCATATTAATATTATATAATAAATGCATGTAACATTAAAATGAACGCGTACTTGTTGGGTTTGTTTGTGAAATTCTCTAGTGATTTGATTGCTTCTCTTGTAAATATCCATTTTGTGGTATAGAACCTGTAATGTAGTTCTTTGGCCCTTAAACTTGATGGCTTCATCCTCTAGTTTAACATGATATTCAGACAGCAAATAAATAGAGTAGTCCAGCTATGTTATTTGTACCCAATTGTCTCCAAATTTGTGGCAGTCTTATATAGATTGCAGCAAGGAGACTCATGTCGAAGTGATAAATGATATAAGATATGTATAAAGATACTTGAAGGATCGGGTTAAATCTTAGAATCGGGTTAAATCTTAGTTATTATAGATAAAAATACATCTGCACGGGACAAAGCAATTAAGTTTGTCCTGGGTCTTTCCTAGAGACAATGTTATTTAGTATCAATCAAACAGTTTTGGCAGTCAGCTACAAATGGATAGGTTTCTGTAAATGGGTTTTCCTTTTGTTCTAATACTGATAAATCTCCTATTATGAGATGCTATCCATTTATTTTGAATGATCTGTTTTTCTTTCTTGATAATGCCACTCTAGGAGTCTGTAGCTTCCTTTTGCGATTGTCCCTTCTTCCAGCTTTAATTTTTCTTTCATGTTATCTTTTCTGCTGTGTATCTTCTCCAGGTTCTGATCTTAAGAAGGAGCAATTAGAGCAACTGGCGATACAGTTGATACTGGATCGAGTGTTGGTAAGAACTTAGATTCTCCTGACCTTTTAACTTATTTTTGTGATTTTTCTGCCGTATTATTGTCAGTTTGTCTGGGATGAGAATGAGTACTTGGATCTGTGTCTGTGGTGGATGCAAGAGAAATTCTTAATCACTCTTGTCAAATAATGGTCATTTGATGTGGTTAATTTTCACAAGGGTGAAGACATAACTGAATTATAATTTTATTTTATATCTTTTTAGAACTATAAATAAGATGTTACAGCTGTGTGATTTCCTCATTCTAGAGTTCTTTTTTTTTTCTGTGAAGAGCTTCCTTGATATATACACCTGCTAGTCAAATGTTCAAACTCTCTTGGTGAGTTCTAAGTCTTGTTTTGATTGTGTAGAAAGAAGAATATCAGCATACAGCTTATGCTACAAATGCTTATGTGACACTTGGACCATTGACAAAGCAAGTTTTGCAAGGTACAAAGATTCTATCTTCACAGCATGTGTCACTTTTTAGTTTTATTGTCATTAACATCTTATTCCCTTGTGTTCTAAATACTACTAAGTGAGGTTTGCAATGGCCAGGATGCTCTTGTTTCTGGAATATCTGCATTTGGCATGCCTGATTTTATTAATGAAGTTCCCTTAGGGGCATACCCTTGAGGTTCATCTTTCAGGGATTTTTCACTTGCTGATTTTTCAATCTGTTTAATAGATTATGAATATCTTAGCATATTTCTTGTGAAATCAAAACTAGTAGTATCTTGTGCATCATGCGCACTTGTTTCAAAACTTGTAGTATGAAGAATTCTTCTTCTAGTTCTTGAGATTTATGTAACCTATGATTATTTTTAATTGCAGCGGACGCCTGTTGAGATTGCTTATCCTTGATTAAATTGTTTCTTTGTTTGAGATAATGTGAATGTGTTCACCTTGGAGTAGTCACTTGTCCATTGTTGATAGCACTAAAATTTAAGTAGTTGTGTGATGTAAGATTGGTGTTTTAATCTCATCTTCCTGCAATGGATATGTCTTCACATATCTCAGGAAGTGGAGCAGCATGTTTTGCAAGTTCCATCAGTGTGCCTCTTTATTGCTAAGCAAGTCAGTGGTTGGCGAAATTCTGATCAGAGCTTTACAATGCCAATCTTGAGATTGGCCATACACCAGTGCTCTGGGGAGCTTGACCACTGGCATCATATTTTTTTAAAGCCAATATTTTTCCACCATTGCGTTGTCAACTTCCTAATCTGTCCAGATAATTAAAAGGAGAATAAGTGGTGGCCTACATTTACTATGGCTAGGAATTTCTGTTCTTATAATTCACTGGTTTTCCATGCAATTGGATGACACGAAAATTGTGTCGATCTGATTTTGTACTAATCTATCCATATGGGTCTCGCTGTCCATCTTGACAAAAGCATTAATGTCCATTTGTCAAACCTCTCCCTACTTGGACACTTGAGAAGGGAGTGCATGTTTATACTGAATGCTGCTTCACATTTCTTAGAAATAGCTAATGCTTACCCATCAAGTAAAAGGTAACTGCAATTTCAGATTATTTGAGGACTTTATTTTGAGGTATGAACAAAGGAATAATTCTGAAGTCATGCTTATGACCGAAGATAAGGGGACAGTTGACACCTTTGCTTTTCCTCTGTTTGTGAATCTTTTTGAGTTCATACTGCAGACATGGCTACTATTCTCATGCTGGTTCATGACGAGGGATTTGTGCACTGATAATTTTTACTCCTTGTTAGTGTGAATAATTATTAAGCTTTTGCATTAAACCTTCACATGAACATTTGCTTATTGCTCTATCTTAGTTTAAGGTTGCAAATGACATGCCTATGTTGTAGGTCCAACAGCTTGTGTGAGAGAATGGGATGTATTCTAACACCAACAGTGCTTATTTTCACACAGGAAAGATGATGATTAAGCTTGAGGTTTTAAGCGATCAGAAAAGAATGAACGACAATATCAAATATACTAAGCATGGCCTCACCACCTCTGGTTTGGAGTTTAAACTTGATGAGCTGCGAAAGGAACTCTCTTCTATCCATGGGGGGATATTACCGCATTCAGTCTTGACAACTCAACATATAAGCATGATTAGCACCAGAAAACCCAGCTCAATAGAAGAGGCAAGTGTTGACTATTTTTTGCACTGAGAATAAATATCTTCTGGTTCAAAGTGTAGCATAAATATGCTTACTTTCTTCGCCAAGAAGAGCTTACTTGATTATGTTTTCATGAAGATGAGGAAAGCCTATGGAACATATATTTTGGAAATCTTGAAAGTCAAGTGTTAATCACATCAACTGAACTCATTTTTCTGAATGCATCCAAATCTAAACAATCAGCTTATGGACCTGTGTGCGATTGGGGAAAACATGATTAGTTCAGAGCTCGTTTGAAATTCACGCTACATAGCTCAGAGAAGTTTTAGTTCTTAACTAATTTACTAAATCCAGTAATGTTGGTAATTCATTAATTGTATAAAAGAGGTTTGTGCTGCCAAAAAAATGAATGAGACAATTTCACTGCTTCTCTTTTTGGGTATTTGTTGTCACTTGGACGAGGACTTACCACACCATTAATTGTTCTGGCAGCTGGAGAGCATAATTGGGAAGCTCAAGGCAGGGAAGTATGGGAGTAGAATTCTTGAAGAAGTCGAGAAGTACGAAGGCTCTGATCAGCCTGACAAGAATTCGTCACGTAAATGCCAAAGCATTGATCATAGAGCATCCAAGAGACCAAAGACAAAACCTCTTGTTCTTATAGAGACAAGCGAAGATGAAGAATGATAAATTATTTCGCATCTCTTGAGCCATTTTGTTGAAGTACCGTGAATTTACTCAAACGGATGGGAATTTGATATGCGAAGTAGATTTGCACACTTGGTCCTGTTTGTAGTTTCCTCAAACAGGTGAATTTTGATCTATACAATATATTTTCGTCCTCCTCTTTTGGAGGATGGGCAGGCGGTGGATCAGTTTACTTAGCTTGGTTGTATTTTTGGGGCTGACTCCTTGGCTGTTTAGGGAATTTCAAATTAGCCGAGGATGCGCTGGAAAATTCTTGCTTGCTAGGCTCGCTTCTCTCTCTCCAGTACTGTACTTAATATTGCGATGGTCGATGATCATCCTGAAGTTGGGGTCATATAGTTTTATTGCACGGCCAATGACACCAATGCCTGATCTTCCAAAATTATGGCAAATGCGTAGCAGCTGCTCGAAGGACTTAGTTTTCTTTTGGTGTAAAGTGAACTACCGATATTTGCAGATTTAATCGAGCATTCATTCAAGCTTGTTTACCTAGAAATCTCACGTGTCCTCCTCCCTACCTTAAAACTATATGTTTCTTCTGAATCTATTTGTATCCCTCCCTCCATATGTACTCAAATCAAATGCAGGTTCGCAGCCCGAAAAGAAGCTTCATTTGCCAGGTTACATCTATGACTCACTAATCCGAGTGCCGATATCATCGTCCAATGCGACGCATCCGAAAAGGAACTCGAAGGTCCTCTTCCGACCGGCAGGGGCTTCGATTCAACTTGCGAATCAACTGAAATTGGTATGGACGGTCTGGTTCTGGAGGGAACCGGTCTGGCTTCACTACCGCACTCCATTTGCAAGTTCTGTTGAGTCTTACCTTGGAGCCAGCCGGTTTTGTTTTTAACTCCAATGACAAACTACAACTCATCCAAATCAAAGAGATCTATTTTCAGGCCATTAAGTTAAACTCATTGCAACGCCAAAATCAATACGAGAGGAACCGCTAATGGGCGATGTTCTGAATTTCGTGTTAATTATAATATCCAAATTATAATGTGACATCCTTTATTTTAGTTCTATTCAGATATTATTTGTCGTGTTAGTATAAATTTAGGATATTTTATGACACAACAAATAAAAGTTTCAGATATTTTATTATTTGTCGTTTTCTGAGTTTTGTGTTAAAGGTTCTAGGTTATTTAAGAATTTATAATGATACAAATAAAAGTTTCAGATATTTATGTCGTAGTTGATAATAATTTGAAGTTTTTCTATGATATTAAACCCCAAATTATAATATCCTTACCCCAAAATCGTATAGTCTTGAGCTCAAGAAATTCGTATAGGCTCACATCATTATTCGAAGAGGGAGAATTGAGGTAAATCAATGAGCAAGATTTGATTTTTTTTTTTACTCTAATTCTCGTTCTTAAACTTTTGCCTAATCTCGTTATAGGGCGTGAAAATTAGAAATCCATACTTAAATTTAAATTATTCTCATCCCAACTCATTAAGAAAGTGGACATTCGAAACCCCACCTACCCCTTCCCACGTAAGAAAGGGTTGGGCAAGATCTGATTAAGCCGTGCCTATTTTTAATATAATTAAAGGGAAGTAATATTTTTGAGAAATTCCGTAACGCAGTCTGATGTGGACATCATTAAGTCATAAATTAATCAAAGAAACACGAACACGCTATTTAAAAAAAAAAAAACTTCTTTTTCCCAGATTTAAGATTTTTGACCGAAATCCTAGAATTTTAAAAAACTGTTTTTTCCGCTTCCCCATCGTTCTTCGATCGTTCCCCCGTCGTCTTCCTTCGATTTACATCATCGCCGCTCTTTCTGCTCCGATTAGGTTTCCGGCGAAGCTCTAGGGATCGCCATGAAGATCTCCTTCAACGCCTCCAAGAAGCCCCCGAAGCCCGCCGCCAAGCCCCTCTCCGCCCCCTTCGGCTTCGCCGACGCCGGCGACGGCCGCGGGGAGGCGCCGTCCTCGTCGGCGCGGCGGGAGCAGATCACCCAGTTCGATCCCTCCGATGTCCCGGAGGACGGAAGGAACCGGCTGGTCATCCCGCCGAAGCCCAACGAGTGGCGCCCCGCCAAGAGGATGAAGAACCTCGACCTGCCTTTCCGTCCCGAGGAGTCCGCCGCCGGCGATCTCTCCCGGTTCCAGTCCCAGTCCAGGTCCCTCGAGGAGGAGGCCAACGCCGTCGCCGTGTCGTACGGCCTCACCGTCCGTCGGCGAGAGAAAGGCGACGAGATGGGTGGAGGGTGAGGGTGAGGGTGAGGTTGAGGTCGAGGTCAAGCCCGAGGCGCCCGAGAAATCGGGTAGGTCGGATGATTACGGGCTGAAACTGAGGGAGGAGCTGGCGAATTTGGGGGATGATCCGGGGTACGAGGACATGCCGGTGGAGGAATTTGCAGCGGCGTATCTTAGGGGTTATGGTTGGCAAGAGGGGAAAGGGGTGGGGAAGAACGCCAAGGAGGATGTTCCGATTAGGCAGGTTGAGAAGAGGGGTCGAGAGAGGTTTGGGCTGGGGTTTGAGCCCCAGAAGCCAGTGCTGGAAGAGGCGAACGGGAGTAAAAGTCGGGGAGGCGATGGGAGGTTTCGAGTGGGTAAAGAGGTGAGGATTGTTGGGGGAAGTAGAGAGGACTTGTTTGGATTGAAGGGAAAAATTGTGGAAGTAGTGGGCGGCGGCGAATCGGTGATTCTGAATCTCTCAAGGAGAGAAGAGGAAGTCAAGGTCAGGATCGGGGATCTCACTGAGTTGGGTTCTGCTGAGGAAGAAAAGTTTTTGAGGAAGATGAAGGAGCTTCGTATTAAGAATGATAGCTCTGGAAATCGTAGAAAGAGTGGAGATGAAGTGAAGAGAGATGTTCGAAATGGTGGAGATAAGAGGGGCGACAGTGGTAAAGTTGGGTGGCTGATGAGTCACATTAGGGTTAGAGTGATCAGCAAGAATTTGAAAGGTGGGAAATTGTATCTGAAGAAGGGAAGGGTGGTTGATGTCGTTGGACCAAAGATTTGCGATATATTGATGGATGAGAGCAAAGAACTTATTCAAGGTGTAGATCAAGAATATCTCGAGACTGCATTACCAAAGCGTGGGGGTCCGGTTTTTGTTTTGTCTGGTCGTTATAAGGGTGTCCATGGGAGTCTAGTGGACAGGGATTCTGACAGAGAGACTGGTCTAGTCCGCGATGCTGACAGTCAGGAGTTGTTCAATGTGCGGCTTGATCAAATTGCTGAGTACGTTGGAGATCCAAGCTTAATTGGATATTAATTTGCTCCATGCCACAACAGTGTGAAAAGGATGGTAGGTGTTCCTGTTTGACATGTCTCCTATTTAGTAATTAGGCAGTTTGAGGTCACATTTGATTGACGCATTCGGTATTAGCAGTTGCTTGAGGTGATGGCGATGGCGTTAAGTAAATTTTTCTATTGTCCATTAGATTCATATTATGTACATTTTGAGATATTAATTAAGTTCTACCAGCTGAAGCGATTCCTTTGTCAAATAAGAATATTAAGGTTTTGTTTTAGTGTTCTTCTGTTATTCTCGTCGTTGGTCTATTTTATTGCTAAGTTACATAAAGTTGATGAGAGTAAAAGAAAAAAAGTCAAGAAGTAACAGAGATCAAAAGAAGAAGATAGAGCACGGAGAAAATGGTTTTTTGTTCATTTATTTTTTCACTTTGAAATGTACTAAATAATTGAATGTTCATATGTTGAGCTGTAATGGCAGTAACAACGAAGTGCAGGCTTGACTAGTTAGATCTCAACCTCATAACAGGAACTTATTCTGATGACACTCCAAAAGCATTTTGCCTTAAACGATTTTGATTTTAAGTTGTTTGGGAAGGACATGTATGGATATACCCTTTGATAGTGGACCAGATTGGCGATGGTGGTTCCAAAATGTTGTGCATGGTGGAAGTAGAGAGTGTGGATTTCTGAAGATGGTGCAGGTTGACTTATGATATCTTGTCCCAGTCTTATGATTGTCATTATACAAATATATGAAAAAAAATCAGTAAATTTTCATTATACAGCGAAATTTGAATTGCAATCCCTTGGTCGTGATTTTATTTATTTGTGTCAAAAGGCACTAATGAGTTGAGTCAAGAGGATCTGCTTACTAAGTGAGGCAATGCTGAATTACTTAACGTTTCTGCTCTTAGCTGGTGTATTTGGTGCAATCAATTAGTATCTCTGGATTGAACCAATCAACCATTCAATTAGTTTCTCCATGTGCTTGGTGGCTGGCAAAGCATTGGTAGATAGGCATATGAATTAGTTTGTTAAGTTGGGATTTGTTAACTCTTTGGCATGGTTGATGAGCTCCAGTGGTGGTGATTTTTTTTTTTTTTTTTTTTTGGGGTCGAAGTGGTGGCAAAAGATTAAAAACTGATGAAGCTGCTATCTGTTAAGGCTGATTTTATTTGATCTCAGGTTGTAGAGAAGTAATCTTTTAAACTTATTTGTTGGGGTTCCCTTACTTGTGTTAACTTGATAAACCTAACCAAATTGATAGTATTTGTTAAGGAAATAATTTTGTCATCAACAGTAAGACTATGATCCCTCTTTCTTGAACCTAATGAAAATTGTCATAGCTAATGAATTTTCTATGTCTTTGCAGCTTGCATTTTTCCTTTATGATTTTCTGTAATGGAAATAATTTTCTAGCTTGATGTTAGCAATTAAATGAAACTCACTACTTAGCTTCTTAGCTGTTATTGCTTTAGAGCCATATCTCTTAAATGAACTAAGTTCATGGTTTGGTTTGACTTTTAACCTTATTAAATTGATTTTGGTGAATGCTAACTGAAATTCGTTGTTTTTTGTTTTTGGTTTAAAGTATACTCCAAACAGATCCACGAACCATAAACATCCTCGTTAACACGAAATGCAATATTCTTTTTTTTTTTAAGTACAGTTGAAACAAATTGATATTAATGCGGTTCAACTCTATTTTTAGTGCCCACTTTTTCTTCCTTACTCATGAGTGTTTGCGTTTTGCTCTTTTATCTTGAATGGAAGACATTGAAAGGACAAGAAGGGAAACAAAAAAAAAATGAACCTGCTCGCAATGATTCTATTATCTGGGTAACTACAACGGAATGGAAGGAAATTCATTTACTTACTGGTGGACCCAAAAAAGGTCTCTCCAAAGTCAGAGGTAAATGGATGGAAGTTGACGTGTCTGATACATATAAATATAATCACAAGAGTATACTTAGTGAAAGTGGTAAGCAAGGAGCAAGAGAAAGAAAAAGGCTACTCAAGTCTATCAGTCAATTTTATTTACCTCCGCATAGTTTTCCCCATTTTGCATCTGAACAAGGGAAGGAATTACAGATTTTGTCCAGTGTCTACGTTTTACCTTCCTATATTAATTTTTTCCCCACAATACTTGACTTACGCCGCATAATTGCTTTTCTGCATACCTGGCTGCTTTTTTCTTACACTTCATATCCAATTATCAGGGTTCTCGCTAGTATTTGCTCATGGAGAATTGGATCAGTTGCTCTTCAGGGATGGGTATATGATGCAATTGAATCACAGGGCCATGGCAAACATTTGCTGAACGCCTAAAATGTTCTGAGGAGCAGCAGATGACCACCCAAGATTAGATACAGATACTTCCTAAATAGTCATCGAACCATCTGTGTTTGGATCTTGACATCCATAATTCTCCGTAGTTCACTTGTGTGCGTAGCTCCGTGATGGAACATCCCATCAAAAGTTGGATGTTCAGCCGATTTTGATCAGCACAACTGACATCCAGGTTGCCATAAAAATGAGAGGACTGCAGGCTGCTATGTAACTAGTCCAGATTACTTCCAGGTGATGGAAGTGAGGAGCTTCTTGCCTCCCTTGTTTCTGTCTCTTTTCCAGTATCCTTTATTAGAGGAGAAAAAGAGGTTTGCTGGATATGTTTGCTGTATTTTCCTCCACTGTGCAGACACTATCTGCTTCTGCGAGCATTGTGGCAAGGGTTTTATCCAGCGTTCATTCTGGACGTGCATCAAGTTTGTCCCTGTACATCGCTCTTGTTTTCCCGACCTGGTTGCGACTCTGGTTTGGTGACTCGGAGGTTGTATTTTCCCTGTTGTTTCCAACTAGTGCCACTTCCCGGCTTCCCGGTAGTCATGTATTACCTTAGGTACTACTCAACCCCTTGTTAGAAGGGGCGAGTGGATTTAATTCGATACCTTGGAAGGTTTCATATTTAAGAGACCGAGCAGCGACTCTGCCATAACTCGGATGCGACGAAACGAACGGCGACATACCCAAATGGGTCCCCCCTTTGTAGTGGTTTTGTTAAGGTAGGGGCGGGCCGGTAAGAGTTCTGATTAGAAATGATGCTTGAATTAGAGCGGGGCTCATTGTCCAACCGCCAGTCACGGCCGCTCCCCTTTTGATAAAAGTCTTAATCTACGTAGCACCGACATCGTCACGTGACACGAGATATGATATGTTGATGTGTCGTTTCTTAAAAAATAGAAAATTTGGATACATTGGGATATTATGATTATTTTAATTAAATTAATTTGATTTAAATTCATAAATAAATAAATAACAAAAAGGGTTAATATCCTGAAAAACTCCAAATTGGTATACATGTGACAAATTTACCCTAAACTATTTTTTAACCAAAAAAAATACAAATCGGTACATTTGTAACAAATTTACCCCGACTGATCATGAAAAACCATAAACTGGTATATTTATGACAAATTTATCCCAAACTAATTTATTTGGATACAAAAAACTCAAAACTGGTAAAATTGTGACAAATATATCTTCCGCTAAATTGAATTAATACCACAAAAAAAATCACAAAAATTGTAAATTGTGACAAACAGAGCGTAAAATCCCAAATTGGTATACCAGGGTCAACTGTCACGTGTCATTTGACTTAATAATTTGATAGTAAAATTTAATGAAAATTAATAGAGGGGGTAAATTTGTCACAAGTGTACCAGTTTAGGGTAAATTTGTCAAAGGTATAGCGGTTTGGGGTTTTTGGTGGTAAAAAAAATAGTTTGTGGTAAATTTGTTATAGGTGTACTAGTTTGAGATTTTTCAGAGTATTAACCGTGATAAAAAAAGAGTCTAGAATGAATTTACACTAAAATATTAGTCCGCTATTTGTTAATAGGGTTAATACTTTGAAAACCCCCAAATTGGTACACTTGTGACAAATTTACCCAAAATTATTTTTTTGATCACCAAAAACCCAAAACTAGTATACCTTTGACAAATTTACCCTAAACTGGTACATTTGTGACAAATTTACCCTTTGTTAGTTTTCGTTAAATTTTACTGTCAAATTATTAAGTTAAATAACACGTGACAGTTGACTGGTATACTAATTTGAGATTTTACACTCTGTTTGTCACAATTTACAATTTTTGTGATTTTTTTGTGGTATTAGTTCAATTTAGCAGAGAATATATTTGTCACAAATTTACCAGTTTGGGGATTTTTGCGGTCGAATAAATTAGTTTGGGGTAAATCTGTCATAAATGTACTAGTTTAGGATTTTTTATGGTCGGTCAAGGTAAATTTGTCACAAGTATACCGGTTTGGGGTTTTTCATGGTAAAAAAAGTAGTTTGGGGTAAATTTGTCACATGTATACCAATTTGGGGTTTTTCAAGGTATTGACCATTGTTAATAATATTCATTGCTTCAATTTGATAAATTCAATTTCATTCCAATAATTTATAAAACTTGGAAGAGAAAAAGAAGCAATCTACATTTGAGATTGGCGTGTCAGAGCGTGTTGGAAGGGAAGATAAAAAAAAATTGCGAGAATGAATTGTGTGTTACGGGAAATGAGAGTTGGAAAAAACAGAAGACTATGTTTTCCTTATTTCCTCATTTATTATTTTTATTATTTTTTTCGTATTTACATTTTGATCCTTCTAGCACATAACAATGCGTTCAAAGAAATTGATTCCAAGATTGTGAATGTGCAACAAGATTTTCGAAGATATGATGAAACCATCAAGAAGATGCTTTCAGATTTCCAAAAGAGGTTCCATGCTTTGGAATCCGGACAACATTTATGGTATCATTATCTCGAAAATCCTAAGGCGGAAATAGAGAAGCTCAAAAGGCAAATCCAGATCCTTAAAGAAGGAAGGTTTTTTCTAAGGAGGAGATGAAGGAGGTGATGGTGGTGGAGATGGTGAGTATGAGATTGGAGCAGTGAATTCTGGTGGTGGAGTAGGAGCATAAGAAACCATAAACTGATATTTATCGCATTCACCAAGAGTTTCGACAGAGGAATCTCCGTTCAAGTACTTTTGGTACATCCCTTGGCTTCTTGTGTCTCCGTCAAGATTTTGCATTTGGATCTACCTCGTCTGGAGAATTTGTACAAGAAAAACATTGGCAAAAGAGGTCCAAAAACAGTAACCATACTTGTCCCTGTAGTAATGAACAGGGTGTCCATCACTGTTGAAATGTCGAGCAAGTTTTTTTGGATCTAGCTCGGAAATTGACTCGGGAACACATAAAAAGGGTCTGGAAGATAGAATGACTTTCTTCATTTTCTTTGCTAAATTTGATGGAAACAGTTCAGTTTTTGGAAGGAGCTTGGCCAACTTTTCTTTCGAGATTTGTTTGGGAACATGGATGTAGGATGCTTAAGCATTTTGCATGGAAATGAATAAATCATCTTCATTCCCATTGTGGAAATTCAAATCAAGAGCATGGTTCTGCACGCGGTAAACCATCTGGTAGTGCAATGTTGCAGCAACAGAGTCAGCAGTTTGGGGAGCTCCAGTGAGCTGGATTTGAACTTTTAGAAAAGAAAGTAATTGGGGGGGTCTGAAATAGCAATATTGAAGTTTGGATACAGTGTCACAAAGACTGTTCCAGCATTCAAGGTGGTCTGGACAGTACCAATGCAAGCATGATGATATTCTAAAAATCGAGTATCCAATGGCGCTATTCTTGTCATAACTGGCAAGCCTTTACGATCATGAAATGTGAAAGTAAGACGAACAACCCCATAATTAACATGAGAATATCCTTGTTGAATTCACTGTCTGGGAAACTCTAGAGAAATTTGAAGAGTAACAAAGTACTCATTTTCAGTAGCATGAATGGGGTGCTGGTCAAACTTAGAGGACTGGATGTACTCCTTTACTTCCTTTAGAGTTTGGCGAATGAGTTGACGTATGGAGCGGATGGGAGAAAATAAAATTGACCCCGTGTGTCTCGGTTATTACTTTTTGGAATTTCGGACTTGTTGTTGGAATTTCGGACTCGAGTATCAAGAGAGTTAATCAGGTGTCGAATTTTCTAACACGTATTGATCGAGTGTCGAAGAGTGTTGGAGAATGTCGAACATCTAATGGAGTGTTTAACATGATATGAAGGCTTTCGAAGAATGTCGATACTTCATACGTCTTAAATTATTGCTCATGGGGTCGGTTGAATCAATAGCACCGGCGAGATCATTATTTAGAGCCAAATTCATTCTTGTGATTTGCCGCCGGCTATGGCCGCCCCCATAAACGCCTGTGGAATCTAATTGATCATATGGAATTAATCAGGGTCGGTGAAAGATTACATGAGCAAAATCAAATGATGGGCTATTCGGCCACTCTTTCTAGTGGATGAATACATGGTTTGAGCTAGGTTGCTTTTGTTTATGTCCGCAAGCGCAGGCAATGTCAGTATCCTTACGGACTGATGGGGCCAAACACTGATCTGGTTTTTTTTGGCTCGTATCGAAAGAAGCATTACTTTAATAGAGATTCTTATGCACGTCCAACCAATGCACGAAATCATCTATGACCATGACTCTTGTCTAAAATAATAATCACGAGATTCACACGTTATCGAGATGTGATATGATTGGTTTGTGAGCACTTTATTGTCCAAAAACGATTGTCCCATTTCCACTAATCAAACAAATGCATGAAAAATTTGAGAACAAATGGTCTTACAGCATGTTTGTAACTATAAGATGTTCTGTCATATCAGATATGACATTTAAATGATTATTTTGTTTTCGTCCCTACGGTGTTTTATCATATCTATTACAATGTGGTGCATAGAACTGCCCAACACCAAATGGGCAACGCAATTATATGGACGAAGGACAACTTTTGCAGGTGCAACTATAATCCCGAGTGGTTTAGAATCTTTATCTTACTCACGGATTTGAATTTTCTAATCGTTTCTCAATTGTAGGAAATCTTTTTTCCGAATAATTCTGACTTTACTCGAACTTGTATTCATGCTAATGGCTACGGGCTCCTTCTAAAATAAGGGAGTAACGCCAGATCAAATTGAAAAAGCTTTTTTTTTTTTTTTTTTTTTTTGGGAGAATTTTCATAGGACCACTGAATTTTTAGAATAATCAGTATTGATATTATAAATTTGTACTTAATTTCAAATTTACAGGTTCTAAGTTCAAATCACGTACTCATTTAAATCCTTAATTGTTCCACAAAATCTCATGTATCTCAAATGAGCAACTTTCCAACTGGAAATCAGTTCGAAGTACCGCGTGAGACCCGTGACGACGAAATGGACAAGTCCCAGTCCCACCACTAACTCAACCGCCGCCACGTGTCCACCTCTCACCGCCCCTCCATCTCCTCAATCATTCGAGCCCCTCACTTTTCACTCTCTCTAACCTCCCTCTCCATTTCCGCCTTTAAAAAAACCAAGCTAGGCGCTGCTGCTGCTGCTGCTGCCCATGCACGCGATTCGCAGCAAAAGGCAACTCAACGTCAAGTCAAGTCCCCACCCCTCCACCACCATTTTCTCTCTCTCATTTTAATTTACACATTTCCTTTTTTTGCTGATATATATATATATTTTTTTAAAAAAAATATTTCTTTAAATACTCACTCCCCGGTGTTGGACAAAATGGAGGACCTGCTACTGCTCAGTCGCACTAGCACCATCGTCGTCGTCCCAGTACGCGCAGCTTCTTCTTCATCGTCGCCGCTCGCGCCCCGCCGTCGCTCTCGCCTCCACGCGCCTCCGTCGAGAGCCGCGTCGCTCGGCCGCTCCCTCCGTCCTCCGCCCGATCGCATCTTCTCCGCCGCCGCCGCCGCAGCATCAGCAGCAGCTCCGTCGTCGTCTCCGTTCAGGTCCGTCCGCCTTCGCCTGCGCTGCGGTGCGTCGTCCGATCGCGCGTGCTTTCGTCGGCGACCGGATTTTGGTTTCTGCACGGCGAGTTCACGTCACCGGAGGGGAAAAGTGGAGTCGCGCGTCTTTCGTCGGGCGTTTTGAGGTCCGTACTGGAGCGAGTGATCGAGCTTGCGATTCTCGTTGTGGCGCGCTTTTGATTGCTTGCGAGAGAGAATGGGTGAAGTCGAGAGGATTGCATGCGTGCGCTGCGCTGCCTTTTCGGAGCATCGACGCTTCTTTTCTTAATCTGAAGTTGCGATGAGATTAGACGAGTAATTGGACCGTAACATGAAAATCTCCTCGTGATCACAACCGTGTGTTTCGAAATTCGAGTTGCGCCGAGATGAATCTGCGTGTAATTGGAGTCACGGGGGTCAACGAGCTGGATTGCTGTTGTATTGGCTTCCTACTGCTTCAAAATTTTTTTTTTTTCCGAGTATCAGATTGGTTGTGCTGCGGCAGATTTCGATACGCAACATGCGCGATGCTTCTCTGACGTGGAAGTCCCTGCGTGTCACAAGCTCTCCTGCCTATGTTTTTTACTTTCATATGTAACATGCATGATGTTTCTCTGATGTGCACACGAGGTTGTAGATCTTGATTCTTACCCTATAATCAGTACCCTTTGATGGCGTTTAGCATTTTTGGTTCTTGGCATTTGGAAAAATGATAAATTGGTGTAAGAGCAGTGTGATGCCTGTGCGAATTTGTGGCATGCAGAGACCGGTCGAGATTGAAAACTAAAATGACTACTCGAGAAGGTCAGGCGGTGGCTGCGGATGTCGCTGCGGGAGATATGATCTTTGAGCCTATTTTGGAGGAAGGAGTTTTCCGCTTCGATTGTTCTGCGAACGACAGAGCCGCGGCGTTTCCTAGCCTTTCTTTTGTCAACGGCAAGGATAGGGACACGCCGATAACAATTCATCATGTGCCGTCTTATATCCCGACTTACCAATGTCTCTTTGGCCAGCAGATTGTCAAACTTGAGGTCAGTCACCGCATGCTCTTAAATCTTTCTCTTGAATTAGTTGAATCACTTGTTGGGTTGGTTTTGTTCCGCTCCCCGGACTGTGACATTTCCAATACTTTTAGGAGCTTCATCTGCTCGATTTCTGTTTTCCAAGTGCGTATGTATTTGTCGAAGCCTTAATAACGTTATTTTACATACGATTTAGCTACCTGCTGGGACCAGTTTTTACGGGACTGGCGAAGTCAGTGGACAGCTTGAGCGCACAGGAAAAAGAGTTGGTTCTCTTTCCTCGACTTTGCATGCTAGCATATGTGTTTTCTCTCCTTGAATTCTCGGTGATCTCTCTTGTTTAAGGTGTTTACATGGAACACGGACGCATGGGGTTATGGCCCCGGTACTACATCTTTGTACCAATCTCATCCTTGGGTGCTAGCTGTTCTTCCGAGTGGAGAGTCACTGGGGATTCTTGCTGACACGACACGACGTTGTGAGGTGTTGTGAACTCATAACTGTGATCACATATTGGAGTAGTTTCTTGGAAGATCCGATTCAAACTTGTTTTAAGCTTACAAGTGATATTTTCTCATGGGCAGATTGATCTGAGAAACAAGTCAATAATACAGTTCACAGCTCCATCCTCATACCCTGTCATCACATTCGGTCCATTTGCTTCACCTGGCGCAGTTTTAACATCCTTGTCTCATGCAATTGGTAATAATGCTGCGCGTGTCAGCTTCTTTCCACATGTGTGCTATTCTGCTTAATTCTATTCTCCCAATCATTTTTAATGTGTGGTCACTTTTCGAAGATGCTACTCACTATGTTGGAAAGTGTGTCAATGAATGAGCCGACCTCAAAACAAATTTACCAAAAATCTCTAAGAACATGGAAGAAGTCCATTTTGTTAGCTCACCGGATACTTCAGTTTAGAAGCAAGGCTTTTGTGCTTCCTATATTGCAAATTCTACTGCCTCTTTTATCTGGTCTTTTTCGTTTTGTGGACAAGTGATACTTCAAATTCTCAGAATCTTTTCTACAGATGCTCTCTAAACTTTGAGATCTTGATTTTGATATTTGAGGCCAAAACATTCAAGGCATGTCTATTGCTTTTTTTGACCATTTGCTTTTTATTACAAATATAGGCTTCGCTTAATTGGTTTTCCTGAGGAGTATGCATGTTATGCTGTTAGAATTACAGACACAGAAAAGTCGAATGTATTTATTTTATCAGGATATCATGCATAATTCTTATTACCATGAACTCTCTGTTTTTCCCGTCTTTAAATGAAGAAAAAGCTTCATGCTAATGAATGAAGTTGTCAGAATAAATTTTTCTGTCATTCTATGACTTTTCTTTTCTCTGGAAACATCCATCTGTGGATTTTTAGTTTAGTACTAAATGGACTTTACAAGACCACCAGAATGATTAGACAATTTTCTTGATAGTCTGTTTGTTACTATTATTGCTTGAATTAACAACATAGCTTGCATATATTGTCAGGAACCGTGTTTATGCCACCAAAGTGGTCCTTAGGCTATCAGCAATGCCGCTGGAGCTATGACTCTGATAAAAGAGTTAGAGAGGTTGGCCCTTTTGATGCATCTTGCTTGATTCTACAATCTTTCTTCCTCAACCCTCGTTTCCTTCTACCTGATTTGACAACAGTGATTTACTTTCACCGTATGCTGTCGGCGTATCATTCATGAGTTGATGCATGACAGTTCTTTAGCTCTAATTTTTGTCCACTTATTGCAGATCACGAGTACATTCAGAGAAAAGAAGATTCCTTGTGATGTCATATGGATGGATATAGATTATATGGATGGGTTTCGCTGCTTCACTTTTGACAAGGCATGGACTCCTGTTTTGTTTTAACCCTGTTATTGCCTTGTTTAAAAAAAAAATTACAGACTACCTTCCTCTAAATAGGTCTAATTTCACATCATCTACCTCACTTTCAATAGGTATGAAGCCACTTGCAACTTATGTCCGGATGAAAATTCACAGTTTTAGCCAATTTCCAAAAAGACGTCACATACATATCATGAAAATTCACTTAAAACAAAGCATAACTACATATCTACATCATGAAAGTTCACCTGAAGCGAAGCATATATCTACATCTACATTTTAGATGTGAGAATTTTGTCAAATATGAATGAAGATCTGTTTTCCATCTAGAAATAATCTTGAGGAAGATGGTGTTATTCATTTTGGAAGCGAGGTAGGTTGTGTGGAATACGTTGTCGATTAATTCACTTTGTATGCACTGCGATGATCAATGTTCTTTTGATATTCTAATCTCAACCTTAGGTATGGTTCTGGATGCAGACTTGCCATGCATTTCTGTTTTGTCCATTGCTTCCATACATTTAATCCACCAAGTCCTTTGAGATTGGTATTCACTTTATGTTTGAATCCTCCTAAGCGCATTCATGTCTAGGACTTTTTGCCTCGCTGACTTGTCTAATAGTAAAAAGACTTAGGTTCAATGCTTAGTCAACAGTAGACACCTCTACTAAATAAAGAGTGCTATTTTCAGCATGGAAACTGAGACAAAGTATTTATTCTCAGGACCGCTTCTCTGATCCAAAATCTTTGGTAGATAGTCTCCACCGAGACGGGTTTAAAGCCATCTGGATGCTTGATCCTGGTATCAAACGCGAAGAGGGGTATTTTGTCTTTGACAGTGGTTGCAAAAGTGATGTCTGGATAAAAGCAGCAGATGGGACTCCATTTGTTGGTACTTTGCTGTCTTTTACTGTGGTTTTGGCTAATCTTTGTCATTGTTTATTTGGTTTTGCTTTTTCCTTTTTGTCTTTTTCTTTTTTGTAGCATTTGAAATGTAAGTAATCCCTAAGATCTTTCAAAACATACAAATGTAGACATCCTCATTCATTTGGATTTAGCTGAAGATAAATCTATGTATATGTATGTATATAATCAAAATTCTGGAAGGCAGAAATTGATCAGACAATGCTGATTAACTGTTTGCTTGTCAGGGGAGGTGTGGCCTGGTCCTTGTGTTTTCCCCGACTTTACACAGTCAAAAGTCCGTCACTGGTGGGCTCAGTTAGTTCAGGATTTCATTTCTAATGGAGTTGATGGTATATGGAATGATATGAATGAACCGGCTGTCTTTAAGGTAACTAGTACTTTTAGTTTCTGTCATTTTCTCTTGTTGGACTATGGCTTACAACTTCTCTTTCAGTCTGTGACGAAGACCATGCCTGAGAGCAACATTCATAGGGGAGATGATGAACTTGGAGGTGTCCAGAATCACTCACACTATCATAATGTATGTTTTCCAACCTTTTGCTATTTGTAGTTTGTGTTTCATCTTTTTGAGTTATATAAAAATAGATATTAAGCAATTTTGTAATGTATCCACTGTGCTTGTACTGGAAAAGCAAGGGGGGTTAAGAGTTAAAGAATGAGTTGTTGATTTGGGGGTCAAGTGCTAAATGCTTTCTATTGAATATAGTAGGATAAAATATGATAACTTCCGGCTTTCCACATTTTAGCACAAGCAATGTCATGCTTCAACTTTTGGTTAGTTTATCCTCCTGTACATTTGGCTTCATCCAAAATGAATGGTGAGGCTAGCAAAATAAGATAGTGCCTTGCTTTCCACCTCCTTGTCTGAGGATCTTCTCTGCCAAATTTGCATTGTGTGCTTTGAGAACCTTCTCTCCCATGACCGGAGTATTCTCTTCCATGTGTAATATCACAATCAAACCATTAGATTTAAGAAAATTGAGACTGGCCAGTGGAAGAAGGGTTCTATCTTTGTAAAGCATTAGCAATACCACCATCGCTATTTTGTGGAACCACTGCCAAATATTTCAAATATTTTGTTAGATGAAGGCGTGGTTTAATATTTAATCAAGATTGGGCAATAGGTTTATCTTTGATCATTTGGTACTTTCATCAAGTTTTCAGAGTATTTTGCTAATAGGGGTATATTTGTTTATTTACTTTCTTATTTTATGTATGGGTAGATGTGGCAAATGGGTGGGTCGGGTCGGGTATGGATCGGGTCGAAATTTTTTTAACTAAACCTAAAAAAGCTCATTTTTATGATTTTTTTATAAAAAAAAGTATTGTTAAAACATTTTTATGCAATACAAATTTTTTAACAATTTTTATGCAATACAAATTTAATGAAAATTTTTTATAATTCTTTTTAAAATATTTTTAAAAAAATCGATTTTTATTTTTATTTTTTTAAATATATTTTTTAATTATTTTTTTTAAAATATAATTTTTAATTTTTAATAATTATTTTTTCTTTTTCTCTTTTCTTTTTTCTTTTTCTTCGGCTGGTGACCGACCACGTGAGATTGAGCCTTGCCGCTTGTTGGCGACTGCCGGCGAGGCTTGGTGCTTGGCGAGCTCGAGCCTCGCTCGGCTCGTCGCCAGCCGGCGGCCGGCCTTCGCCTTGCCGGCCATCGGCTAAGGGATGAAGAAAAAGAAAGAAAAAAGAAAAAAAAAAAAGAAAAAATTGAAATATAAAATATAATTATAATTTTGATTTTCTAGAAAAAAACATTTTATAGAATTAAAAAAGGCCATGGCCCATGGGTTGAAAGTGGGTCTAAATGGGTTATTACTATAACCCATTTAGATCCATTTCTTTTTGTGCTTTACTTTCTCAAACCCATTCTTGACCCATATTTAACTTTCACTTGACCCATATATGATCCATTTAACTAAAAATGGGTTATAATATGGGTTTATGACCCATTTTGCCACCTCTATGTATGGGGGCAATAAGGGCGACAGTGTAATTTTTGACCTTTTAACTTTACTATAAATGATAGCTTGGGGTCAGATTGATCTAACTAAGCATTCAGTTTAGCTTTTGTCTTTCAACACATCATTTATAAGGGTTGCATGCCTTGTCCTTCATAAAACACATACGTGAGTGGGTTGAAATTCCCACACAAAAATCAGCGGTTCTGTAACTACAGGACCAACAGTGTGAAGTGATCAGCAAATAATCGTAAGCTTTTCATTCATCAGTAAGTTTGCTGTCTGAAGGATAAAAGGACTGAAGAAAATTATCATTTTCGTAGCTCTAGAATAGGCATATGTGGCTTGTGATCGCATTAAACAGCAGTCCAGTGATATGGAGATTGAAATCAAGTGATTTATTTGCAATAATCCGACAGTGGCATGAGTTACAAACTTTAACCTTAAACATGTAAGATTCGAAAAAGAACCACAGTATTGGAGATTGAAAAGTATAGAGGCTTTGGTTGGTCTCATCTTTATCAAACAATAGCCTGTGCAGGTTCTGAGATTGGATGAAGAACCAAACAGCTAATCAATAACTTCCAAGCATTTGGAGAGAAAACAGTAAAAAATAAATCCTATCAATATCACAAAGGGAAAAAGTGAAATGGAAAGGGTCAATTTTGTAATTTTGGCTTGCATGTGCAATCCACATTGCTTGGTTTGTTTCTCTGATGCTCACTAGCTAAATTTTGAAGGCTTCTGTTTAGCTATAACTCTAGTTTGAACCTTTATGGAGAAAGCAAAGAAGTGAGGGAGACCAAAGGAAAAATTACAGTAGTTCAAGGCCTGAAAATGATCGGCAATTTACCAAATTAGAGTTATTGCTGCTCTAGTGTAGCAGGGAAGAAGACAGAAAAGATACTTTGAATGTACTCGCAATTAGACAAACAAATAAGTAGTTTGACTCTTCTCCTTTATCTAGTGACATTATTGCGAGAGATCAAATTTTATGGTGATAATTCCCAAGAATTTCCTTGTTATAGACGCCGGTTGCAAATGGTACATTCTAGATATCTTGGTGACTTGTAACCATTGCTCATGTAGCTGGTACTTTTGTTTTTGTCCACTAAGATCTGGTTACTCAATTTTACCATCCCTGTTACAGGTTTATGGAATGCTGATGGCTAGATCTACGTATGAGGGCATGAAATCATCTAACGAAAACAAACGTCCTTTTGTCCTTACTAGAGCTGGATTCGTCGGTAGCCACAGGTATGCAGCTACTTGGACTGGTGATAACCTTTCAAACTGGGAGCACCTGCACATGAGCATCTCAATGGTACTTCAGCTGGTAAGTGAATTATGGAGGCTATGCTGCTTCTTTTTGCTTGAAGAAATTCCGTTTACTTTTGGTTTTCGCTGAACTTATTGCATTTTCCTGTCCAACTTTCATCTTTTATAACTTATGATGGATTACTTCAAGGGAATGACAATAGCAAATTTAGGTCTTTCCTTCCAAGCTTGTGTACTCAAGGCGGAGCTCAAGTGTCTGTAAATATCAGGGTAATTATGATATTGTAACTGCAGTGTGCAGCATGGACATAGAAATTTGGTTTTCATCATCAATCACGTGGTAATCATTGTGCATATCATCAAAGAGAATGAGCAAGCGGTAACCTTAATTTCTATTTCCCTACATAGGTGATGCTCCAATATTGGTTAGGTATAGTTGTTGTATGCCATGCTGACACTTTGATTTAAATAAGTAAGCTTGCGGTTGACAAGGCATGACAAAGCAGTAACTCTAAATAATTGAGTTCTATTGTTTGTGGGACTTTCTTTGCAGACTTAATTCTCTAATGTATTTGAAGTGATTTAGACCCTTTGAAACACCGGATCCTGGTTTTGTTTGCCCTTTCTTTAGTATGACTTTAACTGCGATATTCATCATATTTTGATTCCAAATTGACGGTTTACTATGAGCTTATCCATGCGTTTATGCACTCTTTGAATAGAAATCCATTTTTTGAAAGATCCTAGCTTTCATGCTGTGGTGGGTCTTGGACAACCCAAAGTTCCTAGCTTTTATGTACAGATTTTGGACTCCCGTCTACAAATTTGATGCAGTGTTTTTGAGAATAATTCACATAATTCACATATGTACAGATCATCCATCCTGACTAATTTAAATTTTGTTCAGGGTCTCAGTGGTCAACCACTTTCAGGACCTGATATCGGTGGATTCGCAGGAAATGCGACACCCAAGCTTTTTGGAAGGTGGATGGGTATAGGTGCAATGTTTCCATTCTGTCGTGGACACTCTGAAATGGACACCAATGACCATGAGCCTTGGTCATTTGGTGAGGAGGTTTGTGCTGCTTTTCTTGGTGACGTGCTCATGTCATGTGCATGAACTTTGTCCTGATGATTTTTATTTCACTCATTTGAATTAAATTCTCTCAAATCTAAAGCTCTTCTGTCCGCTGACCTTGCTCCCAGTGTTTTGAAAGAAAAGGTTTCCCTCTTCTGTTACTGATAGACCCGTCATCAGAAAGACTCCAAATTTTTTAAATGGCTATGAAACATGTGAAATAAATCATGTCTCTCAGTCCTTAAGAGAACCTCTGGACCTTCCTTTCTTGTAAAATATATGAAATCATGACCAATTTAGCATGCTGACTCTATAGTATCAGATTCTCTACCTTCAGATTGCTGGAATGTATAGATTCCTCTAATTGTCGTTGGCGCTTATTTTGTAAATTCATTGGTTGCCTTGGAAGATTTTACAGAATTGATCTTTTACTTTCTTTTTGGTCTCTCTTGTTCTAGTGTGAGGAAGTCTGTCGCCTGGCACTGAAGCGGCGCTACCGCTTTCTTCCCCACATATATACTCTTTTCTACATGGCTCATAAAATGGGCACTCTTGTGGCAAGTCCGACCTTTTTTGCTGGTGGGTTAGCACGGTGTTGGATAGCATTCTTGCCTTTGTACCACATGTATTACTGTTCTTATTTGCATAGGTATCTAAGCTTAACAAGTTCTTGTGCAGATCCCAAAGATCCCAGGTTAAGGACACTGGAAAATTCATTTTTATTAGGGCCACTCTTGGTTTGTGCAAGGTTATCCTCTCTTCACTATAAAATTGAAAATTTGACCTTGCATATGTCATGAGGATACATGCAACGTGAGCTCCTTGCTGCTTCTCCATATTGTATTGCAGTTACTAGTGTCTTTCCCTTTTTCTTTTGTCTTTGCTGATCTAGTTAGTATCTTCCTCGGAGTTTCAGAAAGAGAATATATTTTTTCAACTTTTGAGATTACAACTTAAATATACTATAGTCTAATCATGTCATTAGGTATAATTGCTGTCCATGCCTTATGTAGCGTGATCACATGATGTATGCATGTTTCTGCACTTATGCGATATGGTATTCTATCAATGTTCTCACTACTAGCGGACCTGGAGGGGCTGGTGGTGGTCCTCATCCCCTTAGGCTCAGTAGCCATCGCCGCTTACAAATTACATAGATTTCCTACATATCTATGTTAATAATGTTTTGAGTGTACGTGTCCCACCGTGAGGAAAATCCCTATTAATGAGAGATTGATTGAGTTAACGTATCAGAACCTTCAATGTTATGTCTTACTTTTAAAGGTCTTCTGCATTTTGTAGCATTGTCATCATAAAGATATGCCATCTGGTAAGTTAATGGGAATAGTGAGCAAAAGATGTGATGGTTATTAAAACTTGAGACTGTTCTTCTTTGGATTCTTTTGCCCAAGTTTCTTGGCCTTATTGATGGTTCTGCAAGGGTTTAATAGATTGCGTTTAAAAAGGCTTTAAGCCGAACATAAATCCATATGCATCTGCTAATGTCATTTAATCTTGATCAGCTCTATGCCCCATCAGGAATCAAATGACTTGCAGCATGTGTTGCCCAAGGGTATTTGGCTGACCTTTGATTTCGATGATGCACACCCGGTACCACAAGTTCTTAGTTTCTTTGTAATGCTCTTCATGATAATGGTTTGCCGGCAGTTAATGTTATTTTGCTTTAACTTGATAGGATCTGCCCTTATTATTTCTACAAGGTGGTTCAATCATTCCTTTGGGTCCTCCCCACCAACATGTTGGTGAAGCTAATCTTTCAGATGACTTGACACTCCTTGTGGCTTTGAATGAGCATGGTATATCTCTTCCACTTGAATTTTCTTGTTTGACTTGAATTTTTCTTGGGTAGTGTTGCATTGATGGCTACAGGTCACGAACATATATAACTTGTGAAAATTTATCTTTGGAACGCGTCAAGTTGCTGATTAGAAGTCTAATTATCATTGTCCATCGCTTTCAATTGAAAAATTTACTGTTTCCTCTATGGATTCTTATAATTTATCATTATGTTGTTTGTTGACAGAATCGCTAATGCCAGATGTCTATTTAATAGATAATTTCTGGTTGCTCAAGCTTAGAACAACTTAAGCATGTCATTTAGTGAATTGATTTCTCAATCTTGTTTAATGTACTTGCTAAATTGTGTCCGATTGTTTTCTTTCTGTCTTTCCAATAACTAAGCTTGTCTAATTCTGTATTTTCCTATCTCGTGAGTCTATGGCATGCTTCTTTGTCACACACTACTGTTGACAAGCATCGAAATTTTTTTTCCACAAAAGTTCTTAATTGATACTGTAAGTTGACAGCAAAGTGAGGCAATCGGTTTACATTTTTGTTAAGAAAAATTGGAAGGTTGAATATATGATAAATAGCATGTGACTACCGAGTGTTTCATCCATATCTTTCTTTTTTCCTGCTGTAAAGAAGACTGGTTTAATTTTATCCATATTTTGATATGTATCTTTTCTGCCAAACAGGGACCGCGAAGGGCATTCTTTTTGAAGATGATGGTGATGGATATAAGTATATGGAGGGAGAATATCTGCTAACTCACTATATTGCAGAACGTGAATCTTCACTGGTTACTGTAAGAGTGTACACAGAAGAAGGTTCATGGAAGAGGCCAAAACGTCGTCTGCATGTAATGTTGTTACTAGGTGGAGGGGCAATGGTAAATTCCTTTTCATAAGGAAGGGTGCTTGTTTTATCTGATTTAAGAATTTGTTATTAAGCACCACTGGAGTTGTTATTTGGAAATTGTGAGCAAATATGATCATACACAGGTTGATGCGTGGGGCATGGATGGCGACACTATCCAAATTACATTGCCTTCAGAGGACGA
This sequence comes from Eucalyptus curtisii, assembly GCA_017140595.1. NCBI lineage: Eukaryota > Viridiplantae > Streptophyta > Magnoliopsida > Myrtales > Myrtaceae > Eucalyptus > Eucalyptus curtisii. Next base: position 10,379,309 of record CM029498.1, read on the forward strand.
AGTGTCTAAGATGGTAGCTGCAAGTGAGAAGAAATATAATGCACGCTTAGGTAATGCTAGTTTGCAAGTTGGAAACCCTATGATGTGTCTACGTCTCTGAGGATGAATTCATTACTTTTCCTGGCAAAATGGAATCGTGTTCTGCTGTGAACGTGGCTGGACCTCTCTCATTATCAAGTTCTTATCAAACCGATTTCATAAGTTTATGTTCATATCTATTTTTGTTTTTTGTCTTGATACTACCTATTCCTTTTGTGATAATTAAAGCTGAAGATTAATATTCATTAGGCCACGTCTTCTTTTCACAGTTTTTTATCCTGGAAAAAATGCTGGTGAGATATCCCTAGCTGCAGCAATTTGTGGGTTAATTGGCTTTTTCGATGGAAAATGGATACAAATTCCCATTTTCACATTGGTATAGTAAATATGCTATCCATAAGAATTGATTCATTCTGTGAACATGTTAATAACATGGAACTTTAATGTTTGTTTATCAGATTTATAGTCATAAATGCAAAGTGAAATCAAGAACCATGCTTTGGTAGAGATACTTTGTGCTCATTCATATCCACACAGAGGAAAGTTGCCTCCTTAATGACTGCTTACACTTGTTTCCACTCTTATTGATTGCCATGCGTCGACTTTAAAAAGTTTACATGGATGATATTTCCAGGACATCTTTTAGAAACTTTTTGCTGTGGGAAGGAGAGAGTTGGTAAATCCATGAACATTACTGTACATCCTGTAGCAGCTTTTCCAACTTTTTGCTGATATTCAAGGAAGGTGGCTCCTCCTTGACTGGGGATGTCATTCTTCCTCATGGATTATTATGGGCTCCAAAGAAGAATGTTTGAAAATCACTGCATTTGTTGATATCATGCCGTGACTTTGTCTATGTCTTCTGCATCTTCTCCATGTACCCTTATTGATGCAAGTGATTCTTGCATGCAGAGAGCTGTAAGCGCATTCCAGACGTTGAAGATATCTCAAGCCATAAGGGTGTAGAACTTTCAAGGACCCCTATTGAGCTAAAAAGTGGGGAATGGATAGCCAAAGTTGTTCCTTGGATTGGGGGAAGGATCATATCAATGGAGCATGTCCCTTCAGGTGATTTGACTGGGTTCTTAACCATCCTGATACTACTACAACTATTTAAACTTTTTTGAATTCCAACTTTTGAAAGTGAAAGCTTGCTGATATATTAAAGAGTTCGTGCAGCAATGGTGCTGATTTTCCTTATCAGTAAGTTTAAACTAAATGCCGATTCTCTTCAGCAAAAACCAGTTCTGCAAAAGTTGAATTGTTTGGACATGCGTGATGCTTTTTGGGTAGCTACATAGCTGACAATCAAATATATGACAGGTTAAGTTCAATTCCGTAGAGATTCCTTTTGCACTTGATCACAAGTATCTATTTTTTTTCTTTGCTCAAGAAGTAAATTAATGTGCTTGAATAGATTTTGGGTTAGTATTGTCTACAAAGCTTTGCTTACTTTTGTCCCTCCTTTATCGGGATATGTGTGATGCTTCTTCTCTGCATATGTGACAATTTAGCGCATAAGAAGTTCAATTCAAATAGAAAAGAATTATTTAACTATGGACTGGTAGGTGTTTCTTTTTCCTTTGATTGGTAGTAAATTAAATTATTGGAGAGACTTATTGGCATTGCCCACAACATTTGCATAACTCCTATCACATCTATATCAACATGGATACATCTTGTCTTGCTCAATCTAAGAAGGTATGAACATGACAGCTTATCGTTAACTTACACTGGCCATGAAGCAGCTTGTCATAGACCAGATATTTCTTGATGTTATAGGCAATTCTGGATTGTGTCATGGCCATAATGATAATTATGCCATCACTGGTAAGACAGCCACTTCAATTGGTATTTTCTCATGAAAAGCAAACATGAAGTAATCTAGCATCATTATAGTATGCAAAAGCTGAGACTTTGTTAATCATCGAGGTTTTTCCTATTTCATACTTGTATGATCTACACAACTGTGACCTGTATGCTGTCACTGCCACGACAGTTATGACCATTACAGTTGATCCTCTATATCGCTCTACGCTGAGGAAGGTTGAGGTTGATTTGATGATTAGTAAAGCATGAAGGCAAATGCTATAAGATATGTGAAAACATATATAAGTTATCAGAATTTAAGATAGAACCTCGAATTTTATTTGGCTGTATGGCAGGTACACAATGGCTTCATAGCAGAATTGAAATCAATGGATATGAAGAGTACAGTGGAAGAGAGTATAGGTCTGCTGGATGTACTGAGGACTATACTGTCATCGAGTAAGTTTCTCAACTTCTGTCTCAGTTTTGGTGATTGCCTCTCTGCAGCATGAAGAAAATGAGCCAAATAGTTGTTTAAGAAATTTCATGTATTAGGAGGAAGAAAAAAGAGTTTGGATTATAGCGGTATCGATTATTAGGAACAAATAGTTTGCTTGAGTTAATGAAAGATTTAATTTCGTCTTTGTTTGGACTTATTATTCTGGGTCTGAGTATGTAATTGGACCATTAATTGCGAAGCATGAGCCAAACATGGCAGTTGCAAGGCTATTATTGCTGAATCTCGCAAATACTGAAGAATTTTGTTAGTGAAATCTATCAACGCATGTTCATCAAGTTTTCCTGAGGAGGCGAGTTTAAATCTTTTCGGGCTTTATTTGCCATCTTTATCATATATTTGACAAAGTCCAGCCTACGCATGAGAGAAAGCATTTAAATATTAGTCTACATCTTCAAGTAACTCATTAAAATTTTAGAAAGGGACCCAAAATTATCTTTCTTCTTTCCATCAATCCCTGCTTGTCATCAAGGGGAATTGCTGTTCGTCCAGATCAAGTAAACTTGTTGTTTTGTTCGGCATTTTCGTTGCCATCAAGGAGTTGCTGCTCCTTTGTTCCCTTGAATCGCTGTCTATTGACCACCCGTCTCAATCTGTCGCCATTGATCTTGTCTTTTCCAGTGAGCTGAAGTCTACCATCACAAACTTTTCTCAAGCCACTGTCACGAGTCTGCATTGCTCCCCATCACTTCACAAGCTGTTCTTTGTCACTCTTCCTTGTCTTCATGGCTAGTGGAAACTCTCAATCAAGTCCCTTTGTTCTCTAATATAGGGTTCCGTCAAGTCCTTCATTACAGTAGCTGTCTTCGTCTCCTTTGTTGTCCTGTGTCGTTTCTGGTTTGTGTATCAGTCAAGCTTTACGCTTCTGCTCCGGTTCATGTGCTTTTGTTTCTTTAACAGAGCTCTCTCACTTAAAAAAAAGGATGAGTCAAGAAAAAGGCTTTATCCAGTAGCAACTCATCTTTAACAACTTCCCCAATTGTGGTCCTTTAAAATCTTAAGAAGCCTACTGTAGATGTTATTTATTGTGAGACTCATCTTCAATTGATAGCGTCATCGACGAGTGAGGTTGTTGTCAAGTTTCCAAGCAAAAGCTGTGAGCACCGGATATTAGCATACCTTCATTGAGCTGCAAAAGTCAAGCGTTGTGGGGTGATGGAGTTTAGTTTGCTGCAATTCAAGTCGAGTTTTCACACGTTTAAGCTTTGTTATATGAGAGAGAGGTTCCAATTTTTTGATCTTAATTTGTTTCTTCAGCGCTTTCATCAAAAGTGGTGTTAACGTGGACTATATTCAGTTTGTCCTGTAAGGTCTGGACATAATTGTCATTACCTCAAATCTGGTTCGATATAATCAACATCCATTTTCTAGTCAAGGTCCAGTTTACACAGTGTTTTAGTCACAAACTTTGGATGAGAGTTGCAACTATCATATGCAAGGCAGATGCTCCAGCTTGAGGGGAATTGTTGAAGTACATTTATAATGTTAGGCTATTAGCTAGTAGTTAGTAGGTGGTCATATATAAGGAAATTAAGGTTTTGCTATTTGTCACAAAGCTGATCAGAGAACCCACAGCAAGTAGAAAGAGAGAAAGAAGCACAGCAAGTAGAAAGAGAGAAAGAAGGAAGAGAGAAGGAATAGAGAGGAGGAGGAGAAAGAGAACGTAAAAGAAACAAAGAGAGGGCTGTAGTTTTCTGTGTAACAGAAACCCTACACCCATTGTGTTTATAGTAAATATAAATTGTATATGACCATAATACCTTTATGGAAGTAAAAGAGAAATAAAACTCTAAAAATTAAAAATAACTCAATCAAAGTAACTTTAACACTCCCCCTCAAGCTCCCTCTCAAGCTGGAGCATATAGGTCACCCATGCCCAACTTGGAATAACCAGCAACAAAAGCAAGACGAAATAATGCTTTGGTGAGCATATCAAACTGATCTCTAGAGGCAACGTAAGGAGTAGCAATCAACTTCTGCTTCACAACATCACGAACAAAGTGACAGTCAACTTCTATATGCTTAGTTTGATCTTGAAAAACAGGATTCCCAGCAATATAAATAGCAGCTTGATTATCACACATCATATCAATAGGTTGATTAATAGAAAATCCAAGCTCCCGGAGAAGAGATTTCAACCATTTGAGTTGAGGAACCATTAGCTAAAATAACTTCTGATGAAGGACTAGAGTTATGGTGGGAAGAAAATAGTTCTTGCTTACTTGTCATATGATTAGAAGCTCTCGAGTCAATGACCCAAAGGTGCTAGGAGATAAAGTAGAGAAAGAGGCCATGTTACCTGTACGTGCAAGAGTGGCAGTGGATGAGAAATTGGAAGCCTCTAGTTGTTGGACACGCTTGATGAGTTGTGCAACAATATCATCTCGAGTCGTAGACTCAGAAGAACTACCCCCAGGTGGGATAGATGGGTTCATGTCGGTGGAAGACACATTTCTAGCACTCCCTTCAGACACAACAACATTTGCAGTAATTAATCGTTGAGCCCACTCAGGCTTGCCATGCTTGGCCCAACAAGTGTCAACAATATGACCGGATTTGCCGCAGTATATACACTGACCGCTATCTCGATCAGAACTTTGTCCACTACGTCCACCACCACGACTATGACCTCCCCCGAAACCACGACCTTTATTGGAAAAACCACCACGACCACCACTCCTAGCCACAAATGCTGAATTGTCTTTAGATGATGTAGAAGACGGAGGAACAATGCGCTGAATTCGACAAAATGCTTAAATCATAGAAGGAACTCTCTCTCCAGCAAGAAGCTGACTCTTCACAGGCTGTAAGTCGGCATTCAAGCCAGATAAAAACTTGGCCACTTGAAATTGAGCTCGTTGTCTTAAGTCTCTCAAGATCAGTAGTGATGGGCTGATAAAGATTAAGTTCTTCCCACATACCTTTCAAAGCACTATAATACTCTCCAAGAGACTTGTCTTCCTGTTTAAAATTAAAGATCTTCTCATATAGATCATAAACTCCAGATATATTTTTGTCTTGTGAGTAACTCTCCATAAGATCATCCCACACTCCCTTAGCAGTTGTGTGGAACATGACATTAGCAGTGATGGATGATTCCATGCTATTCCATAACCACACCAAAAGTGTATCATTCTCTCTCATCCAATCACTATAGTCTTTAGAACTTTTAGTAGGAGGGTCTATAGTAAGATAATGGAGTTTTCCTTTGGCATTAATATAGACCTTCACAGCTTGGGCCCATAACAAGTAATTAGAAGATCCATTTAATTTAATAGTGGTAATTTGAACATTGAAACTATCTGTAGAAGGCTTAGTATCACTCATGATGATAGTCTCAATATAAATATATCTACCACTTAATCAAGAAGGCTGAAACTTTAGTGCAAGAAACAAATCAGATGTAATTGGCTCCATCAGTTAATCATAGGGATGCTGAAATCTTATAAATATAGACTGTTGTATAGAAGAAAATGTCTGACTAGAAATCTCGATTCAAATAATTATGTTTGACGGAAACCCAGCAAGATCAGTCAACCATAATCAATGAAGTACTCTGATTCTTGAATCCGCTGATCAGTAAGTGTCGTAATCCATGTTCACAAACCGAACCTGATGAATCTGATATCTTCTGATCTCATATGTATCGATACTCAAAGAGAAAACCGATAAAAATTGCAGCTTTAGGTGGCTGCGCACCAGAGAAGAAGTAGGGTTACTAGGGGACTCTCAAAGCAGCAATAGGATCAAGTAATCAGGTAGTTAGATCTGCTCTGATACCATGTCACAAAGCTGATTAGAGAACCCACAGCAAGTAGAAAGAGAGAAAGAAGGAAGAGAGAAGGAATAGAGAGGAGGAGGAGAAGGAGAACGTAAAAGAAACAAAGAGAGAGCTGTAGTTTTCTGTGTAACAGAAACCCTACACCCATTGTGTTTATCTTAAATATAAATTGTATATGACCATAATACCCTTATGTAAGTAAAAGAGAAATAAAACTCTAAAAATTAAAAATAACTCAATTAAAGTAACTTTAACACTAGTGTCTCTAATGATCTATAAATAGAGCCATCTATTTACTTTGTTATTTAGTAATTGAGTAAAGGTGTAGTCTTTATTTATTTTCTCTTTTACTCTCTATTGAAGATTGTAGAATATTTACACTTGTAACAGGGGTTCTTTTTGTGACAACATGAGTTATACTACATCCTTTAATGGCTTTGGTACAATAGGAAGTGAATCAGAATTCTTCTAGTCTGTGTGTATGTCTGCATCAGTATTTTCAATAGGCCTCAGAATACTTCTTAGTAAATCCAGCAGTTTGCAAATTGGACCAGAGTAGAACTTGACTTTTCAATTACGTAGAAGCATTTGACCACTTGTAATCTGCTGAATTATTTATTTATCAACATTGTTGTCTTTTGTTTTGCAAAAGATAGGAATTTTATTTTCTTGCACTAGATTTACCTCGTGTGTGCTCTGCATTCCCTGTAGGAGAAATCTTGAGCATGCTGGAGAGGAGGAATCTCTTATGATGGAAGGTGAAATTGGCGGTGGACTGGTTATTCAACGACTCATATCTATCAGAAAGGACAACCCTAAGGTGTTTCGAATTGACTCTAGCCTTGTAGCCAGGAAAGTTGGTGCTGGTTCTGGTGGATTTTCAAGGTCAGCCCAAACACAGTCTTGGAGAAAGTTACACAACTACAAAGGACTTCTGATAACAGGCCTTTATGAAACGAGCAATTATGTTAATGCTAAGAAAATGTTATGAAAAACTCATTGCTCATCACTATTGAGAGTACATGCTTAAAGTTGAGCCTGCATTTTTCTTACAGTGAATAAATATAATCAGAAAATTAAATGGAGATATCATTAGAGAACTGCATTTTATGCTTTTTGTTTTTTATCATCAGATATTCACCCCATATTCACCCTTTTGCACCCTAAACTTTCAGATTGGTGATGATCACCTATAATGGTTGTTTATATTCTGCTGTAGGTTGGTCTGCTTGAGAGTACACCCCACATTCACCCTGTTGCACCCTACAGAATCTTTTATCTCATTCACAGCTGTTGATGGTTCTAAGCATGAACTTTGGCCCGATTCTGGCGAGCAAACTTTTGAAGGGAATCTTCTACCTAATGGTAATTGTTTTTTCTTACCTTTTCTTTTGGTTTTGCATTTTGTTATCTGCTGCAAAGGCCTGGGTAACTGGAGAGCTATACTCCATAATAAACCAAGATCCGGTTGCATCACTCCACTTTTTGGAACTCTTACACTGGGTTGTCAAAAACTTGCACGGGATTACAAATACCTTAGTAAACCAAGATCCAAGTGCATTGTTCAAGATTTTGGTACTACCATCTTGGATCACCCAAAGTTGGTTTGCATCGACTTTTTAACACTCTGGTATCAGTTTAACAGAAATATTCCAGAAACCGTTGATGCTTTAAGTGATTAACAAGAAATAAAAGAGCTGAGGTAACAAAATTGAGCTAAGTATACTCCTCTCTTCAAGTACTACCAGCCCAGCCTCCAAACAAGGCTGAGTCCACTTCCTCCAAATATCTTACTACTCGTACCATCTGTTCCACAGCTTCAGCATCAGTCGCTTCTATAGTAAACCCTTGTACAGAACCAGCTGCTCCTATAAAACGGAACAGTGGTCTCCTATCAATGCCCCCATATAGTTTTTTTTGGTAAGGTTCAATGCCCCCATATAGTTAAGCCTCTCCCTCTCATATAAATTTGTAAACACACTCCGCAGCTCTTACTAGAGATGAGATGATACAAAGACAGTTCAAAATACACTTGAGGTCTTTCTAAGTTCAGCACAAGTGGAAGTACAAGAATCAAGGTGTAGGCTCTTCATATTGGGAGTATTCTCGTTATAGCCTATTCTTGTCTCCTGCTTCGAATTCCAGTCCTCAATTCTTGTTGACCCAAATGCCAGAGGTCCCTTAGCCAGCCATCATTGTCTTCCTTCTCCATCCTTGTGTATATCTTCATATGGCTTTGCATTAATCAATGTCAATTGATAGGTCCATGATATTATCTTCCATGAAAGCTTCTATCAGCTTTGATTCCTCGATATCCGATTTCATTCAATTAGTTACTGCATATCTGGACGTTCCATTTCATCAATAGGTTGAGAATGGCGATATTCTTCACTTTCTTCAGATGCTTATACCTACATATGCTTAAAATCTTCATCAAGTGGATCTCCAATCACCATAGATAATTTCTGTACATCTTTTGAGAGATCCATACATCTGCTTTGGCATAAATTCTAATTTTCTCAATCTTTTCCATGATAAATGAATATCGAGTTTTAGGTTGGGTTAAATTATATCTGATTGAGTATAATTTCATCATTCAAGTGTCAGATCTTCAGATTGAATCATTCAAAACTCAATTCGAATTTTGAAGTTGCAGGTTTGTTAAGCACATTTTGCTCCTGGGATAGAATGTCCTACTTCTGTTGTCGGCAAACTTCCTTCCACTGTTTACAACACTTCTTGCTCTGTAACACTTCCAGCTTCTATTTTCCTGTCCTCTGTGGAATCTTTTCTTCTTTGATTACCTAACCTAGATGTCGTTAACTATAGCATCCACTCAAATGAACTTGATTAACCCAAATTTAGTTTGTTGTCATTAACGTATTTTCCTCCTAGTGTTCGAAAAATTCCTGAAGGATGTTGACCTTTTGGATAGAACAACCATTAATTGGTCATCGAACCAGCACCCAGTCACTTTTGACGTTTTTTTTCCCTAACGAATGAGGATGTTCTTTATCTTGGTGCCTGACGGTCTTATTTTTTCAGGTGAATGGTCGCTTTGGGACAAATGCCTTGGTGTGGGACTAGTCAATCGGTTCAATGTCAATGAAGTCTTCAAGTGTTTGATCCACTGGGGAACCGGAACTGTTAATCTGGAGCTGTGGTCAGAAGAGCGGCCCGTTTCCAAAGAGTCCCCTTTGAAGGTGTCCCATGAATATGAGGTTGTAAGAATGTCCTGAATTTTCCATATTCCACTGTGACGCTAAGAAAACTGAGAAGTCTGAATAAATATTTGAGCTTGCTCTGGTTGTCGATCCGCACGTCTAGAAAATCATGTTGTCGCAGTGTTTTGACCGAACAACAGGAGCATTAAGGCGAAGGAGAAAGTGAATTTATGTGCGCTATGCTAAGGCTCCGTCTATCGCCTGTCTGTGGTCATTTTCACTGAATTCCAATCACAGGCTTGTCACAATTGCACAAATCTTGCTTTTCATCTATGACCATTGGATGGCCAAGTCTTGTTACCATCTCTGTTTATGCTTCCAAAATTTTGCCTCTTTTCGAGCAAAATGTCGACTACAAATTCAGTGGAAAATCAGCAGAATCATCACAATTAGCCAAAAAAAAGAAAAAAAAAGAGTATCTTTGTTAACATGTGTCACTAAGCTTCACCAAAACATACATAAATCAGTCAAACAAATTATTTCAGCAGCGAATCTACTCATTTCTGACTGTTTGCCGTTGGTTATACTTTCAGTCGACTAGCGAAGTTGCAGGGTCTTCACGGGCCTATCTTCAAAATGTCGGGCCGATTCCTTCCAATGAATGAGCTTTTATCGAATGAGCTAATATGCTGCTCTGTTGCAGGTGATCTCGACAAAAATCAAATGTGATCCTATTTTCAAAAAATTATTGTAGTATAAGCACCATAGCACAACACATGACTTCTCTTCTGGTTCAACTCGCGTTGATGCTGGTTCATGCTGTCCTTTTATTTTGCTAAGCATGGTGTTGTGTGGTGTGAGAAAAACATTTGCCCTATAACATAGGAAAAATGATACAAACGGTCTCCAAACTTTAATTCAATTAGCAATGTCGTCTCTTAACTTTTAAGTTGTTCAATATAGTTCATGAACTTTAGCTTAATATACAATGTTGCCGTTGAACTTTTAATTTGTCTAATGTGGTCTCTCAATTTATGGCATAGGTTCAATCTAGTCCCCGTACTATATAAAAATATTCAATATCATCCTTTCATTAATTTAAGTTTATCAGTGACTAGACTGAATATGGACAAAAAGTTCAAATTAAAAGTATATGGATGATATTATATATCAGGATAAAGTTTAACGATAATATTGAACAAATTGAAATTTTAGGAACGGCATTGCACAATATGCTAAAGTTCACGAATTATTTGTATAAATTTCCCTATAACCCTCATGTAAAACAATAGTGGGGACCAATACTTATACTCTTACATTAAGATCGATCATATATCCTCGTGATTTTTCAACATCTCCCAATCATGGGAGATGTCTTGAAATTGAGGTAGTTGCCTACTGTTCATGGGAACTACCACCACCATATTGAATCATTGCCGTCACTATAACCATCTCGCCGTTTCGCTTAGTACTAGCTTCAATTTAATTGAACCTATCCTTCCGTTTGAAGGAACTAACATAAATTTACATTTTGCAGTAAAGATGTTGCTAGATTTTGTAATTTCTAAACCCATCCTAGTTGACACGATAGTAGTCAGTCAGCGACTGCTATTCTCCAATTCTCAAATTCTAAAAGGATCGACTCTAAAATTGGCCATGCCTAAGAATAGCACCCTGTATTGCAATTACCGTTTGGGCTACCTTGGAGTTGCAGGAGAGAAGACATGGCTTGAACATTTTATCATTCGCTTCAAGCAACTTCTCCCCAGACGAACTCCAATTCTTCGATCAACCGCAAACCAGTCCCTTTTCTATCTCATAAATCTGCCATTTGGAAAGTATTATCGTGAATTAGAACGGATGATCTTGGTCAAACATAAGTTCTTTATTCAGCAACAGCAAGATGGGGTTATTTCACAAGGGGGAAAAGGAATCGAAGTACAATTACCATGAGGTTCACGACGATGAACTCCTGTGCCAGAATCATTTTAATGAACACAACAGTGGATTGTAAACACTGTAATGAGTACCGAAATTATTTCTTAGTAAAAGACATAGTCCTCGAGCATATAACGAACATTTCATCCTTCACAGCACCTTAGTGACCCGGAATATTTCAGTGATACCCAAGTGGAGCAGGAGCTTCCTTCAGCTCACGTCCCTGATAATGTATGTCCTGCAACGATTCATCCATTTAAACCAGTCAGGATCAGATCGAGTATACAGTCCGATTGATAAATCGCACAAGTGCTATAAAAATTGGAGAGGTGCTGTGAATGAGATCATTACCGATGCAAAGTGGTTCACATCCCGGTGATGTGCCTCATCAGCTCTCACCACGAGCACGACATCCCTCAGAGTGGACCCTTCGGGAGCTGCCAATAGTCGATGGCGATGGCCGGAGCCGGGACATTCTCGATACTTCCATTGTCCAACTCCTTCAGGAACTCGGTGTAGGAGTGTATGGCCTCTTCTTCAAGGTAGCCAACCACCCGGTGGGCAAATTTGGGAGAGATCAGATAGCCCAGGAAGTAGGCGTTGAAGAAGACGCCCTGGACTGCAAACACGAGTGCGCGCTCGTACCATCTTGGCTGTGAAACCTCCATGAAGGTCATGAGGTGCATGCGTTCATTCTCAGCTTCTTCTAGCAAGGCTTTGATCCAACCACCACTGTGCTCGAATCGCCTCAGCGATTTGCAGTGCAGAAGCAGTCCTCCGACCATGCCAGGCACAGCTGCCACGGTCTCCAGCATCATCGCTCGGCAGCCATATCTTCTCTGTTCACAAGAAATAAATGTTCATGTCAAAACTCTCGGGAGCGAATCGCGCGTGCTTAGCCTCTTACGCCCTTACATATCAAAGATAAAATTTAACATAAAAAAAAAAGTCTAGCTCCCACGATGGACAGTGGCTGGAAAGAAGACAATTTACCCCTATTTACCAATTAGACGCATAAACTCGTATTTTAAATTCATATATAAGATAAAAAAAAGAAATTACTTTGATATTTAATTTAAAAAAAGTCAAACATCAACTTCACATGATTTTATAAAAATTCGAGGTGTTCTGTAAACATAATAATTAAATCTTTAAATCCAGAACCCAATATAAACTCCCCCTCAAAAAAGAAAGAAAGAAAAAAAAAATGGAAAAGAAAAGGCCGAAAGCACAATCAGCAATTTCAAACGCAATCTAAAACTTTTTTACCAAGAAATCTCCGTCCATTTCAAAGAGCGAGGTCACCCTGACTCCTTCCGTCTCTACAGGTACAACTCCACATCAAACATCGACTAGTCCATGCTCGATGGAACACCAACCAAGATCATGCGCGTTCTAAGTTATACGTTCTAATAGATCTCGACGCGCCTAGGGCTGGTGTACGTGTAGATCGGCCAACGATACAACTTTCCGATCTTTAGGATTAGATGGAGAACCAGGCGTCGAACCGCCAGATGTGCGGAAGTCGCCGGATCATAAACTGAACATGAGGACGTACCTGGAAGAATATGTCCGTGGGGTATCTCAAGGACTTGACCGTCCAGAAGGCCAACTTGTCCAGGAACGTCAGCGGCGCATGGTGCTTCTTCAGATCTATCGACAGGTCCGACTTGTACGTCTCCGTCGGCTTCGTCCACCGTCAAAACACGCTTCAGCAACAAAAGCAGGCAAAGACGAAATCGCCACAGAAAAAAGTTGCACGTTACCCGAAAGCAAGTCCACCTCCACTCGGTGCCGTCGCCCCTGGTGATCTTAGAAGGCTCCACGCCCCAGTAACTCGCGATCGCCTTCCCGCCGGCGGCCGCGCGCTTGTCCTCCTCCGCCGCCTGCTGCTGCTGCTGCTGCGGAGGCCGCGCCTCCTTCTCTCCGAGAGCCAGGGTGCTCTCGCGGCGCATCCCGATCGCCGGAGCCCTGAGCCACGCGGTCGCCGCCGCTCCGCCGCTAGCGGGGCCGGAGTAGAAGTACTTCGCTCCCTGCGCCGCCGCGAAGCCCCGCGGGGCGACGGAGGCCGTCGCGAGCGTCCTCCGGCCCAGCGCGGCGAGGGCGGCGCCGGCGAGGAGCTTGCCGCCGTGGTGCCGTCCGATCATCATCGTGATCAGCGAAGGAGGAGGAGGAGGATCGACCGTTACGCGAGAGTTTGGGGAAGGGAGAGATTCGGTTTCCGCGTTTCGTCGTGGGGTTTTGGGGTTTATGAGTTCAACGTCGAAAGCGTGACAGGGAGGTTTTAGGTGGCGGTCCTCCTTTTTATATAGTGACGGCTCGGGGGGTACTTTCGTAAATGGACTCCGGCGAGGCTGGCCCGCGCGCGCTTCGCGCTGCTTCGCTCGCGCGAGTTGGGATTGGCGGTCGGGCTGCTTACGTGGGCGGGGCGTTACGCGACGCGTGTCGGGCGGGGATTGGCTTATGCCACCTGGATTGCCGATTGTGGGGGCCACGGAGGGGATGGTTCGATGATGATGGCGGCCCCAATACTTGGGGCAAGCAAGGCAAGGCAAGGCAAGGCAAGAGGACTTTTTCTTCGGGACCGTTTGAAATTTAGATTTATATGGAAAAGTATGCCGTTCTGACCAAAATGCCCTCCCTTAATATGGCATGCATTGGCGCTATCCAAGGACGTGCATTCCGTCCGAGAATCGGATTGAACTGAATCGAACAGATTGGTTTCGATTCCATATCAAGAATCGAACTGAACCAACAGACTTGCCAGAACTTTTTAATTTTTTATGTTGAAATAAGCCCTAATTAATAAATTATCCCTTTCTTTTACGTTGAGAAGCTCCTATGTATAGGGAACATAAGAAACCAAAAAGAAAAAGGAATCACCATTTCCAAGACTCGGTGGGCTGGTTCTCAATTCTGCAAATTAGGAACCAAACCTATTTGATCCGGTTTCATTATAGGAATTGTCCCGCTAGGAAACCAATCACACTTGTTGGCTGACGTGTATATGCACCGTTTCCTAGGTTCAGCGGGCAATTTCGTAATTGACTGCGGAGTGGGGCATCAATTGGAAGAGATTCTAAAGGGGCAATTTGGGGAGACCCAGCAAGGGTTTACCTTAATTAGAATTAATCAATTAAGGAGTTATTTAATATGGAATAGGTTGCGTCGTAGGAAGGGAATTAAAAATGCGTGGTCTGCGAACGTTGGACGTGTTCAACTTTTCCTCGTGTGCACTCAAAAAGGAAAAAAAAAAAACGTCGCTCCTTCATTGGCCGCGATCACGTAAGCGCTTACATTTTGCGATTAACTTCTAGTGTTCAACCAAGAATAAAAAAATAAAATGAATTCATTTTAAGTAAATTATTATATGTATATCAATTACAAATTTTTACGAACTTGTTTGTGATGAATTTGTCACGAATTTAATAATTTGAAATTTTTCGTAATATTAACTTAAAAAAATTTAGACTTTTTTGTCTAACTAGAGGAAGAGTCAACTTTGACCACTTCTAGCCGTCGTCGAGTACGAGACTCGATTTTATCAAATTTGGAGATCAGACCATTTCGGGAGCACAAGAACTTGACCAAGAATTCATGTGATCCATAAAAACTCGAATATTCAACATTCTGTAAAATAACACGAGTGATCATTATTAGGAAAAATATTTTTCGATATTCAAAATATAATTTCATTTTTAAATTCTTAGGGGAAGCCAAAGAAAAGTGTTCTTTTGAAGCCGACTTTGAACAGAATTTTGGAGCTGTTAGGAAAACCTTCATGAAAATATGCGGAAGTACATGAACGTACTTTTTTTTGGTCGGATCCATGAATGTACTTCATGATCGTACATAATGGTGCTCGAACGAATGTACGACTTCAAAGATCTCTCGCAAAAGAATTTGAGCTCCTTTTGAATTTTCGTTGAAAGGTATTCACATCAAGCAGGGCTTGGACAATTGATCACTATCAGATCAATTAGATCCCAAAACCATATGATACATCTTTAATCAATGGTTAGAATGTGACATTAGATTCGGACTAAATTGGCTGCTTGACCAATGAGATTGATCGGGTGCTCTAGAAGGCTTCAATACGCATGCTTGCATTCAATATGTAGGCGTAAATGCCTTTTTTTTTTCTTTTACATTATCCGAGATTTTACATGATAACAAATAGTGATAGAAGATAGTCTATGCTCAATTAATGGAACTTCTCATATGTGTTGTGTATGAATCAATGATATCCGATTGGAGCAGGGGCCTCCTTCAGCTCATGTCCTTGGCATTGTATGTCCTGCAAAATTCAATTAATAAAATCTTCTGTAAGTCCCTAAACAATAATTCCTAAAAAATTAGGATATAATGTGATGTGCGACAATCAATTGTGAAGTGTCAAGCACAAAATATGACGAAGCATGTACTTAAAAGTCACAACGAAGATGGATGGATGATTATTTTACACATGTCAATTTTATAGCTAATGGCATTATGCTATATCAATTGATGATGCGACTTGTGATAATTACTTACTATATTATTTCGTGTTATGGTCACTACGCATGTTTTGATCCTAAAATCAATCTTTTGCGATAATGTGCTGGGACTAAACCTAGGCTGCTGATTGGAGTTCATACAATGCACACGTCCAAAAAACGTGCAAATCGAACAGGGTTAGGCCTTACCGATGCATAGTGGTTGAGGTCCCGGTGATGAGCCTCGTCGGCTCTGATCACCACGATCACATCCCTCAGCGTCGAGTCCTGAGGCAACCTCCAGTAATCGATGGCGATCGCCGGCGCGGGCCTGTTCTCGAAACTGCCGTTGTCTAAGTCCTTGAGGAACTCGGTGTAAGAGATCACAGCCTCTTCCTCCAGGTACCCAACAATCCTGTGCGCCAGCTTTGGAGACACAACATAGGCCAAGAAGTAGGCGTTGAAGAAGACGCCCTGGACGGCGAACACGAGCGCGCGCTCGTACCACGCGGGGTCCGCGATCTCGCAGAAGGTCATGAGGTGCATCCGCTCGTTCTCGGCCTCCTCCAGGAGCGCCTTGATCCACCCGCCGCTGTGCTCGAACCGCCGGAGGGACTTGCAGTGCAGGAGCATACCGCCAACCATGCCCGGTACAGCTGCCACCGTCTCCAGCAGCATCGCGTGGCACATGTGCCGCCTCTGCAGAAGATCAAATTGACTCAGAATTAAGAAAACAAAACGCCAAAAAAATTTAAACCGGGACCGTTCGCTTGTTCCACAGAAGCTTCACCAACATAAATTCATGCAGCCTAAGAACAAATCAAGTGTAGCTCATTTGGGATTTTCGGTCATGTGAACGAGCAACGATCCTGGCAGTTTGATCTAAAACCACAAGAACTCATGATGGGTTCACCGGATTTACGCGTCGGGCTTTCAAATTGTTCTTCTGAAAGATTTCCTAAGCAGTCAGAACTTGGGAAGTGCTAACCTGAAAGAAGAGGCCAACAGGGATTTTGAGAGTCTGAACTGTCCAGTAAGCAAACTTGTCCATCAGATTGTTTGGTTTATGGTGCTTCTCCACATCAATGGAAACATCTGCTGTGTAAGCCTCCCATGGCTGTCCACGAAAAGAAGAAGAAGAAGAAGATGAAATAAGCAAATCACGCGTTGACCCAGATAAGAACTTACAGCACAGAAATCTGACCGACCACACAAAGTTCCATCAAACCCTAGACAGGAGATGTTCTTATACGACAATTGCATACCCTGAAGCAGTTCCATTTCCAGGCCGAACCGTCCTCTTTGGTGATCCTCGCCGGAGCGATCCCCCAGTAGCTAGTAATGGCCTTGGTGTTCTCCCCTTCTCATCATTTGCGGCATCGGTGGCCAGACCGCTCTTGTACCGGACCCCCCGACCGGACCTGCATGCCTCAAGTTAGCCGTTGTCTCGAGCATGAGACCCCGGCAGGCCGACGTCGAGAGCACCCTCTGGCCGAGCTGCCTGAGCAGCAGTCCGGACATTTTGGTGGCGGCCCCGGTGTTCATCAGGTGTGGTGGGACTTAAGAGAAGTGGGCGATGTTCGATGCAGAAGATGGAAAGAAAGAGAGCTGTTGAAGATGGTTTGTCGTGGGTTGAAACGTGTCTGTTGTCTTTCTGTGGTAGGTGTTACTATGAATTCCGGGGTTCGAGGAAGCTTTGTATTTATACGAGGGGGCCTTTTGCAGATGCTGTGAGGCTCTGATCGATTGTCTTTGCATCCTGCGAAAGTTGAAGGAAAGAGCAGAGGCGGAGACGAGAAGATTGACACGAAAATTCACTTTGAATAGTCAGCGTCCTGCTTTGACACGAAATCAGCGAAGTTCTTGGAACGTTTGCGTTGACTGGTCGAGAGACTTGACCCCAGAAAATTATGCATTCTCGAGGAAACTAGGGAGTGCTTTCCCTAGTTTGCAACTGCAATTAGAACTTTGAAATAATTATAAAAAGAAAAAAAAAATTGATCAGATGGATTGCGAGTTATTGCTTTTGTTGGTGGCTTGACATGATAATTCACTTGAACCTCCAGAATTTTTTTTTTTTTGAAATATATTTATTAAAAACTTCTTGTTACTATTCGAAATCTCATATTTTCCTTCTCTACTTGTTTTTCTCTTGAGAATGAGTTTCGTCTAGCTATCGCCATCGCCTGGATTGATCCGATCCGAATGAGATCAGTTCACGAAAGATCCATTCTTTGAATTTTTGCCGCTCTATACTCATTGGGACCTTGGAGATTACCTAGTTCATTGTTGAGCATAATAATATCCAAGTGATGTTATAATTGTCGTCTCTCTAGAACGATCTCGAAGCAATTCTAAATTCATGAAGGGGGTTTCTACGCGATCCTTAGAATTTATTAGCAATTTCTAGAACGTTTCGCCACGATTTCGTCTATTCAAAGACGTTAGATTTTTGTCAGCATAATTAGACATAATTAGGCGCGTGATTGATTATGTTGTAATATAATACGCGGAAACAACATGATCTTACAATTTATATCAATATGAAATTACCATAGAAATAAATGAGAAATAATGACATCGTAAATTTACGTGGTTCGGTTCGAAAGTATCGATCACCTATGTCCACGGGGAGAGCCAAGTAAAAATAATCCACTATATCGGAGAATTATAGTTTCAATCGCTTACACACTCAAAAGATTTCCTATACTTAGATTTAACTCCAAACTCAAAATACTCACTGAAGATAAACTCACGACACAAAAATATCACGCGTTCAAGTCGTACGCCAAAAAGAAAAAATCTCCAGCTTCCTTTTTATTCTTTTGTGCAGCTCCTCTATGGCGTAGGTGCGGCGTGAACGCAGCTTCTTCTACGTAGGCTTCGGTGGCTTCTTGCTTCGGCGGCTTCGTTCGTAAAGAAAAGAAAATTTCTGTTTTTATACGTGTGCCAAGTCAAAGTTTGATCTGGGCCCACCACGTTTTGTTTCCACGCGTGGACTTCATCTTCACGCCAAAGGTGCAGAGGACTTCATCTTCCACGTTTCGGATTCCGCAGCAAAGAGGAAATTCATATCTATTTTTATCTATTTTTATTTCATCTTTTGTAATCCTTCATCAAATTCAACGGAGTTTCTTTTACTTGGGAAATTTTTATCAACAAAATTCGGTATAATAAATCGTCATCCGAATTCAAACTTGAGACATTAATTTAACAGATTAAGCAGTCATTAGTTTTTCTAAATGTTAACTTATGGTGGGATTAGGAACAGGAGGACGTGTGTGGAAGCTGCTTCGAATAGGTCAACCTCCTTCGCTTTCGACGCACTTGAATGTGAACACTCAAAAAGTTATCCCTTGGACTTTGCCATAAGATAATGTGAACATAGAGTTGATTCTATAGCTTGACCGTAAGATGACGTGAACATCATCTTGGAGCCGAGGGAATGAAAACGACGTCATCACGTGTGCGAAAAATGAATATAGCTTGTATGCAAAATTGAGTAAACAATGATCCTTGTTTGTACTCCACTAATTAGAGTCTCGATCAAAAGAGATCCCCTATAATGAGATGGAGGAAAACACGCTAAAGAAAAAAGTATTCTTAGGCATGAGCCGTGAGAGAGAACTATTACTTGTTTTTTGGTCTAAAAGAGAGAACAATTACTTGACTTGCTTTTTTTCATTGTAAATATTTCTTAAATTGTCCTTCCACGAAATAAGATATATCTATAATATACTATCGGGACATTCTATATAAAGACGGTGAAATTAGCCTCTATACTTTGAAATCATGGGTATACCTGTGAATATAATATTTCATCAAACCAACTTCAGACAAGGTTTCCGGCTGCAGTTCACTGAGGCTGTTGAAAAATTATTTAATGAATATGGTGCAATCATGTGTCCAATTTAATCTGTCCATTTCTGGTGGGACACCAGGTTGGCTCTAGATAGGTTGGGCCCAAAGGTTAGGCCAAATCTGATGCCTGAGCCTGTCTATAATAAAAATTTACACTGAAATTCTCGGGCTGGGCCAAGCTTGGAGAGTTGGAGGTGTCGGGCTTACTCGTGAAACAACGTGGCCCAACTCCAAACCCGTCCATTCACCTCTCAGCCCCCCGCCCGGTCGTCAATCACCTCTTGATGGGACTCACAAGGACCCAGCGTTCTGATAGTTTGTGTTCGTGTTCAACTCGGTTTAGTAGTGAGTTCAAAAAAAAAAAAAAAAAAAAAAAAAAAAAAAAAAAAAAAAAAAAAAAACTCGGTTTAGTAGATATACCATGCAAAAATTTGTCGATACTATGATACAGGACATCTTGATTGGAAACCTCAACAGAAATTGTACCAAGGCAACTTCCCAAATTCAAAATGTCAAGTTATATTGGAAGTTCCAAATTCGAGCCATATTGAACTACAAAAACTCCACCCGATGTCAATGAATAAACGAAGAAAAGCCAAAATCAGATGTTGTCAGATGGGGGTTCGAGTTGTCAAAGGTGAGGAAGAACTTGTTCTGCAACAGAAACTGGGAAATATTCAAAGGACATTTCAAAGGGTTGAATTGAAGATTAGTAAAATAGAGCCAGGCATCATCACAAAAGTCAGCAACATAACATCATTGTGTTCGAATATAATGGCCAAAGACGGTCTCCAGGGCAGAGCAAAGAGCCCCTGTGAATGAGCCTTAGGGACAACGTGCTCTACCGATCGCCGCTTCCTCGTGGGCCAGTCAAAGATCCAGACAAGAAGCTTTCCCCTCTCGTCAGCAGCAGCAGCAACTGGGAATTCTTTTCTCCGTATTATGCCGCAGGATCGCACGTAGGAAATTCAAGAAATGAAAGAAGTGAATCCATCACTTAATATTTTAATTAGGTGGATACCATGTCAGAAAGTGCAATCCAAAAATTTCGAGAAAATAAACCGGTTTCGCTTTTGAACATTTGAATGAGTGACTTTTGTAGGTCATAGAGATGATTATGACTTTGCCATAAGATAATTTGAACATCAAAAGCTTCGAACCTTCCTATGGCTTGGCTATTACTTGGAGGGTATAGAAACCATGTCGCGTACGTGGAAAATGGACTTTCACTGTCCTTGACACAATTGGGGTCTCCCAAGAAAAAAAATCATATTTTGCTTCGGGCCTTTCTGAACTTTTATAGACATGAATATCGGCCACATGCAAACTTGACTAAAAGTGAATGTAGATGATGGTCCATGTTTGTATTTCACTAATCAGAGTCTCGATCAAAAGAATTTCCTATACCAAGATGGTGGAAAAACATGCTAAAGGAAAAAGCATTCTTAGACACGGCTGCAATAGAGAAGTATTAAATGGGCTTTTAAAATTTTTTTTTTCCAGGTTATAAAAGTATTTTCTCGTGTTCGGCTAAAACCCGAATGTTTCGGAAAATATTTTCCAGTGTTCGGTAAGGAAAATATTTTCCGCTCACTAGATTGGTGAGCGCAAGCGTCAAGCTCGAGGCTCGCCAGATCGACAAGCGCGAGCTTGAGATCGACGAGCTTGAGGTTTACCTAGTGACGACCGACGACTAGCCAAGAAAGAAGAAGATGAGAAACAAAAAAGAAAAAAAGAGAAAAAAAAGAAAAGGAAAATTAAAATATTCGAATAAAAAAAGGAAAAATACAATTTAAAAATAATTCGAATAGAAAAAGAAAAGAAGAAGAAGAAAGGGGAGGAGGAAGTGATGATTTGTAGAGGTGTGAGATAAGAGATAAGGTGAGGAAAATGTTTTCCACTTTTAAAAAATGGAAAACATTTTCACCCAATTTAGAAGACATTTTCCCTTTCATGGAAAACATTTTCCCCCAGGAATTCATTTTCCGTGAAACGAACGCCGGAAAATCCGGAAAATATTTTCCCGAAAAAACATTTTCCGCGAAACGAACGGAGCCTTCTTTAGACATGGCTGCAATAGAGAAGTATTACCCAACGGCTTTTACCCTCTTTTTTTATTTTTTTTATTTTTTTCTTCCATGAAATGATATATCTATAATATATTATTAGGACATCATATTTAAAGATGGTGAAATTAACTTCTATATTTTGAATTCATGGGTATACACGTGAAAGGATACTCATCTAACTAACGTCTGACAAGATTTTTGACGTAATTGGGTGAGGTTATTGAGAAATTATTTAGTGAATATGCATGCATGTATTAAAATGAATTTGGATCGTCATATTTGGTGGGATTAAAGGTGAGCACCAAGCAAGCTCCGGCTAGGTTGGGCCTAATTTTCTGCCTAACCCCGTCTATAATATAAAATTTACATAAAAATTCTCGAGCTGGGCTGAGCTTGTAAAGTTGGAGGTGTCGGGCTTACTTATGTAGAAACCTTGCCCAAGTACAAGCTCCCCATTTATCTCGTGAACCTGGGGGCTGAGCCTCTTGATGGTTGCCCCAACGTTTCCTATGGTTCATGTTCAGTTCAAATTTAGTATATATATTAGCCCATTGATATCCTCTTGATGGGACCCATATGGACCCAACGTTTCTATAGTTCATGTTCTTGATTTTTGGAATCTGAAACTTAATTTATATATCTTGGAACCGACCCTATTGGTTCAATTTGGTTCTAAGTTCTATCGAAGAACCAACCAATTCCTTTTGTTCATTTTGGATTTCATTTTTTTTTTTATTCATTGAAAGGATAAGCTTTAGTAAAACATCTCATGATTTACGATTGAGACAAATAATAGCTACATCAAAATAGTAGAATTACAAAACGGCAAAGAGTTCGGTACAAAACAAACAAAAATTTAAAATAGTTGGGAAGTCTAACTCATCCTTAGTCAAGTAAAATGAAAGTAAATCAACAATAGAAATTCCCTTTTGCCAAAAGCAACGGTCCATAAATGATCGAAAAAAAGTATGGCATCTTTAGCTATGTTATTGTGAAGTGTTAAGAGCTACTGATGACTTGAAAGGATTGAATTCTTTGAAGGAGGTGGAGATCAAATAATACATGTCCCCAAAAAGTTTGTCCAATGTGTCGGCATTCACTAAGTTGGAGATAAATTGGACATCGCTAGAAGCTGTAGCGCACACCATTTAGCCAAGGAAGCGATTGTGACTTTCAATATTGTAGGACAAATAAACATCATCTGAAAGCACAAGAACTTCTATTGGACTAGTATGATAGGTGCAAGTTAGGGATGATTGGGAAGGTTCTAGGCTTGGTACTTGGAATTTACCTTGTAGACCCGAGAATTGGTGCTCCCCCTAGTATATATACTACGCTCATCTATTAATTTGATTATGATTGAAATCTTAACAGAAGTTGCACAAGAGTATGTGTTCACCAAAGACCAATTTTGCAAGATACCCTTAGATCTCCCAATCGATATATATGAGCTCTCTTGTAATTCCTAATTCAAAATGTCAAGTTCCATTCAAAGTTTCAAATGCTAGACAAATTGAACTACGAAAAGTCCACCCGTCCTCAATGAATAATGAACAAATGCAAGAAGTTACATATTGTCGGATGGGGAATCAAGCTGTCAAAGATGAGGAAGAACTTTTCCTGCAATGCAAATTGGGAATATTCAATGGATAGTTTAGAGAGTTGAATTCAAGATTAGTAGAACAGAGACAGGAATCGCAAAAGTAAGCTATATCAACATCATCGTTTTCAAAAATAATGGCCAAGAGACGGCCTTTAGGGCAGTGCAAAGAGGCCATATGAATGAGCCTTAGGAACGATGAACTGCGCCGTTCGCCGCTTCCACGTGGGCTAAGTCAAAAGATCCATTCAAGAAAGTATTCCCCTCTTGTATACTTCAATACAACTGAACTTTCTTTTTCTTTTCTCTTGGCCACTTGATACAACAACATTTTATACTTCCTACTTCTTAAAACACGAAGTGTGATTGATTGTCATAAAGTATGTCGAGACGAACATATGGATTATATTAGAGAAGTCTCACATCTAAAATTAGTGTGGTGTGTAGCAATTAACAATCCTAGCTGGCCAATTACTCATTAACCTAAATTTTTGAGTGAAGATAGACCTAAATGAATATGTGCATTTTTTAGATTTGGACATATTCTCGATGATCTCTCGGTGAATGTAGACGTGTCAGTGCAAGTGTGAGTAAAGCCCCTATGCTAATCTCTATGGTGCTTGCACAATATCGTAATCAAAGCAATCATTTAAGATTCAATATGCATTGAAGAGTTAAATTCCTTTTAGTCCCACAATGTAAAAACACAGGTGATTTATGGAGTCAAGGATGAAAAAATAAAATAAAAATCATGATACGAAGTTTTGGCTGTCGACTGTGGGCGCTCAGAAGTGTTTCTGCACGTGATAGTCGCGCTCGACTGGCTCTTGATTGGATTTTTTTTTTTTTTTTTTTTTCATCATTTCATTTTAAGAATGCAAAACTAGCAAGACTCTATACGATGCTGAAAAGGTAGCTTCAAGAAATGGAAGGTGTGATGTCCGTACTGATGCTAGCAGCAGCAGCAACTGGGTATTCATTTCTCCTAATCAAGTTGCAGAATTTTGCGTGGAAAAATTAAGAAAAATGAAAGATGGGACTCCATCTCTCATTAATTTAACCGAGTTTTGCCAAGTTCTTTCTTGCCCATAGCATCACTCTTGTACGAGAAGTACATTGTCAACTTCTGCTTATACTCTATACAACAGCTCTCACAACACGACTGTGCGGCGCGCACACAAGCAAGTACGCAACTAGCCCTAACAAATAATAATAGTTTGATGCAAATGAGTTCATGATAATTAAGAAAAGTGTAAAAAATGTCGTAAACCTATTATATTGGTATCAATTTAGTCCAAAACCTATTCAGCCATTTTCACTAATTTTGGTTGGACATTGCTAATGTGGACACCGGTCGGGCTTACATTTTATCGTCGGCGCATGTGGACAATTTTAAATGATATTTTAATATTTTTATTTTTTTCTCTCATTTCTTCTTCCTTTTGCCAATGGTCGGCCACTAGCCATGTTTGGGCGGGCCACCTCGCCTAGCCATGGTGAGATCGAGCCCCAACGAGGCTCCCCTCACCAAATCTGGTGAGGCCGAGGGCCGGCCTAGCCAAATTCCTCGCCCAGGCCGATCTAGTGAGGCCAACCCTTGTTGGGTCTTGGCCTTGCCATGGTCATGGCCGGTGGCTAGTCACTAGCAAAAGGAAGAAGAAATGAGAGAAAAAAATATATTTAAATATTATTAAAAATTGTCCACGTCATAGTCGGTGATGTCACGTAAGCTGGCTGGCATTCACATTAATAATATCTTGCCAAAATTAGTCGGAATGACTAATTGACATTGGGTCAAAAGTTTTAAAACTAAATTGGCACTATTAAAATCTTTAGAATTAAATTAATACAAATACAATAGATTTATGACTCTTTTGACACTTTTTCTTTTAATAATAATTGGTCGCCATCAGCAAAATGAAAGAAACGAAAAAACCTAATTATGAGAATCTTGAACTTCGCTAAGAAGACACGCTTGTTGACAAGAGCTCTCATTAGGTTCAATTCAAGCTATATTCTATCTATCATGCGGCAAATAAGGGCCGGTTTGTTTGTATTTTTTTTTTGTTTATGAACAGATTTTTTGTTTTTTTGTTCTCGGAATAAAAAAAGAAAAAACGCCGTTTGTTTGCGTTTTTATTCCAAATCTGTTTTTTTGTTCCCGGGAACAAATTTGGAACAAAAACAAAAAACAAAAAAAACTTGTTTCATGTTTTTGGAACAATTTAGAGAAACACATTTTCTCTCTCTTCCTTATTTTCTTCTTTTTCTTTTCTTCTTCTTTTTTCTTTGGCCGGTCGCCGGCCTCGGCCATGACCATCGGGCCGGCCGTCGAGGGCGGCGACCTCGCCGGAGCGTCGTTGGCCCCGAGCTTGCGGGTCGAGCTCGCCGGATGGAGCGAGGGCCGGGCGAGGCCACGCCTCGTCGGCCGGTCGCCGGCCATGGCCGAGGCTGGCGACTAGCCAAATGAAGAAAAAAAGAAAAAAGAAAAAAGAAAGAAAAAAAGGAAAAATAAAATAAAAATATTAAAAAATTATAAAAAAACAAAAAAAAAAAACACAAATTTACCAAACGTGTTTCTGTTCTTTTTTTATTCCCGAAACAAGTTTACCAAACACGTTTTTACGATTAAAAATTGTTCATCGAACAATTTTTTAAACAAAACACAAACAAACGTATCCTAAATGTCACGTATTCATACGAAATAGATCACGCACATATAGTAGAATTAGTACTAATCTGTTAGATTAATTTGCAAACCGATGGTTCATGGATGTGATCATGTAAAACATCCTCAACCACTAATTAAGCATGACCAAAAGCCAAAAGCCTTTTTTAGTTCGAGTTTCTCATTGGCAATGTAGCCTTGCATTGCACGTCGCAGAGAATGCTGATCGGAGCCTGTATAAGCTCCTTACTGTATCTCTGCGTTGCACAAATGAATTTTTAGTAATTTTTTAATCTCTTGTTGAATAATTGGCCGCTCTGTTATTACGTCGGGATATATAAAAGTCAAATTGATCACGCCAAGCTAGACTTTTCAAGATGACGAGAGGCGAATGAAACTATGCAAGTGGGCCAATGGCACACCTCGAAACCAAAACTATTTTCTTGTTTGTAGCTGTCAATTACGTCAGGCTTACATTGACGAGAATATTCCATTTTTTAATATGAACTGTACTATAGAAAAACATTATTGTGAAAAAGATTTTCCATGCGTTTCTTTATTGATGGCATTGACATGGGCAGAGCTTCTGCAAAGTAGGTCTAATCCTGGAGTTTTTACTGGCTCACAAAGATTCACATGCACTATTTTAGTCCATAACCCACGATGTGGATAGTCCATGGACTATGAACAAGTGAAAATTAACTTTTCAACCGTTCAAATGAATAGAAGAAAATCAAAGGGATAAAGAAGGGAAGCGATGAAAATTGATTCGAATCACTAGTAGTAATCAAGAATTTTTATCACCTCTATCCCTGATGATGAAGAATAAAAGTACTATTGGTAAGGTGGATCACTATGTTTGCACACGTTTATGGACAATCCATTTCGCCCCGTGAAATCATTCCTTTTCTTTCCCAGAGATCACGAACACAAGGCGAGTTCCTTTCAATTCATGTTCATGCGGTTCGATCTGGCCTTATCCAAGAAATTCAGTTTCCTTTCTCCAGCAGCGATGTTTGAATCTACCCAAGTTTCCGTGAATCTATGAGATGAGTTCGAGAGAAGATGGTGGGTTGGTCAGACAGAGTGACGATGATTGGTGGAGATTCCCTTTCACTGAGAGATACACCCTCTTGTGTTGACTTTTAGGATACTATCGGGGGCCTTCGGTCGTGAGCGAGAGCAACAAGGAACGAAAAACGCACGCACAACTCCTCTGTAAATCCATAACCTCTTCCATCTCTCTGCTTGGGAGATGTCAGCCTTGAGGATCCCTTATAAATAGAGTGATTCATCGATCCATGCCATAGTACTGAAACGCAACTGCGTCCTTGCGTCTCCCGTCTCCTCCTCCTCCTTCTTCCTCGCCGTCAATGGCCACCACTTCTTTGACGCAGTGTCCTCCGTTGGGATTCGGAGGGAAGTACTACCACGTGTCTGCAGATGGAGGAAGCTGCGTGAGGCAGAGCAGCTTCTTCGGAGGTCAAGCTGTGCTCAATCAGGGTGTTGGGTATTCGGTCGTTCTTGGGTTCGGTGCCTTCTTCGCTGTCTTCACCTCTTTCCTGGTACTCATTCGCTCTTCTCCTCTCGCGTAGACTTCTTCTTTTGTTGGTTTTGGCCTCTGTTTTTTTCGTTTCAATCTATGAATCATGGTACTTTTGGTTGGAAGAAATCATTTCTCTTCACTGATGATGAGGTTGTTTCGGTTTTGACTAATTGGTATGCATGATAAGATATGAAATTCAGGCAAAGTGCATAGACAGCTGCTCCATGGCTCTTTCTTCGGTTGTGGGAGTAGAATTTTCTGTGGCACTATTTGATGATTTCCTGATTTTCATAACAAGGTTTTCATTAAGTGCGGGTTGCTATGATCCATTGTTTTCATCGGTTGCTTGATGAAGGACCTTAAGTTGATCTTTGAAAAACTTGTTGCATACTCTGACATAGGATTGCTACTATCTGCAGATAACCTCAGGTTTTTAAGGAGAGTTTGAAATCTGCAGCGTATCACGTGTTTCTCTTTTGTTGTCATTTTCTTGTTGATTTTCTTTCCAAAGTTATGGGAGAAACTTATCATAGAGTCAAGAGGACTGGGTATTTGAGCATTCGGTTAATACCACGAAGAACGATAAGTCCTTTCATGAATTGCTGACTGTTCTGACTTACCTATCAGTGCAATCAGGTCTATTCCGTACCATAAATTGACTATACAAAAATTGTGCAGACAAGCCTGTATTCAGCATACAATAATCGTGAGATACTAGACAATCAATTTAATCAGTAGGATTGCTTCGCTTCTTTCCCTCTGTTTTTGTTGAGAAAAGAATATTTTGCTTCTGCAACATAGCTGAATCACTACAGTGGATTTATCTTTTCATCCACTTATCAGATTTATCATGTCAAACATAAACATAAGAGAGCCAATATTCTCGTCTTTGAGAGAAAAATGTAATTGTCTTTGCTATCTTTTTCTAGTTGAAGAACTGTATTTTTACTTCTCTAGCATACCAGACTGGCACTAGCTGCCCATTCTTTTCCTTACAGAATCGAATGAATCGGCATGGTGTGGAACCTCAATTGTGATTAGTAATTTCCTGTGATGCCAGGTCTGGCTGGAGAAACGTTATGTCGGATCGCGCCACACTTCTGAATGGTTCAACACTGCGGGAAGGAATGTCAAAACTGGACTAATAGCTAGTGTGATCGTTTCTCAGGTATTCCTTCTGCATTGTTAGTTAGGCAGCTTAGACGGAATTCCAGCGCAAACAACTCATATTTCTCGGGTTGAACTCTTGAAGTGGACGTGGGCTGCTACAATCTTGCAAAGCTCCAATGTCGCCTGGCAATATGGAGTTAGCGGGCCATTCTGGTATGCGAGCGGTGCTACAATCCAGGTACGCGCAACTTCCATCTGATTGCTCATTCGTGTTTATTGACCTTAACTTCCAAGAGAAAGTTGACATTGGAGTTCTCACAGCTAAGTCGCTAAATGCTTGCAAATAGGTACTCTTGTTCGGTATAATGGCCATAGAGATAAAAAGAAAAGCCCCTCACGCGCACACAGTTTGTGAAATTGTGAGAGCTCGGTATGTATCACCTGGCCCAAGACGTAACACTCGTATTTTTCGGTTTAACCCGCGTTGCAAGGATTTCTCTTATGCTGATTTCAGTAGGTTTGAATTTCAGTTGGGGAACTGCTGCGCATATTGTTTTCCTCGTCTTCTGCTTCATGACGAACATAATCGTCACTGCGATGTTGCTTCTTGGTGGCTCTGCTGTCGTCAATGCTCTGACCGGAATGAACATATATGCCGCTAGCTTCCTGATACCCCTCGGAGTGATTGTCTATACTTTGGCCGGAGGCCTAAAAGCCACCTTCTTGGCAAGCTACATACATTCTGTCATAGGTATTTTACCGCATAAGCTTTTAGTTTTCATCTAAGCTCTACTGATTTGGAATGCAAGCGCTAACTGGCTGATGTTTTTGCGTACAGTGCACGTGGTTTTAGTAATCTTCGTCTACTTAGTATACACGGCGAGCCACGAGCTCGGTAGCCCCGGCGTCGTTTACAGACGTCTCTTGGAGGTAGCGAGCAAATCAAGATCATGTCAGGAGCCTATTTCCCACAGTGGGCAATCTTGCGGTCCTGTCAGTGGCAACTACGGTGGATCTTACTTGACAATGTTAAGCTCTGGAGGGCTCGTGTTCGGTATCATCAACATTGTCGGCAACTTTGGTACCGTCTTTGTTGACAATGTAAGTTTCGTCACCGAGAGTGATCTGCCTGCCCAGATGCGAGCATAAATTTTTTCCCTTTCATTAATCGCGATGTCATATTTTGACTGAAACATTACAGGGATACTGGGTGAGCGCCATAGCTGCGAGACCCTCATCGACACACAAGGGCTATTTGTTAGGTGGACTGGTGTGGTTCGCGGTGCCATTCTCATTGGCCACGTCCCTCGGTATAGGAGCACTTGCGCTCGATTTGCCGATTACAGCAAGCGAAGCAAGCCATGGGCTTGTTCCTCCAGCTACAGCTATTGCTTTGATGGGGAAAGGAGGAGCTGTCCTCCTTCTCACTATGCTCTTCATGTAAGTTCTGCATCTGTCAATACTACTGTAATAGAAACAAATTAAACAGCACGATTTTATCATTTGATGCGCATTTGTTGGGCCGAAAAATGGTGCATCGGCATCGAACTAAGATCAAATAGCGTACTTAGCATTGCTCTGTTCTTATGTGTCAGGGCTGTGACGTCCGCCGGTTCCTCTGAACTGATAGCGGTGTCTTCATTGTGCACATATGACATCTACCGCACTTACATCAATCCAAACGCAAGCGGGAAGAAAATCCTCCAGGTTTCAAGGGGGATCATCCTCGGGTTCGGGTGCTTCATGGGAGTGCTTGCGGTGATCTTGAACAAGGCTGGAGTCTCACTCGGCTGGATGTACCTCGCGATGGGAGTGATTGTCGGCTCGGCTGTCATTCCCATTGCGTTTTTGCTCCTCTGGAGGAAGGCAAACGCGTTCGGTGCGATTCTGGGGACGATCTGCGGGTGCATCCTGGGAATCATAACTTGGTTGGTGGTCACGAGCGTCGAGTATGGCCGGGTAAATCTGGACACCACTGGGAGGAACGCGCCAATGCTCGCAGGGAATCTCGTCTCGATTCTTACTGGCGGGGCAATCCATGCCATCTGTAGCTTCCTGTGGCCACAAAACTATGATTGGGAAACCACCAAGGAGATCACAATGGTCGAAAAGGATAAGACCGACCTGCCGTCGGAGGAGTTCAAGGAAGAGAAGCTGATGAGGGCGAAGGCATGGATCGTAAGATGGGGCGTCGGGTTCACTCTCGTCATCGTGGTGTTGTGGCCAGTTCTCTCGCTCCCAGCAAGTAAGTTAAATTCCTAACGCCTTGAGACTGCTTAACATATTGCACGCAACATTTAATGTCTGCTTTTTCTGAAACTTTCCTGTTGCTTTGCTTGTCTACAGGGGAATTCAGTAAAGGGTATTTTACATTCTGGGCGGCCATTGCGATAGCGTGGGGAACCATCGGCTCTGCGGTCATCATCGCCCTGCCGGTTATTGAGAGCTGGCAGACTATCCAGAGCGTCTGTGTCGGCATGTTCACGAACGACCGGCTCATGGAAAAGATCCAAGAGCTCAACATCAAGTTACAGGCAGTCGTATCGGCGATACCAGAAGCAGAGAGATTGTATCTCCTCGAGGTGGAAAAGACCAAGAAACTGGATGGTGGTGAGCAACAAGTCCTGCCTGCTTAGCTCGCTCGACGTGAGTTGCCAACGTGAAAATCTTCAGGGGGTGTGAAATTTGTGCAGAAAAGAAGAGGAAGGGTGAACTTGCCTTTTCTTTTTGGTCATGTCATGTCACTCTTCGTGCTTGAAAGGGAGCAAGCTTTGGGCAAGAAAAGCAAGTGGCTCGGAGGCCACAATCTGTAATTTCCCCCACGTAAATGTTCCTGATCTCAATGAAATGCAATTAAAGTTGTCAATAGTCTCTGCTGACATTCATTTCATTTTACAAGTTACCACTCACTTTCAGGAATACAGGGAAACTTTTTTTGCAGCATTAGGCCCTACAGTCATTGATCACAGATAACTCAACTTTCCCTCGTTAACCACTCTTAACCATAACAAATGAGGTTCTCAAGAACCTCCTCCTGCTGAACGTAAATGCCATGGACTGCCTCAAATCGGTTCTGTAAATGCAATTGAAACCTGTTTCTTTCACATTGTAAGTGGCTGCTTGCGCCGTGTATGCCTAGAGCTACACTCAGGACGGGAATTCAGAAACATAACCCCGTGGGTGTGGCCTTCTCAGAAGCCTGCTCTCGATACCTATTAACGATTATACATGTCGAGAAGACGAAACCTTCCATAAAAGTCCATCTTTTCCTCTTGCTCGTAGTGAACCGGGTCTTTTCCTCACACTATCGTAGTCCCTCCAAAGCGGAAAAGACATTGCTTTCCTACAGAGCGACTTGCTTTCGCAATCACCAAACCAATCACAAGTCCATTTCCGGAACGCGCGATATCATTCACTCCTGAGCCGTGACCGACCACCTACTGCCACCCATTAGCCTCCAAGACAGCCAAGGACGCAAACATTAAAGATACATCCTCGCGCTGGTACACTGGGAATTGACTACTTAAGAATTCAACAACTACCCATCATCAAAGTTCTCATCATCTCCCAACAACCTTCCCAACTTTCTTCGAGCAATAAAAGCATATGCAGGATATGAAGCAACCATCGATGTCATCGTGTAAAGTCACTTTCCAAGAAAATACTCTCAGCTATAACCTCTGCCATTGTGAATAACACATTCCCTAATCGAATGTAACAAAGAGGGTTCGAAATCTCTTGCCCATAAAGCTATGCCTCATTCCTAATGTCATTCTACTGAAACGACTCAACCCAAACATTCATACATGGAGTCACATTTGCTCCATCACTTGCTCTAAAACTGTGAAGCTGGCAATGAGAAATTCACCGTGTTCGAACATGGAGCTACATTTGTGCTACCACTTTACTTTTATTCGACATTCACCATCACAAACACTATACGTCAGGCAACACATCCATCACATTCCAGAAAATAGCTCACATCTGCGGATCAGAAATTTCTGAGTAGTCCTTCCATTTTCGAGAACTTGCTACAGGCAAGACACAGAAAAAGTGAAGTGCGAGGAATATAACGAAAGTTGCCGGGACACATGAAATTCTGAAAAGTGATAAAGAGAGCGATCACATGGTGTTCTTAATTCTCATAGGGCACCAGTTTCAAACGCAGCGATAATGAAGCCCCTAGAGGATAGATAGAGTCACAGACATCAAGCAGAGGCACCAGCTTCTTCCAACAGCTGCTTCACCTTTGTGATGTAATCGTTCATTGCTTCGTCCGCCCGATTTCCCTGCCAACAAGCAAAAATATCAATCTTAGAAATAGCAAAGTCCAACACAAATCATTAAAAAAAAGAAAGAAAAGGAAACAGGCATTGGTTATCTCGGAGATGGACCTGGTTGAGAAACAAAGCGTTGAAGCATGACAAGTTGCAAATCCAAAACCCATTAGATGAGGGTGAGTTACTGACTGGTGTTCACTGGTCCAACCGTGGCTTGCTTGTAAAGCCCATAGAGGATGAGCTTGTTCTCATTGATTGTACTCTCCGGGAAGGTCTTGGCTTTCTCAGCATATTCCTCAAAGTCCTCCTGCATAAACCAACTAGGTGATGACGTTAACAAGGATGACACTAAAAGTACACATCAACTTCCTCAAAGCTCTATAAAAGGACACAAGAAGAAAACAACTAACAAGTCCGCAAAGTTAATAAAAGAAGTACGAAAACCAACATGAATAAAATAAAGTAAAACGTTTACTATGCGGTCACCACAAAAAAGAAAAAGAAGAAGATAAAAAGCGCATGATATTCTGAAGAAGAATGGTATTTTAGGCAACACACGGAACAGAGATGCCTGTGCAGATGTTAGACGGCTCTGATCGATTGTCTTTCCATCCTGCGAAAGTCGAAGGAAAGAGCAGAGGCGGAGATGAGAAGATTGAAACGAGAATTCAGTTTGAAGAGTCAGCGTCCTGCTTTGACCCGACATCAGCGAAGTTCTTGGAACGTTTGTGTTGACTGGTCGAGAGAGTTGGCCCCAGAAAATTATGCATTCTCGAGGAGGAAACTAGGAGTGCTTTCCCTAGTTTGACTCTGCAATTAGAACTTTGAAATAATTATAAAAAGAACAAAGAATTGATCAGATTGATTGTGAGTGATTGCTTTTGTTGGTGGCGTGACGTGATAATTCACTTGAACCTCCGAGAAGAAAAAATATTTCAAAAAATATTTATTAGAAACTTCTCGTTACTATTCGAAATCTCGTATTTTCCTTTTCCACTTGTTTTCCTGTTGAGAATGAGTTTTGTGTTGCCGGCGTTTCTGCTCTAGCTATCGGTCTAGATTGATCCGATCCGGATGAGATTAGTTCACGAAAGATCCGTTCTTTGAATTTTTGCCGCTCCATACTCATCGGGACCTTGGAGATTACCTGGTTCATCGTCTAGCATAATAATGTCCAAGTGATGATAAAATCGTCATCTCTCTAGAACGATGTCGGAGCAATTATAAATTCATAAATTCATTAAGCAGGGTTTCTACGTGATCCCTAGAAAATTTATTTGCGATTTCTGGAACATTTTGCCACGATTTTATCCATTCAAAGACTTCATATTTTTGTCAGCATCCGTAGACATAATTAAGCGCGTGATTGATTAAAATATTAATATTTCTAAATGTTAATTTATGGTGGGATTAGGAACAGGAGGACGTGTGAGGAAGCTGCTTCAAGTAGGTCAACCTGCTTCGCCTTCGACCCACTTGAAAGTGAACACTCAAAAAGTTATCCTTTGGACATTTCCATAAGATAATGCGAACATAGAATTGATTATATAGCTTGACCATAAGATGATGTGAACATCAAAAGCTTGGAACCTTCTTAGGACTTGCCATTACTTTGAGCTGAGGGAATGAAAACGACGTCATCGTGCGTGCGAAAAATGAATATTGCTTGTATGCAAAGTTGAGTGAACAATGGTCCTTGTTTGCACTACACTAATAAGAGTCTCGATTGAAAGAGATCTCCTATGAAGAGATGGAATAAAACACGCTAAAGAAAGAAGTACTCTTAGGCATGAACCGTGATAGAGAACTATTAGTTGATACGCTTTTTTTTCATTGTATTTTTTTTTTTTTTAAATTGTCCTTGCATGAAACAAGATATTTCTATAATATATTATCGGGACATCCTATCTAAAGATGATGAAATTAGCCCCTAGACTTTGAAATCATGGGTATACTGTCAATATAATATTTCATTAAACCGACTTCAGACAAGGTTTCCGGCTGCAGAGTAGTGAGGCTGTGAGAAATTATTTAATGAATATGGTGCAACCATGTATCCAATTGAATCTGGATTATCTCAGACCAAAAAAAAAAAAATCTGGATTATCGTTTCTGGTGCAACTAGATGTGAGCACCAGGTTGGCTCTATATAGGCTGGGCCCAAAGGTTGGGCCGACTTTGATGCCTAAGCCTGTCTATAATAAAAAATTTACCCACAAATTCTCGGGCTGGGCCAAGCCTGTAGAGTTGGAGGTGCTGGGCTTACTCGTGAAAGAACGTGGCCCAAATCCAAGCCCGCTCATTTACCTCTCAGCCCCCGTCCACTCGTTGATCACCTCTTGATGGGACTCACAAGGACCCAGCATTTCCAATAGTTTGTGTTCGTGTTCAACTCAGTTTAGTAGATATACTATGTAAAAATTTGTTGACGCTATGATAAAGGACATCTCGATCGCAAACCTCAACAGAACATTAGTTGCACGAAGGAAAGTTCCCAAATTCGAAATGTCAAGTTCGATTGGAAGTTCCAAATATGAGCCAAATTAAACTACGAAAACTCCACCAGATGGCAACAATGAATAAGTAAGAAAAGCATAATTTAGATGTCGTCAGATGGGGTTGCAAGTTGTCGAAGATGAGAAAGCACATAACATTCGCCGCTTAAAGGGTTGAATTGAAGATTAGAATAATAGAGCCAGGCATCACAATAGTCAGCTACATAACATCATTGTGTTCGAACATAATGGCTAACGGTCTCTAGGGCAAAGCAAAGAGGCCTTGCGAACGAGCCTTAGGGACAACATGCTCTACTGTTCGCCGCTTCCTCGTGGGCCAGTCAAAGATCCATGCAAGAAGCTTTCCCATCTTGTCAGCAGCAGCAGCGACTGGGAATTCTTTTCTCCGAATTATGTTGCATAATCTTGCTTAGAAAAATCGA
>CM029498.1:10430203-10470970 GCA_017140595.1 Eucalyptus curtisii
AACCCTAAACCCTAAACCCTAAACCCTAAACCCTAAACCCTAAACCCTAAACCCTAAACCCTAAACCCTAAACCCTAAACCCTAAACCCTAAACCCTAAACCCTAAACCCTAAACCCTAAACCCTAAACCCTAAACCCTAAACCCTAAACCCTAAACCCTAAACCCTAAACCCTAAACCCTAAACCCTAAACCCTAAACCCTAAACCCTAAACCCTAAACCCTAAACCCTAAACCCTAAACCCTAAACCCTAAACCCTAAACCCTAAACCCTAAACCCTAAACCCTAAACCCTAAACCCTAAACCCTAAACCCTAAACCCTAAACCCTAAACCCTAAACCCTAAACCCTAAACCCTAAACCCTAAACCCTAAACCCTAAACCCTAAACCCTAAACCCTAAACCCTAAACCCTAAACCCTAAACCCTAAACCCTAAACCCTAAACCCTAAACCCTAAACCCTAAACCCTAAACCCTAAACCCTAAACCCTAAACCCTAAACCCTAAACCCTAAACCCTAAACCCTAAACCCTAAACCCTAAACCCTAAACCCTAAACCCTAAACCCTAAACCCTAAACCCTAAACCCTAAACCCTAAACCCTAAACCCTAAACCCTAAACCCTAAACCCTAAACCCTAAACCCTAAACCCTAAACCCTAAACCCTAAACCCTAAACCCTAAACCCTAAACCCTAAACCCTAAACCCTAAACCCTAAACCCTAAACCCTAAACCCTAAACCCTAAACCCTAAACCCTAAACCCTAAACCCTAAACCCTAAACCCTAAACCCTAAACCCTAAACCCTAAACCCTAAACCCTAAACCCTAAACCCTAAACCCTAAACCCTAAACCCTAAACCCTAAACCCTAAACCCTAAACCCTAAACCCTAAACCCTAAACCCTAAACCCTAAACCCTAAACCCTAAACCCTAAACCCTAAACCCTAAACCCTAAACCCTAAACCCTAAACCCTAAACCCTAAACCCTAAACCCTAAACCCTAAACCCTAAACCCTAAACCCTAAACCCTAAACCCTAAACCCTAAACCCTAAACCCTAAACCCTAAACCCTAAACCCTAAACCCTAAACCCTAAACCCTAAACCCTAAACCCTAAACCCTAAAACCCTAAACCCTAAACCCTAAACCCTAAACCCTAAACCCTAAACCCTAAACCCTAAACCCTAAACCCTAAACCCTAAACCCTAAACCCTAAACCCTAAACCCTAAACCCTAAACCCTAAACCCTAAACCCTAAACCCTAAACCCTAAACCCTAAACCCTAAACCCTAAACCCTAAACCCTAAACCCTAAACCCTAAACCCTAAACCCTAAACCCTAAACCCTAAACCCTAAACCCTAAACCCTAAACCCTAAACCCTAAACCCTAAACCCTAAACCCTAAACCCTAAACCCTAAACCCTAAACCCTAAACCCTAAACCCTAAACCCTAAACCCTAAACCCTAAACCCTAAACCCTAAACCCTAAACCCTAAACCCTAAACCCTAAACCCTAAACCCTAAACCCTAAACCCTAAACCCTAAACCCTAAACCCTAAACCCTAAACCCTAAACCCTAAACCCTAAACCCTAAACCCTAAACCCTAAACCCTAAACCCTAAACCCTAAACCCTAAACCCTAAACCCTAAACCCTAAACCCTAAACCCTAAACCCTAAACCCTAAACCCTAAACCCTAAACCCTAAACCCTAAACCCTAAACCCTAAACCCTAAACCCTAAACCCTAAACCCTAAACCCTAAACCCTAAACCCTAAACCCTAAACCCTAAACCCTAAACCCTAAACCCTAAACCCTAAACCCTAAACCCTAAACCCTAAACCCTAAACCCTAAACCCTAAACCCTAAACCCTAAACCCTAAACCCTAAACCCTAAACCCTAAACCCTAAACCCTAAACCCTAAACCCTAAACCCTAAACCCTAAACCCTAAACCCTAAACCCTAAACCCTAAACCCTAAACCCTAAACCCTAAACCCTAAACCCTAAACCCTAAACCCTAAACCCTAAACCCTAAACCCTAAACCCTAAACCCTAAACCCTAAACCCTAACACCCTAAACCCTAACACCCTAAACCCTAAACCCTAACACCCTAAACCCTAACACCCTAAACCCTAAACCCTAAACCCTAAACCCTAACACCCTAAACCCTAAACCCTAAACCCTAAACCCTAACACCCTAAACCCTAAACCCTAACACCCTAAACCCTAACACCCTAAACCCTAAACCCTAAACCCTAAACCCTAAACCCTAAACCCTAAACCCTAAACCCTAAACCCTAAACCCTAAACCCTAAACCCTAAACCCTAAACCCTAAACCCTAAACCCTAAACCCTAAACCCTAAACCCTAAACCCTAAACCCTAAACCCTAAACCCTAAACCCTAAACCCTAAACCCTAAACCCTAAACCCTAAACCCTAAACCCTAAACCCTAAACCCTAAACCCTAAACCCTTAACCCTAAACCCTTAACCCTTAACCCTAAACCCTAAACCCTAAACCCTAATCCTAAACCCTAAACCCTAAACCCTAAACCCTAAACCCTAAACCCTTAGCCCTTAACCCTAAACCCTAAACCCTTAAACCCTAAACCCTAAACCCTAAACCCTTAGCCCTATGTACAAATTTCAGGATATAACACTCCTCGCTTAAATCAGCATGTCTTCAGACCGGACCGATGGAATCGATATAGTAAAATTGTTGGAGAAAACTTCCTTACGTGTTTTGAAGCTGACAAAACATTTCCATCGGTCTGGTCTGAAAACATGCAGAATCTGTTGTCAAAATCTGAAGACCGCCAGACCACTAGACTCAAGATTCAAAGTCTACCCTCATTGACAGTTTCTAGACCGTTGAAGAAGACTTATCATGAGTTGAGTATTTCTTTAAGGATTTGATTCTATCGACTGAAGAAGATCTCTACTGGGTTAGCACTTCAAGATCTGTTATTCGTATTTGTGCTAGATTTCAATCAGATCCCAAAGAATCACATCTAAGCGTAAGAAAACGCATCATCAAATATGTTGCAACTACACGATCTTGGTCTATGGTATACCAAGGAAGGAGACTTTATTCTCCTTGGCTATTCGACGCCAGATCTTGCAGTTGCGATCTTGCAGTCTGCGAGTTAATTATCTTTCCCTTTCACTTTAAAACCCTCAGTTGTTACATGTATATCTCTTCCTCCAAGTCACCATGTAGTAAGGCTGTTTTAACATCCATTTGCTCAATTTCCAAGTCTAGGTAGCTAGCCAAGCCTAGTGCCACACAAATAGAATACATTTTCACTACCGGAGAAAATATATCATCAAAATCAATACCATTTCTCTGATCGAATCCCTTAACAACCATTCTAGCTTTGTACCATGGTTGTGAAGTATGTTCATCTTGCTTCAACCTATATACCCACTTGTTCTTCAAAGCTCTTTTACCTTTAGGTAACTTCACCAACTCAAAAATATGATTATCATAAAGTGACTCGATCTCATCTCGCATAGCATCAAACTAATTGCTTTTGTACTCATCTTCTATTGCTTCTACATAGCACTGGTTCACCCGCATCAATCAATAATAAATACTCATCTTCATAATACCTAGTGGAAGATCGTTGGTCTCTAACGGATCTCCGACTTGAACATCTAGTGGAACATCTAATTGAGCCTCGGTTCATGAATAATATTATCTGCTTCAACATGTTCAGGAACATGTGTGTTATTTGGAACATTTACTTCCTACGCTCTTCATCAACTCCGTGTAAGAATATTTGTAAAAGGAACTAGATCCAAATCAACCAAATTATCACTAACCTTTGGTGCTGAAATTATCTATGTTTTCTCAATATCCTCTATTGTTTGATCTTCCATAAACACAACGTCTCTCGCTTCTTACAATTTTATTTTCAACCGGATCATAAAATTTGTAGCCAAGCATATCCTGTCCATAACCAATAAATATGCACCGTCATGATTTCACATCAAGTCTAGACCTCTCATCTTTAGGAATATGCACAAATGCTTTGAACCCAAAGACACGCAAATGATCATAAGAAACATCTTTGCCCATCCAAATTCTATTAGGACCATCAAACTCTAAAGGAACGCATGGAGTAAGATTTAATACATGCACAACTATACTTAAAGCCTCACCCCAAAAGGATCCATGTAGCTTTGACTATAAAAGTAAGCATCTTACCCTTTCAACCAAGTTGTTCAAATCTGTTCATTCTCTCGCCTAAGCCATTTAACCGAGGCGTCTTGGGTGGTGTCTTTTGATGTTGAATACCTTGTTGTCTACAATATTCATCAAAAGGTCCAATATACTCTCCCCCGTTATCGCTCGATACATTTCAATTTCTTTCAAGTCTCGCCTCTCAATCAAGCTCCGAAGTTGCTTAAAAGCATCTAATACTTGATCTTTAGTTTTCAGTATGAATCCAAATTTTCCTTGAAAAAACATCTATGAATGTAATAAAATAAAGAGAGCCACCAAGTGATTTTATTTTAATAGGACTGCAAATATCGAATGCACTAAATCTAGTATACCCGACTTTCTTGAATGAGGGGAGCTTTTGAATGCAACTCTCGTTATGTTTTCCCGCTAAACGGTGAGCACACTTCTTTAGCGTCGAACTTTTCAATCTTGAAAGGAGCTTCTTCTTAGCCAATATTGACAAACATTTCTCACTGATGTGACTGAGCCTCTTGTGCCATAACTTAGCTACATCTTCGCTGTCTAATGCATTAATTTTGTCTCGTGGACAACTTTGCCTACATAATGTACAACGAAGAATAATTTTCACCTCTAGCCACAATAAGAGAACCTTTAGTGAGCTTCCATTGACCATTACCGAAGGTACCGCAATACCCCTTATCATCCAACTTGCCTCTAGAAATCAAATTCAAGCGGATATCGTGTATATGTTTAACATTATTCAATACTAACCTTGTGCCATTGTTGGTTTCTAGGCACACATCACCGATGTCTATAGCTTGAGCTAGCCCATTGTTTCTCATCTTCACAGATCCGAAGTCACCTGACCTATATGATGCAAAGAAATCCCTACGAGACGTAGCATGAACAAATGCACCGCTATCAATTACCCAACTAGTCTCATGAGATATAAAATTCACCACATCACCATCAAAAATAATGAGAAAGTCTTCTTTAAGTGCAGCAACACAATTGTCATAACTATCATTATCACTTTTCTTCTCTTTACCTTTCTCCTTTTGTTTCTCCCTTTTTAACTGGTGACAAAACCTCTTAATATGTCCTTTCTAATGACAATAACGGCACTCAATATTAGCAAATTTATTATACTTACCTCTACTTTTATCTCGACTTTTATCTCTATTTCTCGACCTCGAGACTCACTTCTTCCCCTTTTCTCAACAACCAAGGCATCAAAATGTGAAGAGGACGATCCTTGTGTTTTCCTTCTCATCTCTTCATTCAAAATACTACTCTTGGCCAAATCCATGGTAATCGTACCATCCGGGCAAAATTAGACAAAGATGTTCGGAACGCTCTCATGAGCCGGCAAAGTACCAAGTAACCATAGTGCTTGTATCTCATCATCAAACTTGATTCCCATCGCTGCCAAATGACTTATAATTCCTTGAAAAAGAATTTAAATGATCAGTCAAACGAGTACCATCTTGACATCTCAAAGCCATAATCTGTTTTATCAAAAATAACTTATTATTCCCGTCTTTCGAGCATAAAACTGTTTGAGCTTATCCCATAAACTGCGTGCATGTGTTTCCTCAATAATATGGTTCAAAACATTATCATCCACCCACTACCTAATATAACTACACACTTGACGATGAAATATAGACCATTCAGCATCAATTTTATTC
This sequence comes from Eucalyptus curtisii, assembly GCA_017140595.1. Classification (NCBI taxonomy): domain Eukaryota; kingdom Viridiplantae; phylum Streptophyta; class Magnoliopsida; order Myrtales; family Myrtaceae; genus Eucalyptus; species Eucalyptus curtisii. The sequence goes on from CM029498.1 coordinate 10,436,082, forward strand.
TACGGTTTCTCCTCGGCAAATACGGGCAAATAAAAATCTTTCACATATAAAAGGTCTTCCATCTTCCCCTTCCAAATATGATCATTCGAACCATTCAAAGGTAACCATTCTACTCGTATTTGTTTCCATTTTTTAACACAAGGCAGAAAAATCAAGCAATAACCTAGCTCGATACCACTCGATGGGAGAATAGTAACAATTCGAACAATATCGAATTAACGCAAGAGAATAAAATAATCTCCCATCTTGTGTAAACCTAATAGGAATCGATATATTATAGTAAAATAAATACCAAGTACACGAACACAATACGATTTTTTTACGTGAAAACCTCCTCGATGTGAGGAGATCAAAAAACCATGGGACCGGAGTCCACCCGAAAATCTTCACTATCAACAAAATTGGGTGAACAATGTTCTTCTCTAGCAAATACTAGAGGTACATAGCAGCAAAGATCTCAAGAACATAATTCTTGGCAATACACATGAATTTCACAAGAGATCAAGGATAAATCTGACCAAAAACACAAGTTTTGATCAATTCACGAAAACCTGATGTATGGAGCTTCAAACGAAAATCAAACTATTTAGATTCGAGAAGATTGTGCCACGAACATGCTGACAAAATTTCAGCTCAATTGGACCACGAATCGACCTCCGATGCCAGCTTGATGTTAATCATATATTGCCCCAACCCCCAGATTTTCTACTTTCTCTTTTTCTTTTGTTACTACGTCTTTTTGCGGCTACCACTTTTAAAGATAGTGAGAAACCCCATTTCTCCATATGACTTATCATATGGACTCAAGTCCTTTTGGGTTTGCAACTCATTGGGTTTCCTCCACATAGAAGTGAACCCAGCTAACATCCCTCTCTCTCTCTCTCTCTCTCTCTCTCTCTCTCTCTCTCTCTCTCTCTCTTTCTCTCCTTCCTTCCTCACGCCACCCCCGCAACCCACCCCTTCTTTTGTCTCTCTCTTCTCTCTCTCTCTCTCTCTTTCTCCCTCTCTCCCTCTCTCTTCTTTTCCCCCTCCCTCACCCGAACCTCCCCTTCTTCTCCTTCTCCTCCTCCTTCTTCTTCTCCTTCTTCTTGTTTGTTGCCGCTTAACCCACCACCACCACCATCGCCGCCCCACGCCCTACTCACCATCACCATCATCATCTCCACTTCTTGGCCGCCGAACCACCACCACTCACCGCCGTCCAATGAGCAGCCTCACCATCGAGCCCGACGAGTCGTTGTGCCATCCGTGCTACCGCAAGCCATCACAAGCCGCCCGTCGCCGCTGCGAGCCACCCCCAAGCCAACCCCTCCCCCCTTGGTCGTGGGTTTGAGGAGCCGCGGCCACCGCCATCTTCGCCGTGCCATTTGTGCCGCCGTTGGTGTGGTGAGACTCATGTCTTCAACGCCGTTGTGCCGCCATCGCCGCGAGCTCGCCGTCACGAAATCGCTTGAGTTAACCTCCTAATCGTGGATTAGGCGTTAATTGCATTTAGGGGTGGTTAGTTTAATATCAACGGCGATTAGTATTAGTTAATTTTAGTTTATTCTTAATTGCGATTAATAATGGTTTATATTAATTTTAATTGCGATTAGTTTAAGTAATAATGATTAGATTAATTAATTGTGGTTAGATTCATTAATTGAGTTTACTTTAATTAATCGTAATTTATTTATTTTAATAGTCATTTATTTAATCAATCATGATTATTTTAATTAATGTTGATTAATTTTTATTTAATTAAAGTTACGCTAATTAATCGAGTTTAGTTTAATTAATCGTAATTTATTTATTTTAATTTTCGTTTATTTAATCAATCATGATTATTTTAATTAATGTCGATTAATTTTTATTTAATTAAAGTTAGGCTAATTAATCAAGTTTAGTTTAATTAATTGTAATTATCCTAATTAATCGTTATTAGTCTAATTAATCACGTAGCTTAATTAATCATGATTAGTGTAATTAATTATGGATTAGCCGTTAAGTAGAATTTTATGCCCGCTTTTTCTGGGTAAGATTGTGCGTAATTCGATTGTTTGCATGTGTAATGCCATGTTATTGATTGCTCTATGATAAGTTCACTTATTATTACAAAAGAAGGTTTTATAGGCAATTAAATGGCAAAGTTTGAGGTGTCGGGTTTGGACGCTGAATTTTATGTGCTAAATAAAAAAATGGGGTTTTAAAATAGAAGTGTGCAAATTTTGATGGGTTGATTTTAAATACGTTCCCACGTGCGATTATTTTACCGGAATTTTAAATGTAAATATTTTCTGAGGTTTGTTATTTAAGCAAGAACTCTTTACACTGGGCTAATTGAAGGAACATAAAAATTTGCTTGAGTGTTGGCGTGCTTATGTGGTCATTTAATTGAACCCGTCACCCAACGAGAGTTTGAGGCTAACGCCCGATTTTTATCGGATGCCCGGCGGGGGTCCGATACCAAGTCGCAGTTGAGGCGAGACCGATGCTCCTTTATGGAATGCCGTCTAGGCGAGGGTTCTAGATAATGTCATACCCGATGGGGCAGACGACCGCCAACTCATGAGTTGGGCATGGTATGGCATGTGCCAAAACAGGTTTTACCTTATAATTGGGACCCATGTGAATGCTTGGTGCATGATAGTTATGTGTTCTGATTATGGATTATGTTTATTGTATTTATAATGACATATGTGACGTACTAATATGCAGGGGTATGCCAAGGCAAGGTAAGATTATATGCCGTTGCATGATTAGGGCTGCCTCTGAGACGAATTTACGTCCTAATTGAGGCTTAGGAAGTTGACTCGCTGAGATTTTATCTCATCCCGTTGTTGTTAGCCATTTTCATGGCCGTAACGTGGAGATCTGCTAAGTGCGGATATGGTGGGCGCGAGATACGACACTTTTTGGCTAGCCTTACCGTTAGTGAAGCTAGAGTTAACCCCGACCTTTCGACTTTTTTGCTCATAGTCGTGTAGGAGTTGTATTTTATTGTAAGCATGTAAATATTAAACTCCTTGGGTTAACAAGTGGATAAATAAAGATGAGGCTTTTAGAAATCGTTTGTTGTGTTTTACTATCCCTATGTTGTTGATTGACTGGGTGTTTATTTACGCGTTCCACATGCGCTTAATGGAAAGATAAAAAGAATGGGTCGGCGACGCGTCCCGAGATGTCGCATTTTAATTGACCGTCAAGGGATGTTCGCATGCTCGGAGTTCGGGGCATGACACTAGCAAGGCTCAGTTATAACATACAAAGGGTCATAAGAAATGTTGGAAGTGTAACAATTCTGCTTTATTACTCGGTCATGCTGACCGTATGGCCATTAAAAGAAAGCAATAGCTTAAAGATCATAGCACGCCGAGCCGCGCCCCGTCAAAGTGGAGTAAGAAAGTGGAAATCACACTCACGACCGGCATGGTTAGTCCGAGAGTGAGGACAACCAAGCACTCATTTGCTTCATGGACTCTAGATTCTTTGGAGATAGACACCGGAGCTCATTACACTAACGAGGTGGGCTCTTTTTCTTACCTCTCGAGTCCCCACCAAGGAGTCGCCAGCTGCCGCAGCCAAGTCCGGGTGCCCGAACAAAGCCGGTCGTTCTCTATTGACACCTAAATTTTGGCAACCAGGTCATTCATTTATTTCATACAAAATTAAGGATTAATTTTTAATCCCTAAACAAAAATATTAGAATTAAATTGCATGGCATATAATTTTAGGAGCATTTTTTATTTAGTTTATTGCATTCGCATTAAACCGGCAACTGAAAAATTTGAGTGAATGGCTCTAAAATTAATTGGACTAAGCCCGTGATGATGAAAATTTGGTCAAGCTTGTAAATCTTCATGTTGACCGAGAATTGCATACGCTACGCATGTGGATTGTTCTGAAATTGGAAAGATCATGAGCAGTAGGGCTATTATTCCATTAAAATCTCTTATATAGGGAGAATTGGTGTCATGGTCTCGATATAGGAAGGGGTCTTCTCTGAAAGATGAGAAAGACTAATCATCTACGCGGACAATATTTGCAAGAGATTTTCTTTGTTAGGACGAAATCAAGCCAAATATACCGGGACGTTCTCAAGAAGAAGTAAATATCGCCCCTTTCCTTCAGTGCTAAAATTGTTACGTCTATATAAGCGGACAAAGAATAGACAAAAAACGGGGGTTGGCTAATTTTTTCTCGAAGCACATAATATAGAGACACATGTTCTGCCAGAAGAGAGAAAAGGGAAACGCTGGTTGTCTTCTTAGATGGTCCCATTGTGAGTTAGAGGGAAAATCGTGAAGTTCCTCTGGCAATTGCACGTGGTCTTCACATCATGGTTTTTCCTCATGCCATTGTGCACCTTTTGCCATCAAGCTCACTTATTCCGAAGACCCAGCCCTCGAAGTACCAACCCTGACGACCAACGAAGAACGAGCACTCACCAATTTCCCAACGTGTCAGAGATTGTCCTTGCCATGTCATTGCTTTAGCCCCACCTGAATTTCTTGCTGCAGGTTTTCTTAAGTCAAATTGCAGTCCAATCTCGACGCTGCCTTCAACGTTTGTTCAGCAACTTCTGCGGTGATTTATTGCCATCCCAGGCGAAATTTTTAGACGATCTCAACAACTCCTTCCCGCACCTCAGTTGTGAACCACGCACCTTCCGACACTAGCCGCCGTTCTTGTTCGTATCCGGACCGAGTTGATTCTACGGAGTTCTTATTTTTGCAGGTTCGTTGACTGTGAGCCCACGATCATCCTTTACCGAGGAGCACCACTGTGCCGAGCTTCACCCACGGGCCATTACCAGTGATCCATTGAGTCAATTCCGTTGAGTTCAAATTAGGCAATATTGCTTGTGAAATTAGATAATTATCTTATCTAAATTTGGTTTAGATATTTTACTGCCTAATTTATGTCTATTAATATCTAATAAGCATATTTTTGAGTGATAGGCATATCTCCCAATTATGATTTATTTCCTAATTCGCAACTGCATATAATCTTTGATCCCATCTATAAGGCTTTATATGGAATTATTGATTCAGCGGGAATCTTTAAAATTGATATTTTGATCTTTAAGGCTTAAGATCGACTCATCGATTTTATTCACGAAATTTCAAATTGGTTGGATATTATTTCCTTATTCGCATTGATTGAATGATATATGATCTTGAGTGATTTGGTGCTTATCTTACTTTAATTGCTTTATTTACCCAAAAATACAAAAAAGATTGCATTTGCATATCATGTAGATTAGAATTGATTTCCTAGATAGAATTGCATGATAGAATATTTAGATACCTCTAATTATATTAGAATGCATGTTTAGATGATATCTAGGTTAGATAATATATTGGAATTAAACCGCATGTCGAGATAAATTTCTAAGTTAAGATAGGATTCAAATTAGTTTATTTCCTAACTTAAAATAAATAATATCTCACTTTAGTTAGATTTTTATTGTTAGTAATTTTTAATTACAAATTTTTATAAAAAAATACAAAAATATCATGTGCATGTCATATAGAATTAGGTTCATGAAATGCATATCGCTTAGTAATTGTTGCTAAGTCCATTTAATTAGAAATTTCATATCATTAAAATTAGGCCATTTAATTAAATTGCATGACATATAGCTTAGATTTCACTAAACAATAAAAACTCCTAAAAAAATTGAGTGATTGCGTGTTAATTAGATATCATAAGTAGGGTTGTTGATGTAAATTCTGACCTAAAATTACATATGCTTTCATATGAGGTATGTCCCGTAATTTATTTATTGCTTTCTTAAGTGTTAAATTGGTGGTTTGCGATCCGCATAAAAGGCAAATTAAAATCAATTCAAGCTGCCTACAAAATATTTTTTCGAAATAAAAGAGAAAACATACTTGAAAGAACATTAGAGAAATCTAGTGTAATCAAGTCCCCGAACTCACAATCTCTTGTTCACAAGAGTAAAGTAAATCTCATGTTACTTTACTTGGGTTTCTAAGGGTGCGTTTGTTTGTGTTTCTGTTTTTTTTTTTTTAGCAGGAAACGTAAATAGAAAAACTATTTCTCTCCGGAACAATTTTTGAACAAAAGAACGCGTTTGATAAACTTGTTCCTGAATAAAAAAAAAAAAGAACAGAAAATTGTTTGGTAAATTTGTGTTCTTTTTTTGTTTCTTTTAATTTTTTAATATTTTTCTTTTTTTTTCTTTTTTTTTTCTTTTTTTTTTTTCTTTTTTTCTTCTTTTGACCGGTCGCAGCCTTGGCCATGGCCGACGAGGGCCGCGTTGAGCACCGACGAGGGCCGACGGCCTCGCCCGGCAAGAACGGCGAGGCTTGCCGTGGTGGGGCGAGGCTCGCTCCGCCTTGGCCGGGCAAGCTCGGGCTCGCCCGCATCCAAGCAAGGCCGAGCCTCACCGTGGTTGGCCGAGCTCGGCTCGCCGGATCTAGGCGAGCCCGGCTCGACCGCCGAGGCGAGGCCGAAGCCACGCCAAGGCCGGCGACGCTCGGCGAGGTCGCCGGGCCCTCGATAGCATCACCGGCCAAAGAAAAAGAAGAAGAGAAGAAGAAGAAGAAGAAGAAGAAGAAGAAGAGTGGAGAGAGAAAATTTGTTCCCAAAAGTTGTTCCAAACAAGAAACAACTTTTTTTTGTTTCTTGTTTCTGTTTTTTTTTGTTCCCGGAACAAAAAAATAGATTTGGAACAAAAACGCAAACAAACGCTTTCTGTTCTTTTTTTGTTCCCGAGAACAAAAAAACAGAATTTTTGTTCAAAAACAGAAACGATGAACACAAACAAACACTACCTAATCGACCCACCAAAGAATAGATTAGCAATGACTCCTAGATAATAATATTTTGCATGCTAAATACTTGAACCTAAGTTGCGAATTAGTATGGGCTTGGAAGAGCCCAACCTAAGTTTAGACTTAGTAATCCATTAGCCAAATCCTAGGTGGTTCACCCGAGGTTAGATCGCGACACTCTCGAACAGTGCCCATTAGCTATTGTATTTTCCGGCAAATAGCTGGGTGCTCGGCCCTATCTTGGCGGGTGTGGGAACGAAAATGCAACCGCGATCGGGACTTGCTAAAATTATATTTTCAAATTTTATTTAAGATTTGAAACTTGTAAAACCCTATAGAATTTTTTTTGAACTGTCATCTGGGAGAGTTGAGAGCACGAGAAATCTCCTCATCATGATTGTTTATTTTAGGTTTGGGTGTCTTCTAGGACTAAGAAACTCGTTTCACGCGATTGTAATACTCTCTTTGGCAATTATAATATAACCATCTTGTCAATTTCTCCTCCTGAATAACCACACAACTGAACCATGTAAGTCCGTTGTGTCCTAGTTTATTTTTGTAATTTATTTCTTACTCAAATCGTTTTGTTTGTTCACATTACTCAAGTTAGGCATAATAAATTGCTGTCACTATGGCTTCTATGAAATTCAAGTTGGAGAAATATATTGGTCGGAATACTTTTAACTTGTGGTGCATTAATACAGGGATTAGTCGGACTGCGTTCTATGTGTGTCTACCAATTCGAATAGAGATTAGTAGCTCATGGATCCTGGATTCCCATGCCATAACATTTGGGACTAGTCTTTGGATTATTGGTCTATTCAGGGTGGTGCAGTGTTTATGGACAACAATGTTAAATGCAAGGTTATTAGTCCGATCAAGATGAATGATGGCATCATCACAACTTCGCGATATGTTTGACGCATTTTGGAGCCGAAGAAAAATCCAATTCTTTTAAGTAAATGGGATTATTTGGGTTGTTACTATACTTCAGAGTCCGGGACTTCGAAGTTTTCGAGAGGCACAATCATTGTCCTTTAATAGTGGCCATCCTTTTTGAACAGGTCAATAGTGGTGGGCTCAAACTTAAAAAAAAAAAGAACGAGTTTGAAAAGTGAACAAAACAGGGAAAGTAGACGTTCGGCTTAATAACAGGGTATTCGCCATGGACGCCTCGCCGAGTCAATTCAATTCCAATTCTCAGCATCTGATAAGTGCTCGCACTTTTCATTCATGCAATCGGAAAATTTTTCAGAATTATGGCTTCAATTCAAAATTTTGTAAAATTTGAGCCGCGAAATCCGATTTTTGAGTTTTTTAGTTTTGAGATTTTATTCAGTGGATTTTAACGAGATTTGTCTCGGAGCAACGATTTAGTCGAAATGGTAATTTTAGGATTTCGCGTGCAAGTTCCATTTTACCAATGACTTGACTAATTGCTTGGGCATGCAATTTGTTGATGCATAAAAGTTGTTTTATTAGCATTTAAGAGTAGTTTTTAGTGAATTCGTATTAGTTGTAGTATATTTCTTGATTTTGACATCAATTCTTGTTGAATCGTTACGACTCATTTAGCTGCTTATTGTTTGGTTTTGGTTATTGTCAGATGAGTGTTAACATCTCTTTTCCGGGTTTGTAAATTCATATTTCAAAAGTAATATGGATTATATATAGTATGAGGTTATGAAATGACATTGTTATTGCATAAAAATCGGATCGAACATTTACCACTCCTTCGTTATTTACGAATGTTTTAGAAAACGTGTTATGCAAGGTAGTATGAGAGATATATACATGTATTTCTTTGTGAACTAGTTTAAGAAATGATTTCTGAATGATATGATAAATGCTTTGAAAAAGGTACTTCTAGTGGATGAGATGCGCTACAAAATGATTGTCTATTTTGGTATATAAAATGTATTATGATTTATGAGATTGATTCTATTGGATGATGATTATTTGATGCTCAATAAGTCCGTGAACTCAATTAGTGGTTACTAGTATGCTTTCTGGTTTTTGAATATCCTATTAGGCCAAGCCATAGGCTGATAATAAGTGGAAAACTTGCCACGGGAAAATCTTAGTTACATTTTCATAAGACATTGTATCATGACTATAGTGGAATATTGAGCGATAGATTACTCCACACGGGCTAGCGTGGGGTGACCTACGGGTGAGCTCGGGAGGCTGCTTGGGAAGGTCTCCGTGCCTTTAGACCTTGTTGGGGCCAAGTCCAAGGCCTGTGTATTCCACAGCGGATTGAAAGGGAAGGTTGGAGGAAAGAAGAAGAAGAAGAAGAAATGAAGGAAAAAAGAAGAGAAGGAAGAGAGAGAGAGAGAGAGAGAGAGAGAGAGAGACGACAGAGGGGAGAAAAGTGTGTGTTAGAGGTTCTGACGCGGCAAGACCCGGGTGACACATGTTGTCACGCCTCGAACCCCGGGCACGCGCACATCCCCCGATGGTCGATCAAATGCGACGTTCCCAGACGCGTCGACCCTTTCTTTTTATCTTTCGATTAAGCACATGCGGAAGCGAATTAAACAAACACCTTGACAACAAATGTACACCGGACTCAAAAAGGAACTACTAGGCCACCTACACCTGCACTTTCGCCTCGAGCTCCGGATCTCCAAGGCACCATCTCGGGATGTCGATGTCCATAAGATGAACTACCTCCCCTTCTTCTCCATTCTCGCCAACGGTCCACAAAACCCTACAAAGGACCCTCCCAAGCCCCATTATGATACCTGATGAACCACGCCTTGAAGCGATGGGGTACCCAATGACGAAGACCCTCATCGACCCAAATAGCGGTCACCACTAACTCACGGGTCTGGGTGGTCCCAAGAATAGAGAAGTAGGAGGGCTCGTAGTCTATCTCCTTCGGCACCCCAAAACGAATGGGATGATCCTCCCTACTAAAGACCTGAAAATATTTAACCACGACAGGGTGAGATAAATCTCAATGAGTCAAAACCCTAAACCCTAATTAGGACACAAATTCACCTAGAGGCAGCCTAAACAGCACCACAAACAACTTACCTCGCTCGGACGTCCCCGCACATTAGTGTCTCACATATATCATATGCATACAGCAAACATATTTAATAACCGGAACACCTCAATTCATCTTTCAAACAATCACACGGGTCATGATTATAAGGTAAAATCGTTATGACATGTCACATTTCGTGCCACACAATTTTGCCCCATAATCAGCGCGACTATCTCAACCACTGTGCATGTCCCAATTATTACAACCCATCAGCCACGGCCAACTCAATAGTCGGCGGTCATCCGGTATAACCGAGCATTGTCCCGCTCCGTCGGCACGGCAACATCTACACCTAGACAGCATTCCACACGGAGTATCGGCCCAGCCTCCACTACAATTGGCATCCGTTGACATGGGGCATCCGAACTTAATCGGTCATCGCCTCCCCAACTCCCATTGGGTGACAGTTCCAATAGCAATCACACGCATATCCATACTTGGCCAAGAACATTGTGCTTTGCACTCAAATACTTTCATTTCAAATAATGGACTTGGCCAATTTTCTTTGTATTAAAAATTCCCAATAAAATAATTGTGCGTGGTCATAATTTTAAATTGAACCAATAAACATGGTACACTCCCATTTCAAAATTCCACGATTTTATATAGTACATATAATATTTTGGCGCTAATAGCCAATAATCATCACCAATAAAAATCAATTTTTGCAATAATAGCCAATAATCATCACCAAGCACTAAATTGCACAAATAGGCACCGCTTCACATATAAACTCAACCACGATGATCAGCGTAAAATTATGATTATCCCGTCACAATTTACGCTAATTATAATTAATTAAATAAATAAATATTAATTAAATAAACCCGACTTAAATAATCTAACCACGGTTAATTAAACTAACCATAGTTAATTATCCTAACCGTAGTTAACTAACTAACCTATTTAACTAACCTAGGTAGGTTAACTAAACTAACCCCTAACCAAACTAATTTAACAAACTAGTTCATCTAACTAAACTAACCAACTAACTAGTTACACTAACTAAATTAACACTAATCTTAATTAAGACTAAACTAATCCCTTAAGTGCAATTAACCTCCTAATCCGAGATTAGCCGTTAACTCATCGGATTAGCACGGCGATGGGTTCACAAACGACGGCGATGCAAAGGCGGTGAGATCTCACAACTACCGGGTCACCAACGGAGGACGACCAAGGCCAAAAATGGCCCAACAAGTCTCAGCCAAAGCTAAGATTTCGTGGACTAGATCGAGGCGCAACTAGACTTGGCTGGACGGCCCAAGGGTGCGGGGGCGATTCGCTAGATGAGCAAGGGTTAAGGGCGGACAGCCAGGTGGTTCGGCTGCCGGAGTTGGAGGCGGTGGCAAGCCGGCCGTTGAACGGACTAATGGATGCGGCTGGCAGCTCGGCCACGTGTGCCGGACGATGGTCGACGCGAGGACAAAAGTAGGCTAGTGGGATGGTGGTGCGAGGCTGATCGGGGTTAGCGGATCGAACGGTTGGCTTGGGCATGCGGCGGCGAAGATGATGATGAGGTGGTGCGGCGTAGGGGCAAAGGCGAGGACAATGGAGAATGAAGAAAGTGAAAGGAAGAAGAAGAAGCTGCAGCAAGGGTTCAGCTGGGGGTTCACGCACGCATTGAGGAAAACAAGGGGAAAATTGGAGGGAGAGAGAGGGATTACAAGTCAAGAAGCTAGCCAATCAAGAAGCTTGCAAAATATCAAGCCACTTGAGTGTTTTGCCACAAAGTCTTCAGCCAAGAAAGTCTTGGCATCCTCCAATGGCCATTTTTCCCTTAAACCTTCACAAACAACTTCATTTTGGTGGCTAAATACCCCTTCAAAGCTGCCCATACGAATTTATTGATTTTAATTTTGCCAAATTTGATTTTTCCATAATTTTCTGGGCTTAACGGAATTCCTCCGAAAGATAAGACGATGTCCTAAAAATAAATTGTGACATGCTCGAACGTTCGATTCCCGGAATCGAATTCAATTTTGTGGTTCAAATCGACTGAACGTGATTTTAGTGCAACCTAACCTACCGAGTAGCTTTTAGGGATTTTAGCACGTTTGACCCGTGGTCGATAAATTTCGATCCACGTTTGTGCATCTTCGACTTGTCGGCAACTCTCGATTCTCGTAAAATCACAAGGTTTCACTTACGATATTGAGTACAAAATCGACAGAAAAAACCGAGTTAGTATCGTCGACACGAATTTCGCAATCATGCGGAATCACCTACAATTCAATCACGCGTTTCCGTCGAATCGATCTATATCCGATCACTAATCGATTATAACAGTGTCGTATTGACCCTTGCTGATTATTATGGTCGAGCAGTCAATTTCTGATCGAATTCTCAAGTTTGTCGCGTTTATATCCCTTAATGGCTTCACCTGATAGATTAGTTAACTCGAGAGTGATCAAATCCGAGAAAAGGGACCATAGGCGAATCGACGAGATACCCATTTCATATTATCGAGATGGGGTCGAAATTCAGGATGTGACACATGTTGCCTAGTGAGTGGACACGTAGATTGACACGCTGGAATCCCAACTCCAACCAATATTTTCTCATAAAACATGAGTGATCCGTCCCAAAAAAGAAAAAGCACAAGAAGAAAGACTTATATTTTTTAAGTAATTTAAACTCTCGATAGAAAATCAAGAGGCTTAAAAATAAAAAGGGGGTAGAATTCTATTTTAATGAGCTTGGTGAGTTCTATATAGAAAAAGTAATTGACGGTTATTGCAATGTGCCTAGATCACCACAGTAAAATGGAGTTGCTGAACAAGTAAATTGAACTTTACTTGAGAGGACTCAATATTTGCTCTTAAATGATAGTTATGTTGAGAAAACCTCCTATGTAATTTTGAAATAGACAAAACCATTTATGTATGTATTATGAACTTGATAAATGCAAGTGTTGTCTACATTTCAAGATATACAAAACCCCGCATTAAAGGAACTTAGATACGCAAGGTGAAAATATTCTAAATTGCTGGAAGGACCTATGGACCTATGTTACAAGGTGAACAAGTCTAGAAAAATGGGAAGTTCATAAAAACTTAGAGGTACCAAGGTGAACATTCTACGGGATCTACATCATCAACATGCCCAAATAGCCTAATAAGACGTGGTTGAATATCAACGAGAAACCTGATATAATCGGAAACTGATATCAACGGGAAACCAAGTATAATTGGGAACTGCTGATATAAGCAAAGCGCTTATATTACCCGTGATTAAAGCAGCTAAGCGACAGCGGATTTTTTCCCCCTTCTTTTCAAAGGGGTGGCATGGAAGGGGAGGCTTAATTGGAAGTTTTTCGGGAGAAAGAGAGATTTAACTTCGCACCTCATGCCAGGAATCCTAGTGGAAAGAACTTTCTTGGACATGGCCTCTTGGAGGGCCCTCAACTTATGGAAGATCTTCTCTCTTTGGTAAAATTGCCGCCAAAGCAGGCCCTGGAGATGACATCTCCGGAGAAACTTCTCATGTGCTGGTCGATGTTAATGCTGGCTACTCCACCGGCTGCGTCCACTTTGTTCTTCCAGGACCTCAACAGTGTCTCTGTGGACTCGTTTATGAGGTTTATCCAGCAGGCAAATGATATTGAAAAACATCAATTAAGATAACATACCTTGACCTTCTCCATACAGAGCTCAGGAGCGAGGATCTTGCGCTGATGAGCCCAGTGGGGCCCGTTGGAAGTTAAGATGCCTTGACCCATCAAGGGACCCATCTCCTTGAACTGGTATAAGGGCTTACCCAAGTCCAAGGACGTGCAGGTGGTAATCTCCTCACCACGTCTGGTTAGTTCACATAGATTATCTGTGTGTTCCCCAGCGAGAACGCAAATATATCTCCTGGAACAAACATGAGACATCAGCGCATGACATCAGCCTGATCTGATTGTCCATGTCCAAACCACAAACGTCAATCCAATTCATTTAAGAGAGGGGGAAGGAAAATGATCTGATTCAGGAGTAGTGAATTGCTCCTGTTTTACTAATGAGTGAGAACGTGTCAAATGATATTTAGCATGAATGTAAGAAGAGATTTTGGGGCGCTGGAGTCATTTTGGTTTAGTACAGTCCTAATCCAGCTCCAGAAGAGCTATCCAGCGCCTGCATCGGTCATCATCAAAGGACTAACAATAACCCCAAAAAAGAAGGAGCAGACATTGGTAGGGTTGCAAGTTTTAAAAAAATGGAAACGGGCAGTGAAGGATGTTGAGAAAACTCCTACCAAGTTTTGAAGTTGACAAAACTTTCTTATTCTTATTTTTATTCTGAAGAATGGTAGACTTCTGGTAGACTTCAGAAGTTATATTGCAAACTCTTGCCAAAATCTATTCATTCCAGAAGTCTCTCCCACTCGACGCAATCCAAACGAAATCAAGTCCAGAATCGGACTCGATTTATTGATGGTGCAACAAGGATTTAGATTGAACACAATAAGAATTTATTCTTAAATATCTGCCTCTCTAGCGAAGAGTCTCACTTACATTTTATAAATACATTAATGGAATCAATCATAAATTAATGAAAGCAATCTTGAAGACAAGTTCCTTTTTGGGAAACATCTACTTATGGAAACCTAGATTCTGATTATTTGGGCGACCGTAATCAATGGATTTTCATCTCAATCTTCAAATGGATATAAGATTTCCTCAATCGATTATGTCCAATGGATTGATTGGAAGAAATTTCTCTGGAAAATGTCAACAGTAGTATGTCACGCCCCGATCCTCGAGCGTGCACCCATCCCTCTTTGGTCGATTAAATAGCGATGTCCCAGGACGCATCGCCGACCCATTCATTATAATACGCATGCAAAGGCAGATAAATAATCCCTAGACAATAAGACAATGGGATAAGAAAGTAGGGCCACAAATTTTCGAACTAAACAACCACACTTATATACATTGCAAACCATAATTTATATATTACAATACGAACTATCAAAGTCAGTCCTACTCAAAACCAGCTTCGTAAAACAAGGTCTCGCAACGTAGAGGTGGAGCCTACCGCAGAGTGCACCGGAGAATCTGGATCTTCAAGCTTAAGGTCTCAGCATCTTCCCAAACGCAACCTCTAACACATACAAAGGTATATCTCGATTCCGATATGGGACCCTCTCTCGCCTTCGTTACGATCCTAGCAATACCATAATCCGTACCGATGGGGTACCTTTTTGGGTAAGCCCGCACGACCCGACATGGACCGCACCAACTCGTACTCTAACCCATTAGGATGCCCATAAATCGAAATGTAGTGCCTCCGCGCCATCTTCTTGGGTTGCCCAAAATGCTTGGGAGGAACTGCCATCTATGGGCCTAAAATGTTATCTCACAATAGGGTGAGACGACGTCTCAAAGCAAGTTCAAACACCTAAGACTCGACTAGAAAGAAAATACACCCTGAGGGCTGCCTGGGCACAATCACGAGTCAGAGGACTTGCCTTAGTCTCGATTTCCTTCCCGCAAGTCAATACAATTCAACATCTCATCGAGTCATATCAACAAATCAAATCATTCAATCGATCAAATTATCGATCAATCGACTTAGTCGATTTCATGTCAACAAGACCATTTCCCGCCATCTCAATCAATACTATATATCAATCCGACCATAGTCCAAGACTACTCACTCTAACCGATATATAGATAGTATAACTCACCGTAAGCTGCCTCAAATATCAATATAGTATATTATTTATGCTCACCGAAGCTGCCGTTAATTATGCTCATATAGCATACTATTTATGGTCACCGTAAGCCGCGCAATTATGCTCATATAGTATACTATTTATGTTCACTAGAAGCTACCACAATTACACTCATATAGTATACTATTTATGCTCACTAGAAACTGCCGCAATTATTGGTCTAATCATCTTACCATTTCACCATTTTTATCATACCCGATAAAAATACTCGTGTGTGGGTACACGTCGGCCTTAACCAAATACAATTTCCCGCCACTTGAAAATCCCACCAATATATACGGTCCACCAAAATATTTTTGGCATTGTAAAACGACGCTCGCTTATTTTCTAATTAATTTTGGGGTAAATACCCACAATCACCAATCACACGCAATTTGCACCAAATAACAGTCAATTAAATAAATAGATTACACCACTGAAATCAGCATAAAATTCCGGTCACCAACTATCTCGGTCTAATTTTCGGAAAAACAAATAAATAATTAAATAATTACGAAAAATAATTAATAAATGCTAATAAGTAGAACTTATGCCCGTAAAGCCTAATTAAAATCCGAGACAAGCCCAAAAAAATTCGAACTACTCTAAATAAATACTAGAGCTTGTCTAGGCCCAAATTGCACTAAACTATCCACCTAACATTCATTAATAACTAATTAAATTGCTAATCTAATCTAACTATCCACATAATCCATGCTTAACTTAAACTAATCAACCCTTAAATTTCATTAACTTACTAAGTGAGGATTAGTGAGTTAAACTCACTTGTTAAATGATCCGCTCAGATCAAATCGATTGGGATGAGGTGAGGCTCGATCTACTCTAAAGCGAGACCAACTTTTGGGGTCGAGAATGGCTTGAAAATGGGCCAACAGCTGCTAGAAATACCCACGGCTTTAGCTTCGCGCCGGACCGATCTTGGCCGAGAGAGGAGGGTCGGTCACCGGTTAGAAGCGAGATGGGCCGAGACGGGCTTAACCGGGTGCGGCAGCTCTTCACGGCGATAGGCGGGCTGTCCGGAACTCCAAAGAACGGCAAGACGGCTACGACTAGCTTCGGGACACTCTTAGGTTGCGGTGGAGGCCGAACGCAGGCCGTGGACGGTGGAGACGCATGCAGGGTGGCGCGTGGGGGCACGACCGCGTGACGGTGGGCGAGCGACGGTCCGACGGGGGCTGGGCTGCTCCGACGGCTTCAGCCGGTCTCCTCCTGAATTCTAGGCTTCAAACAGCAAAAATGGAGAACGAGAGAGGGGCTGGTTGACAGTAGGGTAGAGGAGAGAGGGAGGAGGAGGCAAGGGGACAAGTTGGCTAAGGGGGGGCCACCTTGGTCTCTCTTATCCCTTGTGTTCCTTGACCGGTCCCCCTCCACAGCTGGTGTCCACATTAATTTTTCAAACCCAATTGCCCACTTCTAGAAGCTTAAGGTGGTCCAAAAGGTTGGGTCCAAGGGGTGCTTGAATTTTGATTGGTTTTCCCTCCAATTAGACTTCAATTTGCTCTTGAATCAACTCAATTTGACTTCTATAAATCCAACCGTCAAGTCTGATATCAAAATAATATTTTTCTTCGCCAATACAACCCACTTGCATCCCAATTTCACGATAAAAAACGGTCCTCTGAATTTTCTAGACAAAAACGACCCTACCTCGACTTTTCCCCAAAAGTCTCGGTTCGTAAAAATCTTCGAAGACGAGTAGGCGTTCCTAAAATGATTTGTGACATAAAAGAACTTTCAATTTCTGAAATCGGATTCAAATTCACGGTTAATTTCAATTCGACGTGATTTTAGCGTGACCTAGGCTACCTGGTAGCTTTTAGAAATTTTTAGTGCAAATGACCAAAGTGGTCGATTTTCTTTGAGCCACAATGAACCCATTCGACACATTGACGACTTTCGGTTGTTGTGGAAATCTCGAGAATTCAAATACGGACACATCGTACCAAAACGACGTAAAATCAGCTTAGTGCCTACGACGGAATTTTCCAATTTAGTAGAATCACCCACGTTTAGCCACATATCTTAGTCGAACCGACCTATTTCGATCCCCGATCGATTTTTAACTATGCAGAATGACCTCTAAAGATGAGCACGGCCGAGTAGCCGATTTCGTTAGAATTCTCAAGTCTATTGCATTAAAATTTCTTAATGGCTTTCCCAGATAGTCTAGTTATTTCGAGAGTGATCGACCGAGAACAGCCCTATAGGCACGTCGAGAAAGGCCCAATTAATTTAATTGAAAGTAGAACTGGGAAATTCAGGATGTCACAACTCTTCCCCTCTTATAAAAAATTTCGTTCTCGAAATTTGAACTATTACATTACTTAAGCAAAAAGGTGGGGGTACAAACGTCCCATCGACTCTTCGCCTCCCACGTTGCTCCTTTCAGTGTCGTGGTGTTGCTAGACCACTTTGACCAACTCGATGGTCTTTGTAATGCCTTGAGTAACTTGCTCTTTTCAATCCACAACCCGAACCGGGCTTTCAACGTATGACACTCGGTTATCCACACCCAATTCTTCAAAATTAAGCACGTGGTCGGGTCGTGCTCATACTTCCTCAACATCGACATGTGAAAGATGTCGTACACTTGCGCTAGTCTCGGCGTAATGCAAGACGATACGCTAGGGTCCCAATTCTCTTTGGAATTTTAAGATTTCGCGTGCAAGTTCCGTATTGCCAATGACTTGAATAATTGCCTTGGGCATGTGATTTGTTGACGCATAAAGGTTATTTTATTAGCATTTGAAAGTAGTTTTTAGCGAATTTGTATTAGTTGTAATATATTTCTTGATTTTAACATCAATTCTTGTTGAATCGTTAGGACTCATTTAGCTGGTTATTGTTTGATTTTGGTTATTGTCATATGAGTGTTAACATCTCTTTTTCGAGTTTGTAAATTCATATTTTGAAAGCAATATGGATTATATATAGTATGAGTTATGAAATGGCATTGTTGTTGCATAAAAAGGTTGGATCGAACATTTACCACTCCTTCGTTATTTATGAATGTTTTAGAAAACGTGTTATGCAAGGTAATATGAGAGATATATACATGTACTTCCTTGCAAACTAGTTTAAGAAATGATTTCCGAATGATATGAGAAATGCTTTGAAAAAGGTACTTCTAGTGGATGAGATGCACGGCAAAATGATTGTCTATTTTGGAATATAAAATGTATCATGATTTATGGGATTGATTCTGGATTAGATTTCTAGTATTGGATGATGATTATTTGACGTCAATATGACTGTGAACTTAATTAGTGGTTTCCAATATGCTTTTTGGTTTTATGATATCCTATTAAGCCGAGCCACAAGCTGATAATAATTGGAAAACTTGCCATGGGAAAATCTTAGTTACATTGTCACTAGACATTAAATCATGACTATAATGGAATATTAAGCAATAGATTAGTCAAAATGGGCTATAAAAGTGGTCTTTTTTTTATATATATATATAGAGATTGAACAATAGATATAACCATTGATGTTCGCATTGTGGTGGTGATTAAACAAGTATTTTTGTGACTTGTACAAAGATTTGTTAGAATGAAACAATTCATATTTGATACGATAAGTATATATAACTTGGGATTGAAATATGAGTTTTTAGCATTACTTTCTATACATGCATAGTGGCTGTTTGATTTGCTTAGAAGATATGTATTACTCATTGCATTGTGATTGCTCATTCGATTCATTTTTTTATGTTTTTAGGTCCCTCAATTAACAGCAAGTGAAGCAAGAGTGTTATTGGTGGGGAACTTTTGGTATTAGAATTTTTGGGTATGAGCTTCACTAGTTGTTTTGTTTCTAAGTTGATACTTATTGGGTTGGCTAGATTCTAAACTGTACATATTCTTTTTGTTGGATGATAGAAGCTCTGATGTTATAACTAATTTCTTGGTTTATCATATATATGCATATACATTTTGATAACAGGTTGTTAGTTTCTTTTTTATGATGCATCCTTCGAATGGAAGGACGGCTGTGTCATCTCCCATTTTCCATGAATTTGGGATGTGACAATCATGATAGGGAAGCGAACAAGCAATCTCTACTACCCTTGGGCACAAACAGTCATAGGCTTTGTTGATGCAGTTTCTTTTGCATTGTCAAAACCAAATTAGACAAAGTTATGGCACATTGGACTTTAGTACATGTCCGAGAGTAGTGTGAACATTCTAAACGAGCTGGTCCTTCTATGTGGGAAGAAAATGAGAAGCTGTACCTTTGCGAATATTGCATTTCCGAGCAGCACAAGTGCAATTCAGTACAGCATCTCAAGGGACCAAGTGCATCATGGACAATTCTTTTTTTTTTTTTTTCTTTTTTTTGTGGATCTATGGGGGCCATTGATGTGAATCGTTGTGGAAAGATCATTCTACGAAGGCCCGGATGGTGCGAATTGGGAACCTCGACCTCCAATCAAACTTGTGATTGGCAACCTTGGTATGAACGTGACCTGCGACGAACGCGTGTCAACCAACCAACGTTATAGACGCCACAAGCGAAAGAATTCGCTATCTCGCTCGATAAGTCGAATCAACCGCCACAAGAGAATCTTGATAAGGTCAAGTACTCAAAAGAACAGTAAAAGAGAACCTCTCAATTCTTTTCCTCAAAAAATAAAATATATCTATCCCCTAAAGAAAGTCGGCCAAGTCCTTAATATAGGTCCTTTAGCCGCCACACAAACCCTAAAACCAACCCTAGCAATCTAATGCGTAATATTCTAGAATATACATAAACAAGAAGATATATATATATATATATAATATTTGACTTGGTCAAATATTTGATGACTAGATAATCAAATTGCGCCAAGATTTCCACGATTCTTCAAGATTTGATCCAAGGTCATCTCCACGCCAAAGATTACGCCAAGATTTCCAAGATTCTTCAAGATTTGATCCAAGGTCATCTTCACGCCAAAGATCACGAACCATGACGCCAACAGCTTGCCTAAATTGCTTGGCCCGCGCCGAGTGATCGAACCAGTCGGTTTGAATAGACAATGGGTCCCGAGCACCTCCTCCTCGATATGGCTCGATGTCCACATCATTCCCTCCCGTGCAAAGTATTTGCCCTCAAATCATCACTTGCATCGAAAAGAGTCAAGTCAAAAACATTAAATGTAGCACTAACGTCATACTTACCTGGAAGATCAAGCTTATAGGCATTATTGTTAACTCTTTCCAACACCATGAATGGTCTATCCCCTCACGGTAATAACTTAGAATGTCGCTGCTCAGGAAATCGCTCCTTGCGCATATGAACCCAAACCCAATCGTCAGGTTCAAACACCACTTCCGCGTCCTTTGTTGGCTTGCCTTGCATATTGCTCTCGCCTTGCGCTCAATATTTACGCGTGTCTTCTCATGCAACGCCTTGACAAATTCAGCTTTCTTTACTCCATCTAAATCGACACGCTCATTAACAGGTAAAGGGGTTAAATCTAACGGAGTTAACGGATTAAAACCATAGACAACCTCAAATGGTGTAAATTTAGTGGCAGAATGCATGCTCCTATTATATGCAAACTCAACATGTGGCAGACAATCTTCCCAATATTTTATGTTCTTTTTAATAATAGCACGCAACAATACCCCTAAAGTTCTATTAACTACCTCGGTTTGACCATCGGTCTGTGGATGACAAGTAGTAGAAAATAACAACCGTGTTCCTAGTTTTTTCCACAATGTTTTCCAAAAGTAGCTAAGAAATTTTGAATCTCGATCTGAAACAATCGATCTAGGCATGCCATGCAAACGTACAACCTCCCTAAAGAACAAATCAGCAACATGAGATGCATCATCACCTTATGACAAGGTATAAATGAGCCATCTTTGAAAATCGATCAACAACCACATAAATAGAATCTCTACCATACTTAGACCTAGGCAATCCTAACATAAAATCCATAGAAATATCAGTCCAAGGATGCCTTGGAATAGGTAATGGTGTATACAAGCCATGCGGTTTAGTTGTAGACTTCGATTGCTTACAAGCAATGCATCTCTCACGTACACGTGTGACATCTCTCTTCATATGTGGCCAATAAAAATGTTCATACAGCACTTCATAAGTCTTACTAATGCCAAAATGTTCCATTAAACCACCACTATGTGCTTCTCGCACCAACAATTCACGCAAAGAACACTTAGGCAAACATAGTTTGTTTTCACGGAAAAGATAACCTTCACGCCTATAGAATTTATCAAATGCAGTATGTTCACATGCTTCAAATACTCTCCCAAAGTCATCATCATCAGTATATAAGCCCTTGATATGCTCAAAACCTAAACACTTTGCTTCTAAAATATTTAGAATCGCATACCTTCGAGAAAGTGCATCGGCTACCACATTTTCCTTACCTTTCTTGTACTTGATCACATATGGAAAAGTCTCGATAAATTCCATCCATTTGGCATGTCTTTTATTCAACTTTTGCTACCCTTTCAAGTACTTCAAGGTCTCGTGGTCGGTGTGGATCACGAACTCCTTCAGCCATAGATAATGTTGCCAAGTCTCCAAAGCTAGCACTAAAGCATACATCTCCTTATCATAGGTAGGATAATTCAATGTTGCTCCACTCAATTTCTCGCTGAAATAAGCTATGGGGCGCCCTCCTTGCATCAACACGGCTCCAATTCCTGTACTTGAAGCATCGCACTCTATCTCAAAAGTAGCACGAAATTCGGTAAAAATAACAAAGGAGCATTAGTCAACTTATCTTTTAGCAGATTAAATGCTTTCTCTTGCTCTTCTCCTATCGCAACCTAATTTTCGAGGGTGAATTACCTAAAGAAGGCTAATGGATTACTAAGTCCGAAGACTTGGCACGGACCCTCCCAAGTCCTACCAATCGCGACTTGATATTAAAAAATTAACCCATTTAAATATGCAATTATACTCAATTTGGAGCCGCCACTAACCAATTAGGGTTGGTTAGAAACCCAAATAAAGTATGGGAGAATACTTTATTTTTGCGAACCGCAGATTCAATAAGGCCGGGGACATGGTTACGCTAGATTAGTCTAACGCCATTTAGGTACCTTTTTATTAAAAAATATTTTGCAGGCAGTATTGATCAATTTTAACCTAAGCTACTAACATGCAAATGGTGGTCATGCGGGTGCACAATCAATGAAATAACATTCAATAAACCGAAATGCTAGATTCATAAGAAATTATAAACTACAACTTTATTAAGGTCTAATCTCTAAAAAATATTTACAAAAAAATGCTAATCAAAATGCATGCCCTAAACATGATTTTCTAAATGACATGATATCTAATTAAATGCAACCTATGATATGCATGAATTTTAATTTAATGATATGTGAGATGCAATTCATATGGTGTAACACTATATGTATGCAATCTAATTTATATAATCCTAAATATGCATGTGTTTCATGATATGGGACAAATGACGTAATAACTCTATATGCATGTTCTTTTATGATTTTTTTTTTTAATGTATGCAACCTACACTAAACAATGATGACATAAAATGGGAATAATTATGAGCTAACCCATTAATTAACCAAATAAATGACCTTTTGTGTTTTTTCTTTTTCTCTTTTTTTTTTAATATCACTTAATAATTCTTGTTAAAAAAGAAAAAACATAATGATGTAATTAAAAAAACTACACGATGGGATTACTAAAAACATAACAACATGATGCGATCCTAATTTACTAAGCCTAAAAACTCTAATGCAAGATTTAGATTTTTTATACTTTTTGATTTTTTTTTAAAACGAGTAATTGTGAAATATTAAATCTAAATAATCAACATAATCAACCAACAAAGGATTAAAATAATCAAAAAATAACCTGCTATCTCACAGGTCAAATTAACGATTATTCTAACCCTAATTATCACAACAAGGAAATTAAAATAATTAAAAATCTGATCCGTAGTCTTACGGACCAAATTAAATAATTATTGTCATTTAACAATTGAAATTCTACCAAAAAGCCTAAAAATTGATATAATTAAAAAAATGATCCGATGTATCTCGATCAAATTAATAATTACAATAATTCCGACAAAATCCCTACGAATATTGCCTACAAAATTCATGAAAACTAACATTCAATATTACAATTTAAATAACTAAACTAAAAATGCTATCAATGAAATAAACAGAAAAATAACATAAAAGATAAAGAAATAACCTAAACTACAAAGAAATGAAAAATAAAAGTAAAAATAAAACTACCAAGGGGGTAAACCGACGGGGACAGGAGGGTAGCGCCAGCCGGTGGTCGTCGTCGGCGGCCGGGCCGGGAGGGCTCCGGCGAGGTGCAAGGCGTTTACGAGCGGAGACACCACCGGTTTGCCGGGTGCGAGCCGTAGAGGCGCAGCGTCGGCAGCAACTAGGTCGGCGTTCGTGGGTCACGGCAGAGGCGTCTCGACGGCAGATCGTCCAAGCGAGTGGGGATCTTCTGACCGGGTTTCGCCAGCCGGGCCGTGGAATCGTCGCACGAAAGAGGAGGCGTCGGGCACCCGGCGATCGCGAACGAAAGCGCTGTGTCGTCGGGTCGGAATGGAGGCGCAACAAAGGCGAGTTCGGCGACCGACAAAGGAGGCGAGACCAGCAGAGGTGAACGGCGCTCGCGATGGGCGCGAGCAAGGTGGACTTTGGCTCGCTTGCAACGAGCGTCGACAAGGGGGCGTCGCGGACGTGCGGTGCTGCGGCGGATCTCGGATCAACGGTGATCGACAAATCCGGACGGAAAGTGGAAGTAGCGTGGTTGCTGATGGGCTTTGTGGGCTGCTGGTGTGATGCTACTCGTCACACATGGGGCAAAGTCGCGGCTTCGGAAGTGCAACGACCGAGAGTTGGTGCCGCTCGCTGAGGGCGTCAATGAAGCAGAGCGAAACGGCGTCAAATGTCGGCAAGAGGGTGGAGGTGGCGTCGCAAGGAGCAAGCAGCAACGACGGCATCACGCCCGGTGGTGCTAGGCGAGACGGTGGCGTCCGATGGGGCGGGGACGGAGTGCGGAGGTGGCGCCGAGTACTCGGAGAAGAACAACGTGTGGCACCCCGA
This sequence comes from Eucalyptus curtisii, assembly GCA_017140595.1. Classification (NCBI taxonomy): domain Eukaryota; kingdom Viridiplantae; phylum Streptophyta; class Magnoliopsida; order Myrtales; family Myrtaceae; genus Eucalyptus; species Eucalyptus curtisii. Next base: position 10,460,708 of record CM029498.1, read on the forward strand.
CTCGCCTAAGGTCGCCACAGTACCTATCGCTATACCTAATGAACGCTAGTTACATTTCTTGGCATCGCAGTTCATAGGCACATTTTTTTTTTTAACTGTCCCAAAGGTAACTTATTAGCAGAAGCATAATTGAATATTACCATATCTCCTTCCAACTATCATGATACAATGCACACCAACTACACATCATATGAAAAGATGAAGCCGAGCCACTTTTATTTACGTATATTCATGATGATTTTTCTCAGGTCGGTACAACCAAAAAGAAAAGCCAAGATTTTTCATCTAGACTTGGCCACAACCCAAAATAGATCTCGACCCCTATGTCTATCTCATGTCATCCTCCATCTACAAGTGTCGGCTATGTCCAAAAAGTGTCACTCTCCACTCCTCACGCGAGCTATCACATCCACCTCGGTGCATCGGGCGGTGGCGGCGGCAACATCCCCCGCATCACTTTCTGTCCACGGCGGACATGGACCGACAAGAACTCCCGACAACCAGGCCCCCAGCCAGGCCCACATCATACATCACTAGCACACAAACCCGCACAAATGTCAGACCGGGGATGGTAACGCAGTCCATCTCCGAACACTCGACCTCCACGTCAGATGGAAGGACATAAAAAGTACCACGCGTGACCGGAGACAGCGGCATCTTTCTAATCTAAAATGTTGGTCCCCGAAGGGGTGAGCACAGCCACTCAGCAGTAAAAGATCCAATAAACTACTCAATGCATCATACAATACAACCATAGCAATTATAACATATACATGTCATTCATGCATCCAAGCATAACTTACCTTGAAGCCATGCAAATGTCATCATACTGCATATACATACATCCTCATATAATCATCACCACCATGTCATACATTTACCATCATGCCATAGGTGCACATACATCCATGCACTCATCATCATCATGTCACATATACAATCATGCCCTAGGTGCACATACATCCATGCACTCATCATCATCATGTCACATATACCATCATGCCATAGGTGCACATACATCCATGCATTCATACATACATGTTACCATACCATGCATAATTCAATTTCAATTTCCAAATATTATTTATTTATTTATTTATTTTTTTTTTTAGCAGCCACATTTCTCTTTCCCGAGACCAGTATTTGCATCCCACATTTCTCGCTCGCACCCAATCCCGCATCGCGAGGAACCTCCGGCACAAACCTCCAAGCATCCGACACACACACACTCCGGCATCTCGTGGCATCACGAGGTATCCCGGCACACACCTCCGGGCTTCCGGCACCCCCACACTCCGGGCATCTCGAAACTCCCGAGGACCCTCCGGAATTACGCCACTAGGCCACCGGGCATCCAGCATTTACACTCCCTCGCCGGGCATCCCGACACTCCCGGGCATCGTCGGCTCACACCTCCAACGGCATTCTCATTTATCATAGTTCACATTCACAATTATAGCACAATTTCAACATGGCATAAAATATGATGGCAACAAGATCATTTTCAGCATTTGATTCTTATGTGTAGTTCCAATCATCATCACATATGCAGCAAGATCCAATCACTTATGACAATACAACCCATGGGGTCCACACAACTTAGAATAATCCATACATTATGACCCCCTTTTTTTTTTCAAAATTTACCAAATTCCAGCTTGCACAATTTCGAAAACATATAAATTAAATATCCATATGATCTTCAAAAATTATAAAATCAGAACATGTGATAGACAAGACATAAAGGTAGCAACTCCATGAAGAACACACACCCAAAAGAACTTCACAAAAAGATATAGCTCACACATTACAGCTTGCAAAATTCGGATACAATCAGATTGCGCAGTTCTTGAAATATTTCAATTTAAATACCCGAATGGCCTCCAAAAATTACGAAATTTTACCAGGTTATAGTCGAGACCCTAAGGTAAATTTTTCATGAAGACATCCAGGCCAGATTCGTCCTGTTCCTAGTACCGAACAGTCCAGTTTAGCTATCTCCGAAAAATCAAAGTGTCACCTACTTATCTTCCTTCATTTCCTCTGAATTTTTTATATGTTTTGACTCAAGAGATCCACTACAACTTTCATTGAGGGATCTAGGTGAGATTCTCAAAGGATAGTCACTTTATAGTCCACGAAGTCACTGGAGTCCAGTACAACACTTCCAGATCTGCCGTATTCGAAGGAAGATCGTTTCACTAGGCTAAACTCGTTCGTTTTACCATAAATTTGAGTATGTTAGTCTTCAGGATGTTCTCTACAACTTTCATGAAGAAGTCAAAGTGAAATTCTCAGTAAAAAGTGACATGCAACACACAAAACTACCAAGAGCTCAACAAAACAGTTTCAGATCTAGCGTTTTTGTAGAGGAAGGGTTTCACCCCTTAAAACTTAGCTATTTTGTCTCAAATTTTAGTATGTTATACTTTGAGATGTTTTATACAACTTTCATGAAGAATTCAAAGCCAAAATCCGACTCAAAACCCACATGCAAGCCTCTACAACATTCTGGGTCAGGCGGTATACTCGAAAACAGAATGCTATTTCAAAAACAACACCCGCAAAGCTTCGGTTCTCACACCCTAAACGTCCGAGATTCATCACCATTCAAACACACATGCAAGATACAACATGCAAGAGCAGAATATAGATCCCAACTTGCCTCCAAACCTAGCAAGCACGAGCAACACGGCGAACGACGGACGCACGGCGACGGGCGACGGACGAGCGGACGGACGGACACACGGCTTCTTCCTCCTCTCTCTCGGTTCCTCACTCTCGGCAACTCTCTCTCTCTCTCTCTTATGGTCAACGGCTTCCCCCTAAACCGGCCACTCCTTCTTTTTTTCTTCCCTCAATACAATCATTAGCCATCATTTGGAGACACCCGAGATGATCAATAGGAGAAGCCCCCTTTTGCCACTTGGGCAAATCCCATGCATGATGGGCTTGGAGATTGGGCCGGCCTCTCCCCCTTGTGGTCGACGGCAGCCCTCTTCATGGGCTTCATGGGCCAAGCCAATTTGGCCCACTTTTAGGTCCAATGCCCTTGGGCCTAAAGTTCAATCCTAATGAATCCCAAATTTTCACTTTTAATAATTCATTTTTTATTCTCTTTTATAGATTTCAAATTCTCAATTTCATATGGCCATAAATTTTGTAGCATTTAAACTATAGGAATTAAATCTATGAGGTGCATAGCCAAGAATAAATTTTTCTTATCAACTCATCCTATAATACTAATTTTAATAACTCATGAACACAAGATACATAACACTCGGCCTTAAAAGAAAAACCAATGGCTAAAGCATAAGCCAAAGGTAATTTCATTACCTAATCATAGGCTTTAATACATCTAGAGGTTGTCTTGAATTTTTGGGATGCCACAAACAATGTTTTGTTTTTTTTTTCTTCTCTCTCCTCTGCTACACTTTTCAGCAGAAGAAAAGGTCTCGCTGGCCCTTTTTCTTCCTCAAGAACCGAGACTTCTCCTTTTATGCTGAATTGATGACCTCGAAAAGAAAACCCTAGGAAAGCTTTTCCTTTTCTCTTGTGCTGAATGTTTTTGGTCGAGAAAAAGCCCCCTATTCAAGGTTTCGCACTCTATATTTATTGAGGGAAAAATTCAACAAACAAGTGAAGATTTCCCGATATTCACTCAACTTCTCAACAAAAAAGTGGCTCCAAAATCACACGTCTGTTGAATTTTTTTTTAATTCAAAGTTTTTTTTCAAAATTTCCCTCTATAATCAAAGATTATCTTTTATTTCTAAAAATGAGTTTAAATTAGGTGTCAACAGCTGCCTCTCTTTGAAGGGAAGCTGGTAGAGGTTTCCTTCAAAGATGAATGACACCTAGATTTAAACCATGCAAAATGAATATGAAATGAATATGCAAATGTTAATTGTGATGAATTTTTTTTTTTTTAAGAAATGGACTAAATAAATTTAATTTCTTTGAAATGCAAGGTCATGCAATAAAGAAATGCAATGTAAATGCCATGATTTGGTCGGGAACATAGATCTCAATGTGTCTATGCCTAATGAAATGCAAATGCAAAGAAGAACACGCACCTATCATACTTGTCTGGGATTAGGTGTGAAATGATTTTTATGAGACCCGACAAACATCCGGAACTCCCTTCGATAATGGAAAGGCTCAAAGTCTTCAAGGATCCGGAATTCTCATCGATTCTAAGCACCTGGAAATTACATCAAGTACTTGAATTTTCAAAGATCTGATTCTTATGTCGACGTTTGAAAACATTTACCGAACATCTGGAAATCAAATCGATGTTTGGAAAGACAAACACTTGGAAGTCACATCAAGCGTTCTGAGTTCAAACATCTCGGAACTACACTAGATATTTGAAAATGTTTTTATAAATGGGTACTTGGAATTCTCATCAAGTATTCAAAGATGATCGAACAAACTCAAGGCTTCAAAGACAAATCTTTTGGTCTTTGAGGAAAAATTCATTTGAAATTTTACTAAACATTTGGAAATCACATCAGATTTTTTGAAAAAACAAACACTTGGAGTCACATCAAGCATTTAAAGGTTCAAATATCTAAAATTCGCTAGACATTTGAAAACATTTTATAAATAGGTACTTGGAATTCTCATCAAGTACAAAGATGACTCGAACAAACTCAGGGTTTCAAAGACAATTCTTTTTTGTCTTTGAGAAAAAATTCAATGAAGGTCCATGCACGATGACTTTATCAAGCTTCCACTGAAAAATCATCACTCGTACAATTTTCAGTTATAGCGTGAATCTCTTGAACGTGCTAAATGAGACACTTTTGGTGTGAAAAGGCTTTTTCACTCGCTCTCATTTAAGATGGGTTATTTGTCCCGACCATTAATGCGGGAATATATCACTCAATCTTATCATCATCTTGTCGACAAGAGTTCAAATTTTCTTTTTGCAAGTGATACGACCATACTAATCGAGAGGTCTTTGACAAGGACTCGTAATGTGGGCTTGGTCAAAGGCTTAACAAAATGGACTCTTCGAGTCAAAGTAATTGAAAGAACGATTCCGTAATCATCTCGGGTTTACAAGTCAAGAACCCTGCAAAATGAGAAAGAAATAATCTTGCTCGCACTTCTTCGAGCGATGCTTAAAACATATGGACTCCTATGTTAATTCAAGTGCCGTAATCAAGAGACTTTGTAAGGACGTAACATAAGCCGGGTTCATGGGTTGAGAAATGAAAGGATCGTTAGGCTCAAAGATGTGTATAGGGGTCAAAGATGTGTATAGGGGTCAATGTTGATGATCATCTAGGCATTTTGCCGGCCTTCTCCTTCACCATGGATTGTTTTGACAATATGCTCCACTAATTGTAAAAGCTCAGTTTTTTTGTGTTCTTTGAATGTCGCCTCCATTGAGTTACAACCTTTTGCAACCGATAGTCACCTATCATGACTATTTCTTTTTCTTTTTTCATTGGCCTTGCTTCTACTAGGCACATCATTTTTATGCCCCTAGTTTTCATGCATTTTTTCTTCATTTCTTTCATGGGCATCGTCTTGCTTTTACTGGTGCACACCGCTTTATGCCCCTAGTTCTATTTTGATTTCAATTCTTGCGCACGTGCATGCGTCAAGGAATTACACTTTGAATAACATTTGAACTTTCAAGGGTCTCAGGACTGGCTCTTTGCCTTGCCCCAAAGGTGTGGGGGATAATTATCAACTCGGGTTTAAAAGAAATGAAATTGCAATGCTAAAGTGGAATATGCAAATGATATAAATGTGTAGGATAGTGAAAGAAATGCTCTTCGTCATCCTAAGGCACTTAAATTACCACATGAATTCAATGTAATAGCACGATTTGAAGATTGATGCAAGTGAGAGTAAGAAAATTTCAATTCATTTTCCTCACTTCATGATGTCATTTTATCTCCCAATTGCCCCGATGTGGGGTGATTCTTAACGGGGTAATTTGAAAAGAATATCCATAAGTGTATGGCTCAAAAGGTTAAGCAATGGATCACCCGTAGTGTTTGGGATAGAGAAATGAACTCGCTCTCTCACCATTTTAGTTGTGGTACTTTTCGCAAGAAAACTCTTCACCTTGAAACAAAAAATGTTTCCATACTCACTCACAATGTATAGACAAAGGACCGTGTATGGGATTAGCTTGCCTTTCACACCTCATTTAGCATGCTCAAGTAACTCGACATCTTTCACTAAATTATCCATTTTGACAAATTTCAAGTGGAATTGACGACTGTACAATATCATGTGAAAGCATTCTATAACGAAAAGAGGTCATGCTCTATTCTTGCACCTCGGATCATAAAGTCAAAGATGTTAAGTGTCTGTGTCTTGCCCCTCTTTATAAGGGAGCTCATAGATTTTCATTAAATGTGCGCAGGGCTGCACCTGAAACACAAAGCAAATAATTAAAAGAAACAAATAGGGTAAATTAGATGCATGCTAGAAAATTATTTTATTTTGAATTTTTTTTTAAAAGGGAACATGAAGAAGCCCAAATTTTCTCGAATTAGCTCCTTGTCATTTTCTTTTGGTAGGATTTCATCACGTAGGCTAGTTTGGTGTACTTCAACATGCCCTTAAACACATGAAAGTCTTCATGTATTTTATTGATGAAAAGCAAATTACATTATTGAAATGAGAGAAATCCTAGAATTGAAAATCCTAATGCAAATTAAGGAAAGCACAAAACTCCCCGGCGTATGAGTGTGCAAATAATTAAAATTCTCCTCCTTCGAACTTTGTCGAAGGCAAACACTAAATTCTCTTCGAACAATTTAGTCATTCCTTCGAGTGCGTCGTCCTTTCCAAAGGGATCGAATGGTGTCTCGTAACCGACTTGTCTCCCCATCCAATGAATAACATCGATGTCAATAACTAAAGGCTTCGAGTATTGAACACAGTATCGACGTCTCTTCTTCCTCATGCATCATCTCAAAAACTGAAATGGCATTCAAACCCTTTGGGTGGTCGTGGAGTGGGTTATTCTAGATGGTTGGATGTGCATCGCACGAGACCACTCGGTATCCAAAAAAGATTTTGGATTTTGTATCGCAGCGTATAACAATCATCAACAAAATGCTTTATTTCCCCCATATGGTAAGCACATGTCTTTGACGGATCATAGTTGGGGAAACGCTTGGGATTAGATCGCTTAGGTCCTTAGCGAGTAATCCTCTCTTTTGAAGGGTCGGCAAGATCTTGGACAAGGGCTTAGGAAGTGGCGTAAATTGACGCCTCGAAAGAGTTTTTCTCGTCGGCCAAAGAATGGTCGTGCTCCTCCCTATCGGGTGTTCGGTAGGACGAGAGGTGGTCAATATAAGCTGCATTAACCTCCGCTACAAGTTCCTTATCCTTCTTGGTTGAGACTCTCCCATACCTACTGCTTTGATCAAACGCCTCCATCCATCACGCAATGCTACTTCAATTCACTCGCCAACAGGATTAGCTTATTGAACGACTTCTTAGCCGATCCCAAAGATCCGATTTCGATATTCAAAGGGAGTGTTTTCATGAACAAATCCATCAGCTCCTTTCTCACGGCTCCGGAGTACTTTGAGCAGCTACGGTCCTCCATCTCGTGACATAAGCCTTGAAAGATTCTATCCTCTTTCTTCTCAATGCGAAGTAAATCCTCTCGAGATGGAGTGACATCAATATTATACTTAAATTGCTTCTGAAGAAGGCATCACCAAATCCTCCCAAGTCTCTAGCAGCATTAATTTTTCATAATGTACCATTGAAGCGCTGGTCCCTTGCCAGCTTGCTTGAAATTGTTGAATCATCAAGGGGATGTTATCAACATATCAGGGGTCATCCCGACCACATAAGTCTGCAGATGGATCTTTCTGCAAGAGGTGCCATCATACTTTTCAAAGTCTGGCATTTTAACTTCTTTGGTATCTTGATCTTTGCATAATAGGAGAGATCGCTCAGCCTCGGCTAAATGAACCCCGGGCAGTACCGCTTGAGTTTCTCCTCGATTTCTTGCCATGTGTTTTTCTTGCTCCGTTTTTGGTACAAACTGAGTGTATCACTTGTACCTCCTCATCAACAACAATTTGAGGCAAGTCAGTAATTTTCTCCTTGGAGGCATCATTAGAGCTTGATGGGCCACTTGTGGATATATTCTTGCCTTTATCTCTCGATCACCATGGGAACATGTTGTGGTAACACCACTTCCAACTCTGCGGAGCTGATGGACGAGCGCGTTTGTTTGGAGAGAATCGATTTGTTTAGAGAGCCGCTCAAGAACATTCAGGACTTGCTTCATCTCCGATTCAAGGGCAACGATGCGAGTTTGTTCAACAACACGCATTTGTCTCGGGCGGTCATCGGCCATTTACTCTAGAACGAGTACGGATTGGCGATCTTGGGTGAGCCGTGTTGTTGTTACCTAAGGGAGAAAGAGATAATGTAAGAAACAATGACAAGATAGGAAAATGGCCCATGACAATGGTCTAATCGCCTCATTGTATTCAAAATTTATTTTAAATGTTGAACCACACTTCCTAACAATGAACTAAGAATCGAAATGCAAATCCCTAAACATTGAACTAAAAAAATTGAAAACACCGAATTAAAAATTGAAATCAAGGTCCCTAAACATTGAACTAAGAAACAAAAACCAAAATATCTTATTTATATGCTTGAACCCAATGCTCATGGCTTTTTATTTTCAATCTTCAATCATTTCCACTTTCCGCTAAGATGCTCAATTTGTGCTCACCGAGTGGGCTTCTTGGTCACGGCCACGACCACTGACGTAAGGCTCCGGGTCGCCTTGATCTAATTGGTCTAGCCACATTTTGAGCTCTTGGGAGTGGAAATGAATTGTACGTCTAGTTTTTCCCCATTGCATATAAAACAAGACTGACGACGAAACCTATTGTCATGGACCGACAAAATCACAATAAAGTAAGTAAATTGCAAAGTAGGAGTTTAGACAACTTACTTTTACCAGAAAGTGATGACAATCACATAGACACACGCATGGAATGTGAGGCTCGATTTCTATCTAGATGGCTTAACAAAAAGGACCTAAGGAGATGATCGACCGTGCAGCCTTCGCATTAACGGTCAGTCCCCCTAACTTCCGCTCGCCGAATGGAATGTCCAATAATCATGCGCCTCGCGGATATGGACAAACACATTCAACACCATGAAAAAAATTTCGGGAAGAGAAGGTCAACCTCTACATAGCAGTCTCGCTTTGGAGGAAGTATCCTTCTCAACACCATCCTAGAAATCCTATCGCAACCCGTGTCCGGCCACAGTCGTGTGTACAATAGTGTAGTGCTAAGAGCAATAAAACATGCACAACAGTTTAAATACAAACAACACTTCTAATTAGGAAAATAAATCATTCATCCTTACACCTCTCCCGCAAGACAAGGATTAGCAACAATTCTTATACCTCCCATCCGTTAACATTTAACACCTTAGAAATGTTATTGACATACCTAGTGTCCTTGCTGCCAAATAAAAAATATTTTTTTAAAAGAAACAGGCCTATGTCCACTATGAGTTTTAACTCAAGTCCCCTGCCGGAGCTCCCCTGGGCCGTCGCGACCTAATTTTCGACGGTGAATTACCTAAAGAAGGCTAATGGATTACTAAGTCCCGAAGACTTGGCACCCTCCCAAGTCCAACCAATCGTGACTTAATATTAAAAAATTAACCCATTTAAATATGCAATTATACTCAATTCGGAGCCACCACTAACCAATTAGGCCGGTTAGAAACCCAAATAAAGTATGGGAGAATACTTTATTTTTGCGAATCCGCAGATTCAATAAGTCCGGACATGGTTACGCTAGATTACTTAACGTACTCTTTCGGTACTTTTTTATTAAAATATTTTGCAGGCAGTATTGATCAATTTTAACCTAAGCTACTAACATGCGAGTGCACAATCAATGAAATAACATTCAATAAACCGAAATGCTAGATTCATAAGAAATTATAAACTACAACTTTATTGCTGTCCAATCTCTAAAAAATATTTACAAAAAAATGCTAATCAAAATGCATGCCCTAAACATGATTTTCTAAATGACATGATATTAATTAAATGTAATCTATGATATGCATGAATTTTACTTAATGATATGTGAGATGAAATTCATATGGCGTAACTTGAACTATCACTATATGTATGCAATCTAATTTATATAATCCCTAAATATGCATGCGTTTCATGATATGGGACGAATGACATAATAACTCTATATGCATGTTCTTTTTTTAATG